>CM045737.1:51017347-51042347 GCA_024760905.1 Plotosus lineatus | reverse complement strand
GGCGGGAACCACAGGAAGAACGTCTGAACTTCACACAGAATTGTCCTCTATGAGACTGAGACTTGGACTCGGCCCCAGGGCCTTTTTGCTATGAGGCCAACGGGCTGACCGTTACACCACCATCAGTATATGACCCGTTTGTGACATAGAGCATAGTGTACACCGCTCTCGCCCAGAGTCGGCTGAGATGGGGCCAGCCTCTTTGGGACCCTAATTAAAATCACGTGGTTCAGAAAATGAATGAATGAATCCGTTTTAGACCGCCGCTCTATTTTTGGCAATGGCTACAGCGGACGATCTGAATGGGACACCAATCCATCCCAGTACAGACACACGCAATCATTCAAACTCACAGCGGACCCAGGAGCCAACTGGAAACAACCACTCAACCCAATGTGCAGAACCACTACACCAGCGCCGTGTCGCCCAACGAATCACCCGGTAAACCCGAAACAGCTGATCCATCAGATATCCATCCGCAAGTGTTTCGCCTGCTCTTTCTCATGCTGCACCGCATTTTATAACCGTTCTATGTTTTGACAAACTATTATCTTGTACGCTTGGTTCTGATTGGTTAGAAGGCTTTCATTAATAACCCCACCTCATTATTTCATTATCAGTCACAGGGTCACAGGCAGGTCTCCATACGAGCGGCCCTTTTGAGGCCTGCGTTCTCTCACCGGCTAGGAATCCGTGTCTGTGACTGGAAGATTGTGAGCTCACGTCCCAGGACTGGAGGTGCTTGACAGGTGTGGGGCTTCAGCCAGATGTTTAACAGCACCGCTATCCTGTCTTCCAACAGCTGTACCTCTGAGCGGCCGAGCTGTTTTTATTCACCTCGTCGAGGTTTTATTTATTCTCAATCCTGAACTGATCTCTTTTACATCTGAAGACATTTCCGAGCTGCTTCTTTACTTAAAAAATTACAACAGTCACCAGTCTCACAGAAACGCGTTTCTACGGCACATCACATGATGGACATGTGCTTTTCTGAAATAAACAACTAAACACTCAGAGACAGACACAAACAAACAAACAAACAAACAAACAAACAAACAAACAGGCAGAAGGATGGGATAGATAAACAAAAAAACAGACAGAGCGATAGAGTAATGGACAGAGGGGTAAATAAACAGACAGACAGACAGTCAGGCAGACAAGCAGACAGACAGACAGACAGAGAGACCGGCAGGCAGACCTCGAATCAGAAGGATTGTGATCCAAGCAGACAGACAGATGACTAGATAGACAGACGGGCAGAGAGACAGAATTAAAAACAGGCAGATAGAGTGGTAGATGAACAGAGAGACAGTGGCAGATAGACAGATAAACAGACAGACAGACACTTATTTGAAAATACTATTGCATAACTTTTAAAATAAAAGCCTTTTAATGTTAAAATAAATAAATAAATAAATAAATAAAAATAGTATTTTATAATACATTTATTCATTTATTTTCTGAACTGCTTAATCCTCATTCGGGTCGTGGGGAAGCTGATGCCCATCTCAACCAACTCCAGGCGAGGGCAGGGTACGCCCTGGATAGCTTGCCAGGCCATCGCAGGGCCGACACTCAGGCTACCATTTATACTCACACTCACACCTGGGGGGGATTTGGAACAACAGCTAGCCTCCTGTGCATGTGTTTGTACCGTTGGAGGAAACCGGAGGACCCTGAGAAAACCCACACAAGCACGAGGAGAGCACGCAAACTCCACACAGGAACGCCCAAGCTGGGAATTGAGCCCAGGATCTTCTAGCTGTGAGGCGGATGTGCTAAACCACTGCACCACCTATTATATGTACAGCATTACATATATTATATGTCGCTTGATTCTAATTAGGGTCACAAGAAGGCTGGCGCCCATCTCAGCCGACTCGGGGCAAGGACGGTTTACACATTGAATATCTCACAGTGCCAACACTCACACACCCGTACACTCTCACACCTCGTGGTGATTGGAGCAGTTAACCTCCTGTGTCTGGTTTCGGACTGCAGGAGGAAACCCATGCAAGCACAGGGAGAACATGCAAACTCCCCACAGGAACCCCCGAGCTGGGACTCAAACCCAGGACCTTCTAGCTGTGAGGCGGACGTGCTAACCGCTACACCTCCGTCCCAAAGGATAAAAACACTAAAAACAATTTAAGTTCTCCCACTCAGTGAATTAAAAAAGGGGGACATTTAATGAATCCTGATAGCAACGATATCTCTGAAAGGTTTCATTCTACGCAACAGGGGGCTGGAGACGTTCCGTGTAAAATCTGATGTTCGTAATTCTATTAATTAATTTTATTTTATTTTGTGTGATGAATATTCCGAGATATTTTGATTTATTGTCTCTTGTAAAAGCATTAATAAAATAACTCGAGTTCCCAAAAAAAACGAGATGCGATTTTCTACCCAGCTGGAAAAAGGCTTCCCGCCCCCTTCTCCATCAGTTCACTTGTCAATACTCGCAAATAAATTCCTTTGTAGCTTATTGACTGGCGACGTGCCTGGCGGGAAGCGCGTTCGCACAACTGGCACCTCCACTGAGGCCCATGGTGCAGGTACGTAAGAGACAGGAAGAGGAAAAACTCTGCCGCGGTAGATGCCATCGCACTTCATCAGAGCGTTTTACCGTTAAAGGCTTATCGATTCCAGAACCTCATTAGGGCCTCTTTTTCTGACAGGTCCGTATGAATCAGCAACCGTGACGTAGCTTAATAATTCGTTCCGAGCCGCCCTTGCTCCACTCTGCCTGTTTCAGCAATTCGATCCATCAGGCAAGGGATTATGGGAGAGCCAGGAAAGATCCATCTCCATCATTACAATAGAGAGTCGAGTTACTGGTGTCATTGAGACATTGAGAGCTATAAAGTGCAATTTGGAAAGAATCTGATATGACGAGCACATACTTATTGGTTGCGTTCTTCCTGTCGGTGGCGTGCATCGACACTTCCCTACCGTTTCTTTTTTTCTTCCGTGAACAACGGAGTGAATATAAATCACTTCCCTGTTTGAAAAAGGAAGACATTAATATCAGTGACGTGTGAGGTAGAAAAAAATCTGAAGTATTATTTTGTGCGCTGTCGGTACAGTACAGCAAAACTACAACACTTCACGAAGCCAAGTATACTGTTCTGGGGACACGAGTCCACCCTCACATTGTTCAGGGGGTTCTGGGGATGGGAACCACTGTGCACTGGAGGGAACTTGAGGGTTCCTCTGTACAGTAAGTTGAATCCACTGGCTGCCATATTGATCTTCCCTATCACCTCCCTATCACCTCCCTACCACTTCCCTGTCAGCTCCCTATCACCTCCCTATCAGTTTCCTATCACTTCCCTATCACCTCCCTCCCACCTCCCTGTCAGCACCCTATCACCTTCCTATCACCTTCCTGTCAGCTCCCTATCACCTCCCTACCACTTCCCTGTCAGCTCCCTATCACCTTCCTATCACCTCCCTATCACCTTCCTATCACCTTCCTGTCAGCTCCCTATCACCTTCCTGTCAGCTCCCTATCACCTCCCTACCACTTCCCTGTCAGCTCCCTATCACCTTCCTATCACCTCCCTATCACCTCCCTATCACCTCCCTACCACTTCCCTGTCAGCTCCCTATCACCTCCCTATCAGCTTCCTATCACTTCCCTATCACCTCCCTACCACCTCCCTGTCAGCACCCTATCACCTTCCTATCACCTTCCTGTCAGCTCCCTATCACCTTCCTGTCAGCTCCCTATCACCTCCCTACCACTTCCCTGTCAGCTCCCTATCACCTTCCTATCACCTCCCTATCACCTCCCTATCACCTTCCTGTCAGCTCCCTACCACCTCCCTGTCAGCTCCATATCACCTCCCTATCAGCTTCCTATCACTTCCCTATCACCTCCCTACCACCTCCCTGTCAGCACCCTATCACCTTCCTATCACCTTCCTATCACCTCCCTATCACCTCCCTATCAGCTTCCTATCACCTCCCTACCACTTCCCTGTCAGCTCCCTATCACCTTCCTATCACCTCCCTATCACCTTCCTATCACCTTCCTGTCAGCTCCCTATCACCTCCCTACCACTTCCCTGTCAGCTCCCTATCACCTTCCTATCACCTCCCTATCACCTTCCTATCACCTTCCTGTCAGCTCCCTATCACCTCCCTACCACTTCCCTGTCAGCTCCCTATCACCTTCCTATCACCTCCCTATCACCTCCCTATCACCTCCCTACCACTTCCCTGTCAGCTCCCTATCACCTCCCTATCAGCTTCCTATCACTTCCCTATCACCTCCCTACCACCTCCCTGTCAGCACCCTATCACCTTCCTATCACCTTCCTGTCAGCTCCCTATCACCTTCCTGTCAGCTCCCTATCACCTCCCTACCACTTCCCTGTCAGCTCCCTATCACCTTCCTATCACCTCCCTATCACCTCCCTATCACCTTCCTGTCAGCTCCCTATCACCTCCCTACCACTTCCCTGTCAGCTCCCTATCACCTTCCTATCACCTCCCTATCACCTTCCTATCACCTTCCTGTCAGCTCCCTATCACCTCCCTACCACTTCCCTGTCAGCTCCCTATCACCTTCCTATCACCTCCCTATCACCTCCCTATCACCTCCCTACCACTTCCCTGTCAGCTCCCTATCACCTCCCTATCAGCTTCCTATCACTTCCCTATCACCTCCCTACCACCTCCCTGTCAGCACCCTATCACCTTCCTATCACCTTCCTGTCAGCTCCCTATCACCTTCCTGTCAGCTCCCTATCACCTCCCTACCACTTCCCTGTCAGCTCCCTATCACCTTCCTATCACCTCCCTATCACCTCCCTATCACCTTCCTGTCAGCTCCCTACCACCTCCCTGTCAGCTCCATATCACCTCCCTATCAGCTTCCTATCACTTCCCTATCACCTCCCTACCACCTCCCTGTCAGCACCCTATCACCTTCCTATCACCTTCCTATCACCTCCCTATCACCTCCCTATCACCTCCCTACCACTTCCCTGTCAGCTCCATATCACCTCCCTACCACCTCCCTGTCAGCTCCCTGTTACCTTCCTATTTCCTCCTTATTACCTCCCTATCAGCTGTCTATCACCTCCCTGTCAGCTCCCTGTCAGCTCCAAATCAGCTCCCTATAACTTTCCTATCAGCTCCCTATCACCTCCCTGTCAGCTTCCTATCAGCTCCCTTTCACTTTCCTATCAGCTTCCTATCACCTCCCTGTCAACTCCTTATCACCTTCCTATCACCTTCCTGTCAGCTCCCTGTCAGCTCCCTATCACCTCCCTGTTACCTCCCTATCACCTCCCTGTCAGCTTCCTATCACTTTCCTATCAGCTTCCTATCACCTCCATGTCAGCGCCCTGTCAGCTCCTTATCACCTCCCTATCACCTTCCTGTCAGCTCTCTGTCAGCTCCCTGTCACCTCCCTGTTACCTCCCTATCACTTTCCTATCAGCTTCCTATCACCTCCAGGTCAGCTCCTTATCATCTCCCTATCACTTCCCAATCAGCTCCCTATCACTTTTCTATCAGCTCCCTATCACCCCCTGTCAGCTCCTTATTAGCTCCCTATGACCTGCCTATCAGCTCCCTGTCAGCTCCCTATGACCTGCCTATCAGCTCCCTGTCACACTTTAGTGTGAGACACATTGGCGTTTCAGGTATGCATATGTGTGGTGTATCGGGATATGAGGTGGTAAGAAAAGAAAGTCACATCAACCACAGATTACAACATTAATACTCCCAGACACATGAAATGAGCTCCTTGTTTTCGCATTTTCTGAAGTCCGCACTCATAAATCTGTAGCACATTCATAGTAGCTTTGATACGTCACACATAGGTGACGTGTGCACAATGTAAAAAAAAAAAAAAAATGTTCAAGCAACATTGATGCAGCAGGAATGTTGCTTGAACACCTGTCACTCATGTTGTTAAGGTGCAGATGTGTCTGCGGCCCTGGGTGTTGAGGTGGACTGTGGCGAGCATTCGATCCTGACTCATCGTTACTGAAACCTGCGCTAGTCACCAACAAAAACCTCTGTTGACTGTCACGGCGGTTACACAGTGGCAACATAGTGGAGGAGTTGGTGTTGGTGTGAGACACCCCATGCAGTTTTTTCGGGAAATCCCTACAGTTAAATCAAAGTTCCACGCAGAACGTGTCAGACCGCCGCACGGCAGATCGCCTCGCTGCTTTATTATTCTCAGGAGTACAAGCGCTCTTTCTTTTCAAAGCTCATCGTCTTACTCTAAAATACTCAAAACACGGATAGGTGCATGGAATACGGAAATGTCGTAAGCTTAATGGTTAAGGCACTGGGTTACTGATCTGAAGGTCAGCAGTTCAATATTCACTGTCACCACTGTTGGGCCCTTGAACAAGGCCCTTAACCCTCAATTGCTCAGTTGTATACAAATGATAATTGTAAGTCACCCTAGATATGTCAAGATGTGTCGAGAGCGGACGTGTGTGACTCAGGACGGACAGGGTTGGATGAGTGGCATTCCTTAGCACCGCCTCTCTTGCCTGAATAAGTTTCAAGGTTGCACATAATCATTTTATTCATTCGGTTTTCAAACTGCCTAATCCTATTATGGTCACAAGGAGGCCGGATACTATCTCCGCCAACACTGAATGAAGGTGGACCACACACAACTATCCACACTCAGATCTGTCACGCTCGAATGTAAGAGTGTACAGACGCTCCCCGACTTATGTTCTTAATTGGTTCCGGACGGCCGAACATAAGTTGAAAGTGAACGTAAGTTGTTACAGTGACGAATGACGTATGACGTGTGATGTATGACGCTCATACTGTACTATACATCCATAAATATCATTACTGTATTTCATAAAACACCCCTAAATCAATTATTATAAACAATACATTGTAAAATAATATCAAATACAGTCTGTCTTCCTTTCGGCTTTTTCCCTTTTTTTTTTACTCGGGAGTCGCCACAGCGAATCATCTGATTCGCACGTTTGATTTGGCAGAGGTTTTTTACGTCGGATGCCCTTCCTGTCACAACCCTTTTAGCAAGGGACAGAAACACGCTGACGACTTTGCAGCTACTCTTTACGAAAGTCAGCAATGGTTCTTTTACATGCCTCTCACCATAGACAGTGACAGACATGGCCCGCCTTTGATAACCCAGTTAGCTGCACTGGGGGGACAGTGACAACCTTGCGGAGAGTGGGACTCGAACCCCCAACCTTTGGATTAGCGATCCAGCGCCCTGTACCACTAGACCACCACTGCCCCACACAAATACATTAAATAATATCAACATTAATTTCAAATAAATTAAATTCAAGCAAAATAATTTCAAATAGACAAATTTTAATCAAATTCACTCATCAAATATCAAACACAGTATCAAATATAACCTTTAACATTCTATGATGAGATCTTTCTGCTTGTAAATGGTTCCGATGGTCAACGGATGGTCACTTTACATGAAGCTTAAAACAGCCAATCAATGCTTACAAAATGTGAGGCGCTCAACACCGAACGTAGTGCACTTGTTATGCTTGACACAAAGCGCGGGTTATACAGACTTCTGGTCTTTCAAGTGAGCAAGGGCACCGTTGAACTTGTTTAGTACTCAGCCTGCATTGATGTGAATCACCAGCAGATCTTGTCTGGATTCGGGTTTTCATTTATTTTACAACTCTCTTTGCTTAACTGAGTATGCATGGTAGATTGCGCCGATCTGAGCAGATAGTTAATTCATCTCTGTGACTGAGACTTGCACCCATGCTAGTAGGCTTACGCTTCTGACCAACCAGATTTGCTTAGGGTTACAAAAGTCCCAAAACTGTAAACACAAAGACGGCGTCTTAACACAAGGGTAACACGCTATATAACTGATATATATATATATATATAGCGTAGGCCTCCGTCAGTCCCGAAGGACTATGGCTGCGCTCTGGCCAGTATCCCGACTGGTGATACTCCCCAGTGCACAGAGCCTGGGTAGGGAGTAATGAGGGACAGGCTGTTACCCAAGCAGCAAGTCCCCCCCCCTGTCTCGGCGCCACCGGAAGGATCCAATGGAAAGGCAAGTGCCGATACGACTGGGTTCCAGTGCCGCTGCAGGAGAGAAACTACGGTCAATTTAGAACGGCCAATTAACCTACAGTGCACGTCTTTGGATTATGGGGAAACCGAGCACCCGGAGGAAACCCGCACAAGCACGGGGAGAACATGCAAACTACACACAGAAACGCCCAGGCCGGGAATCGAACCCGGGCCTTCTTGCTGTGAGGCGGACGTGCTAACCACTACGCCACCGTGCCGCCATATATATATATATATATATATATATATATATAAAACTAAACTGGGAAGGAGGGGCACGTTCAGTCTGTCATTTGTAAACAATGGACGCAGCATCATTACATCATTACATTATTACGTCAGCGTACTACGTAGGTATGTCTAAACTCAAAATTTGACTTTTTTGTTTTTAGAAAAAATAAAACATAAAATCGAAAAACGTAAAACGGATGAACGTAAGTCGGGGAGCGCCTGTAATGTATTTAAATGAAAGGATTTATATATTATTTATTATACTGTCTCTTTAGTCGCCAGCTTGTTTTGGTTTTTTGTTTGTTTGTTCGTTGTTGTTTTTTTGAGTACAACTATGGAGGACAGATATGGCGGCATGTGGCTTCAATATCATTGGTAGTAATGAATGGTGAATTAGCATCCAGGCCCTATACAGAGTTCAGTGGGTTTGGCACGGTGGTGTATGGTTAGCACGTCCGCCTCACAGCAAGAGGGTCCTGGGTTCGATTCTCAGCTCGGCAGTTTCTGTGTGGAGTTTACATGTTCTCCCCGTACTTGCGTGGGTTTCCTCCACGTATTTTGGTTTCCTCCAACAGTCCAAAGACATGCACATTTGTGTGCTTTTCCATTCCAAATTGCCCCTCTGTGTGAGTGTCAATAATTGTGGTTGTATTGGTCCTGCAATCGACTGTGTGACTGTTTACAGTGTCCCTCTCCCCCCCAGTCGGCTGAGGTAGACTCCAGCCTCCCTGCAACCATAATATGATTATACTTTTTCTCCAATGAGTGAATAAATGAACGATAATTTAAAAAATAAAGACTCAAGCCACAATATTTGTGTTTGATACGGTTGAAATGCCTCGTATCAAAAAATTCCCCGAGCCTTCAACTCATTTGTCTCGAAAATAATTATAGTGCTGGAGATGGGTTTTGCTGGGTGTAGTGTGACAGTTACTAGTGAGCTACAGTGTAGCAGCTGCACATCTTTACTGTTCACATTCGTAACTGTATCGTAGCGCTCCCGGTCGTACGTAGAGCTCAGTGAGTGGAGCCTGATGTGGACTTCTGCTGATGTCACTCAAGGTTCTTGATGAGATGCTTTTCGGCAAACCACAGCTGTAAAGAGTGTTTATTAATAATCCATTAGTGCAGTTCTGTGTAATCTGCAGAGTCTGCTGGGTGAAATCTCAAAAGACGACAAACAAGTAAAAGTCACCGAGATCACACAGATTGTGAGATTTTCTCCACTCTGATGTTTGGTGTGAAGAACCTCACGACTCGAATGATTAAGAATGCAGGTGTTTCTTTGTGCCAGTGCGATTTTGCAGACAAAAAAAAAATGCAAAACTGGAACAGCGGAAATGCTGCTTTCACGAGGCCACAGGCAGTTAGTCATCCATATCTGTAAGCGACCATAAACCGTGCTCATGCTCGACTGGAGACCGGGGGCCCCTTTTATTACAGCACTTTAGCAGACGTAGAAAATTTCGCATAAGGTTAAATAAGGCATTTTCCCCCCTCTTGCCATTTACTTCCTAAAAAAACAACAAAAAAAAAACTTTTTAAAAAAATCAGCAGCCGCTCTTAATCCAAAGAGACATTCAGGCCACGGGAAAAGTACAGAATCCAGGAAGAAAGTACTCAAGTTTGGCTTAAACAATTTACAGCACCAGTGACTGATACGAAACAGAACGAGACAAACCCTTAAAGCAACAGATCTGGAACTCTGCAGGAATGCACCGTTTTGACAGTGAGCTCGCAACTTTCGACTGGCCGCTTTCACAACTGCTTAATAATCGGTGCCATTCTCACAGCGGAAGACCGGGCAAGCCGGGATCAAGACGTCCTCACTCCCACGGTGAAGAATCTGGTTCTGATTAATCACACTTGGCTGATGCACTTTCTCAGCAGAAGCCAGAGAATCAGCAGAGTTCCACAATTGTAAATCTTTAAGAAGTTGTACGATTCATCTTGTAGGTAATGTTACGCCGTGAAGGTCGGGATGAGGGACGGAGTGCGAGTCACTTCAGCTTCATTCCAGAAAATTCATGCCGATCAAACCGTTTTGGCTTCTGGGATACTTGAGAATTGCCTGCGAGACCGATTTTAGACAGAAAAGGGCGAGGTAACCTGTAACGTAAGACTCGAGAAAGAGATCCGACACTAAATCACTTTAGGAACATTTGTAATTTATTACACTGCATCCAAATTACATCCTTTGAGAGCGACTTCTAAAGTAGCCAGGAAACACGCGGCTTATTATCTCAGCAATTAACATTCTGGGATAAGAGTGGAATAACTGCAAGTTTAAACCCCAAGGGGGTCAAATGAACACCTACAGAACCTTAAAATTAAAATCGACACTGTAAAGGTTACTGTTCCTCGCCGTGACTGTTCTGGAACCAGTTTCACGGTGTATCTGGGGTGGGGGGTGGGGGGTGTAAAAGATATTTTGAGTGTATATCTGTTGGCAGCCTCGGTGCTGTAGCGGTTCGCACGTCCACCTCACACCAAGAAGGTCCTGGGATTGAGCGACGGGCTCGACAAGGGTGTATTTGTGTTGAGTTTGCACTCCTCCCCCTGCCTGTGTTGGCTCCCTCCAGGTACTCCGGTTTCCTCCCACAGTACAAAAGATATGCGCATTAGGCTAACTGGATATTCTCAATTGCCCCTAGGTGAGAGTGTGCATGTGTGGGCCGTTGATGGACTGGTGAGCTTCTCAGGATGTACCCTGCCTCCATTCAGAGGCATTTGAGATCATCTCCCTCCTCCCTGTTTCCTCTAATGAAAGAGAAAGCGGTTTGGGAAATGAAATGAAATGAAATGCAAATGTATCCCAGTTTCAACTGAACAGTTCATCACTTACACGAAACAATCAAACGATTTTAATAATACATTAAACCTGTCCAGTCAAATTGATTGGCCAATTAAGTGCTCTCTAAAAATGTATATGCCCTGCCCCCTGAGACACTCATGCTCTACAGCAGTAGCTTGGTAGATGTCAATGTGTCTCATTCTCTCGTTCTCTAGCTGGAGATTCCCAGTACAGCCCAAACAACACTGTATCCTGACCGTCACACCAATACGCGGTTCTTCTCCGAACTGTCGTCACTACGTCAGAAGTGTAGAATTGTATAAGTTGGCTGTGCAAGCTGTAGAACTAAAATTCTCCCTCACTGGATCGACAACACCCAACGCTGGTCCAGCATGATAGTACCATGGCTACAAATCAAGGTCCATGAAGTTGGACAGAAAGAACTGTGGACCCTGACTTACATTTACATTTACAGCATTCAGGAGACACACTTTATCCACACTGACTTACATTTATGATTTTTATACAACTGAGCAATTGAGGGTTAAGGGCCTTGGTCAAGGGCCCAACTGTGGAATCTTGGACGCACCGGGGATTAAACTCTTGACCTTCAGATGAGTAATGCTGAGCTTTAACCACTGAGCCAGCATTGACTTCAACCCCACTAACCACCTTCGGGATGAACTTGAATAGCGACTGTACCCCAGATCACAAGAGTTTACCGACTTGTGGTTAAATGAACACTAATCCCTACAGCCTCACTCCACAATCTACTGGAAAGCCTTTTCATGGGGATTATTATAACGGCAAAGTGGACGGACATTGGACAGAGAGATGTACTGTATTTTCAAACTGGCTGATTACATTTGAATGCATTTCTGCATTCCTTGCCAGGTGGGGCACGTTAACGCTTAGCGTATGCATTCCTGCTGGCGAAGAACGCACAGGTTATATGTTTTTCCTGTGATGGGCAGGTGTTCTTTTCAGAACTACAGTGTTCATCATCCATCACTTGTCAGTCCACATCTGCTGATGTCCGGTGGTGACTCATAGATAGAATGCAACCTAACATGCAACAGGTGAACCGGAGGTGTGATGGACATAGACTGCATGTTCAGCAGATGATGACTGACAATGAACTGATGCATAATAAGTGTATGACGGGGTCCACAGCACATTCCTGACCACTGTACAGCGGTACCGTGACTTACAAGTGTCTTTTATAATGAATTTTCCATGATATGAGCTTCGATCAATCAAAAATATGCCCCATCCAACCAGCAAAATTTTGATTTACAAGCTTTGCTGGGGAAATGGCTTTTCTGGGCCGATTAGCCTCATATTCCGAGTGTATTCCTCCATGCTCTCCCAGAACGCCTTGTGCAGTGCTTCTCAATTATTTTCTGTGAGGCCCCCTCCAGGAAGAAAAAAAAAATATTACACGCAAACCCACCCAGTGCCCAGCGCTTGACTATGAAGTGTTTGTTTGCTTGGTGCTTTTTCCCTACATCATAGGGAACACAGTGAGAGTGCCACTGCCACCTACTGTAGGCGATGCACAATTACACTTAATTCTAGTACAGTATAGCAAAAAAGCATGTTCCCCGGAGTCATTTGCACCCCCCCCCCCCTGGAATCACACCAAGGGGGGACCACCCCACTATTTGAGTAGCGCTGGCCTTGTGGGAGCTCACCACGAGACTTTCCTCATTGGCATTCGTAGTGTGCACATGCACAAAATCCTCCTCCTCCTCCTCCTCCTCCTCCTCCTTCTCTGTTACGCACCACCTCATTCCTGCCCACATGACATCTTCGCAAACACGTGACATCATATATTATTAAGTATTATTAATGTTAATGTACATGTATTATTATTATTATTATTATTATTATTATTATTAAATATTTATTGTTTTTACATTTTTATCTTTAATATATTAGGTTAAATATACGTGTTTGGTGCAGGTTATATGAGTTTAGGAGAGGGTTGGAACGGATTAATTGGTTTACGAGCTCACCCTTGGAATAGATTGATTTCATAAGTCAAGGTACCACTGTATCCTACATTTAATGTGTCTTCAGCGTGTCTGAAACCCCCTGGGGTATAGTAAGGGCACAGATTAGCAACAGTGACGACTTTCGTAAATTGTCCATCTGTCCGTTACACACCGTTACCAAGGTGGGATTGCTATCTTAACAAGCATATATTGTTGCAATGGCCAGGTCATGAAACTTTATCCTCAGGTTTGTTCAGATACAGCAGAAGGGTGGTGTATCTTGTCCATCACTGGCTGTTGTCCAAACAGTCAAGGACTTCAACAATCCCGTTTCATAAGGATTTTAAACTATCATCCTCCCAGCCGTACACTTCTACGGGATCTGCTTCAAAATATACATAAAAAAATGAAAATGCTAATTAAATTAGGCTTTACAGAAGGCCGTGGTGCTGCTCATCTTTTTCAGATTAAATCCTCAGCATCTCACAGCAATGGCCACAGGGACACCTGAAGCACTAATCCTCTGAGCACCTTCGCCACCGCGCTTTAGCCTGCAAGTAGCCCTGATGCCTTTTGTACATACTTAAACGAAGATGCTTTGAAGCCTGCGACAGACACAAATTCATTAATCACCCACAGATATTCCCACTGTCATGGCTGACAAGGCTGAGGATGTGTGTTTGCGGGAGACGCCGACATATAAATCATTCAACGTAACGCAGCAGGTCAGGGGAAGGAAAGTAATCGGGAGAAAACTCAGGGACCGGACTTGGGTGTGCGGTTCCGTGTCAGGGACGTGTGCATATGAATTAATAAGGAACATGGCTCATGCTTGGGTATTAATGAGGAGCACAAAGGATGCGAGGCGATCAAGGGCTCAAGGAAGATGCCGACTATATGACTCAGTAATCGAGCTTCTACAATCGATACGCACCCCTCTCCCCCCCGGCCGACCCGTTCGCTCCAAGACCAAACAGTTTCCTATTCAAATTCTCTCCCCGTGATGTCCTGTAATTCCAGTGGATGTGATTCTGAGTGATGCTTTCCTCACCGTGATGGTTGGGAGCATCCTATTGACGTGGTTGTATATTCTTTAGGGGATTATGGTGGAATTAACGTCCAGTAATCCCCACAGAATCCGTTCATTCATCCTGATTTACAGAGTACAAAGTGAAGTTCAAACTGTTTGCTATTTACAGATCAAAGTGTCGATTGAAGGAGCTGCTCTAAATATTTCCAGTTTTTGCCAGAGGACGAAAACGAAAAAGGGAGCAGACGACAAAATGCCATCTTGTTGCAATTACCGATTTCTGTGTTTTCTGTTTACTACATTTTTTCTTATTACCGATCTGCTCAAAGTGGAGTTTTTGGATGGCGGGTCAGCATGCCGAGTTTACAGCAAAATGAGGGCGAGGGTTTTCCTGTGTGGAGTTTGCATGTTCTCGCTGGTCTTGCATGGGTTTCCTCCAGGCATTCCGGTTTTCTTCCACGGTCCAGACGCATGTACACTTGGCCAACTGGCTCTTTCCAAATTACCCCGAGGTATGAGAGTGAGTGGTTGTATACGAGTTGGCCCTGTAATGGTCTGGTGAGTTGTTCAGGGTGTACCCCTCTTTCACCCTGAGTTGGCTGAGAAAATCATACAGCTAGAAATCAGGACTTCACATGGTGTTCATATTAAACATCAGGATGGTCGAAAAAATGTGACCACAAATCACTTGATGAACATTCATTAATTTTCTGAACAGCTTAATCCTAATTAGGGTAACGGGGAGGCTGATGTCCATCAGAGTACAAACTGGACAGCTTGCCAGGCCATCGTGGGGCAGAAACACGCTAACGGCTATGCAGCTCCTCTTGTCGAAAGTCAGCGATGGTTCTTTTACATGAACCTCCCACCATAGCCAGTGAGAGACACGGCTGGCCTTTGATAACCCAGTGACCTTGGGGTCAATGAGTCAGCACCTTTACCACCAGCACACCACTGCCCAACTTGATAAGCAGGGGCTGATCTGAGTAATTCATAAACAGTATAGTTTGGCGGTATACAGGTGAGTATATGTGTGCGGTCACAGATAACCTGACTCACAGATGCTGGTGCTCACAATATTCATTCATTCAGAAATGCAGACATGGTCTGTGCATCTTGCTGATCAGAAAGATCAGAGAAGAATGTTCTAGCTGGGTCGTCCTGACAGATGGGTCACAGTAATTCAAACAACTATTCAGAACCACAGGAGGTCACGTCAGGTTCCCGTCCTCTCAAACAAGAACAAAGTCCTGAGGTTACATGGGGTACATGCGTACCAAAATCACCTGAATTCACCTGGCCTTTCCCAAACCTGCACCTGTACCTGCATGATTTCATGCAACAAGCTGCTGAATAACAGGGTTCATCCCAAAGCAAACCCGACTCAGTATGGATAGCAATGATCTCATTCATCTATCCATTTGCCGAACCATTCAATTCTAGTAGGGTCGCAGGGTTAGCTGGTCTATGTCAGCCGCTAAAACATGCATATTAGGATAAATGCTTGTTCCACATTGCCCGTAAGTATGAGTTTGAATAGTTGTGTGGCTGCAGTGATTTGGCAAGTTGTTCAGGGAGCACTATGTCTTTGTCCAGATATAGGCTCCAGTTTCCCTTTGACCATAGTAGGATTACATGACTTGGTAAATAAGATGATTAGGCCAGTGGTGGCTTAGTGGTTAAGGCAATGAAACACTGATCCAAAAGTCCAAAGGTCAGCGGTTCAATCTCCACTATCATGAATGTTGGACAACTGATCGAACCCTCATTTGCTCGGCTGTATATATATATATATATACATATATATATATATGAGAGAGTGATTTCCTTTTGGCTTTTTCCCTTTTTCAGAGGTTGCCATAGCAAATGATTCCCACATTTGATTTGGCAGAGGTTTTTAATGTCGGATGCCCTTCCTGACACAAAACTTTGGCAAGGGACAGAAACTCACTGACGGCTTTGCAGCTACTCTTTACGAAAGTCAGCAATGATATGATATGATGAAATGAAATGATAACCCAGTTAGCTGCACTATACACTAGCTGCATATATATATATATATATATATATATATATATATATATATATATATATATATATATATATATATATATATATATATATATATACACAAAAATAAAAGGACAGGACAAAGACTTTCTATTGAAACTCCATTTATCACTACAGATCTGTTTCGAGGGGTGGTGAAACCATCCTCTCTCTTCAGGTGATTATAGAAGAATTCTTCTATAATCACCTGAAGAGAGAGGATGGTTTCACCAGCCCTCGAAACAGATCTGTAGTGATAAATGGAGTTTCAATAGAAAGTCTTTGTCCTGTTCTTTTATTTTTGTTTATTTGCTCTACCAAAAAGTATTGAGCACTCTCCTACGGAAGGATCTACTCAGAAAATCCTATATATATATATAATATAATATACATACAGTGATACCTCTGCTCACGAACATAATTGGTTCCCAGAAAGTGTGTGCAAGGCGAAAAGTTCGTCTTCCGAACATTTATTTCCCATAAGAAACCATTAAAATGAGAATAATCCATTCCCAGGTCCCCATAAAACATAATTTTCTACTAAATAAGCCTTAAAACTACACAAACGTATACCTTATTTTATGTATAATAAATGTGCTATTGTATTGTAAATAAAGAAATAAACTGTACTGTATAATAAAGTGGTTTTATTTACCTTTGTGATGGTAGTTGATGGCTTGATGGAATGGAGTGGGAGGAGGAGGAGGGAGGGAGGGACTTACTGTTTGGAAGGAGTGTTTGGAAACGCCTACTGTTTGGAAACACCCTTAGCCACACACGCACCCTTAATAGCTTCCTTGTTCTTAAGGATGGGAGCAATGGTAGACTTAGCGTACTGGTACTGGGACGCTGAGTCACACAAACGCACACCTCGTTCGTGTTTTTCAATGATCTCCGCCTGTGGTGGGGTCTTTTTCGGTCCCATAATAGCAAAAGTACACTCAATATGGTCCAAAATGTCTATCAAACACAAACCACTTCCGCACTCAAAGAAAGGGGGTGACGAACTGTGACGCCATGAGCATGCGTCAGCTTCTCGTGGCCGCCACCGTGGCACTGTTTGACCACGTGGTTTGATTCGTCCGCCGAAAACTAGTTCGTCAGCAGAGACTATATGCTCGCAAATTTAATGTTCTTGAGGCGAAATGTTCGTGAGCTTAAGCGTTTGTCAGTGGAGGTTTTACTGTATATATATATATATATATATATATATATATATATATATATATATATATATATATGCTCTAAATGTAAAGTTGGAGCCAGACAGCAACCTGATGTAGATTTTGGTTATGCAGTGGTACCTTGACTTACGAGTGTCTTTTATAATGAATTTTCCATGATACAAGCTTCGATCCACCAAAAATCTGCTCCATTCAATGAGCAGAATTTTGATTTACCGGCTCTGCTGGGGAAATGGCTTTTCCAGGCCGATTAGTGTTGTATTCTTCCTCGTGCATTTCTCCACGCTCCGAGAACACCTTGCGCAGTGCTTCTCAATTATCTCCAGCACCCCACGCGCGACTATAATTAGTGTTTACTGCATTTCATATCATTTGCTCGTTGTTTTTTCCCGACACGATAGGAACACAGTGAGAGTGCCACTGCCACCTACTGTAGAGGATGCACAATTACACTTAATTCTAGTACAGTATGGCAAAAAAGCATGTTCCCCAGGGTCATACCCCCCCGGGCATCACACCGCGGCCCCCTTGCACTGGCCTTGTGGGAGCGCACCTCGAGCCTTTCCTCCCTGGCATTTGTAGTGTGCACATGCACAAAACTCTCCTCCTCCTCCTCCTCCTCCTCTGTTAAGCACCATTTCATGCCTGCCCACGTGACATCTTCACCACAGTCAATGATCAGAATTATTAGTTGACTTATTATTATTTATTATTAATTATTATTAATGTTAATGTACATGTATTATTATTTTAGCAATACTTGTTGATTTTATATGTTTATCTTTAATATATTAGGAGAAATATACGTGTTTGTCTCAGGTTATATGAGTCTGGGAGGGAGTTGGAACGGATTCATTGGTTTTCTGTTGTTTTTGATGGGAATTTTTATCTAACGAACATTTTGACTTACGAGTTAACGCTCGGAACGGATTAATTTTGTAAGTCAAGGTAACACTGTACTGAGATGGTCTGAAGGTTTTATGGCCTTTTTTATTGTATTTTTAATTCTGCTGAAGCCTCCAGATTGAAAATTGACAGAAGAGACAAAACTTCAGTAAAACGATGGAAGGCGTCCCCATACACCACCGTCTCTTTAGACTACATGCAAATTACTGTAAATAATTTATTATCAACTTGCTGTGATTTAAGAGGAATAAAAACCAAGGAACCAATCCGCGTATTACTTGGACGAGGTTCTGTGCCGCTGCTCTAACACTCCACCAGATCATGAGTTACTGCGCATTCCTATAAAAGCACACGCCATCTTGTTTAAGTCCTAAATCATGTCCATCTATCTGGCCTGGACTTTCCGTCACACAACGCATCACTGCAGAGTTTTCATCTCCTTCATGGAACGAAACCGAGAGAAAACATGTAAGAGAGAGAGAGAGAGAGAGAGAGAGAGAGAGAGAGAGAGAGAGAGAGAATGTGTGTGTGTGTGTGTGTGTGTGTGTGTGTGTGTGTGTGTGTGTGTGTGTGTGTGTGTGTTTTCCGCCACAAACCACAGTTGTAGATCTTAGCAAAAAATGAGGATTTTCATTGAAGCACAACTCCAAACAACAAGCCAAGAAAATGTTGAAGTATATTGTTCCCTCTGGAGACGCACACAGCCGCGGATGCTGGGAAATGGCAAGCGAGTAACTTTAAGTAAATATTTTATGGCAGGGAGAAAAACAAGCCAGTACATAAAGTGAGAAGAGAGCAATTACAGTTAATTCTGCTAAAAAGAAAAAACCTTCACGGTTTACAATCCCTCAGGTTTCCTTCTCAAAGCAGCCGTAGGTTTCTGAAGGTTTATTCTATTCTGAGGTCATGGAGAATGAGATAAGTAAGTTAAGATCTCACTTATTTCTCACATATTTAACTTCTTTCTTCTCTAAAAGGCCTGAAAAAAAAGAAAAGAAGAGGCTGTGCAGAATTTCCTAATCCACCCCCATTCAATCTGGCCTGCTTCAATATGCTGAATCAGGTTCTTTAGCTGGTTCCTAGCTGTCGATACTGCTTTCTGAAAGTGATCAGTACAGTAATGCTAGTGGATTGATTGTGTTTTTCTGGAGCTACAAAGCCCGCTAGGAAAAAACAAAAAAACAAACAAAAAAAAAACAACAACAGAAAAGCAGTGAAGGAGATTTGGAGATATGTTTCTCTGTTGGTGTTTCAGTGGATCTCTGGAGTCTCTCAGTGAACTTTGGAAAACATGGCATAGCTGGTTAGACGTGACTTCGCTACGTTGTGGTTTGGGTTTGATGTAAATATGTAAACATACCCCAATACAGTCAGATTGCACAGTCAAATTTATCTGGACTCACGAAGAGCATGACCGATATGTTGTCCCAGTTGAATGTGACTGTGGTACCATCAGAACTTTCAACCTCTTCAACATGAAGCTTTTTGGAAAACAACTCAGCGATAAATGTAATTAACTCATATAGTGGAAAAAAAATCACACTTTTCAGGGTCTCTTTCCTGCCAATGGATGTCAAGTGTAATAATAACTCGACGTTAAATTAAACAAACAGCCTTATAGAGGAGGACAACATCCCAGGATTATTATTATTATTATTATTATTATTATTATTATTATTATTATTATTATTATTATTATTGCTGTAGTTTTGTTGTAAAATGCACCGTTTTCTTTAATTGTTTGATGACTGAACAAGTGCACGTTGCTGTGACACGGTGAAGCACGTACAGAACACAGGAATGTATTTGTCACCTCCACCACCCCCACACTTAAAACTCACATGGTATGGTCCATCAGAACAGGGTGTGGAATAAAAGCCACCACAGAGAGCTATAAACAGAAACCTTAATAAATCTATGAAATCTAGCGGTACCTTGACTTACGAAATTAATCCGTTCTGAGGGCGAGCTCGTAAGTCAAAATGTTCGTTAGATAAAGCAAAAATTTCCATTGGAAATAACAGAAAACCAATTAATCCATTCCAACCCCCTTCCAAACTCATATAACCTGACACAAACACATATATTAGACCTATTATATTAAAAATAAACATGAAAAACAATATATATTTCATAATAATAATAATAATAATAATAATAATAATAATAATAATAATAATAAAACATGTACATTAATAATAATTAATGATAAATAATAATAAAACAAGAATAAACGATAAGTCAACTAACCCTTCCGATCATCGACTGCAGCGTAGATGTCATGTGGGCAGGCATGAGGTGGTGCATAACAGAGAAGGAGGAAGAGGAGAAGAATTTTGTACATGTGCACAAACGCCAGCAAGGAAAGGCTCGTGGTGCGCTTCCTCAGGGCCTGTGCTTTTCTCAAATAGTGGGGTGCACCCCCCCCCCCCTTGAGGGAAGCAGTGTGATGTCCCTGGGAACATGCTTTTTTGCAATACTGTACTAGAATTAAGTGTAACTGCGCATCCTCTACAATAGGTGGCAGTGGCACTCTCACTTTGTTCCCTATGGTGCAGGGAAAAGTACTGAGCAAACGCTATGAAGTGCAGTAAACACTATACAGCAGGTCACGGGGGGGGGGGGGGGGGGCACAAAATGTTTTTTAATTGAGAAGCACTGCACAAGGCGTTCTCGGAGCGCGGAGGAATACCTGCAAAAGAATACGAGACTAATCGGCTTGGAAAAGACATTTCCCCAGCAGAGCTCGTAAATCAAAATTTTGCTGGTTGGATTTGGTGGATTTTTGGTGGATCGAAGCTCGTATCCTGAAAAATCATTATTCAAGATGCTCGTAATGCAAAGTACCACTGTACTTTAAAACATATAGAACAGTCTCCTAGTGATACGCTGAAAGGGTAAGTATTGTCAGGATTGATGAGGAACGACAAAGAAATATTTGTCAACACAATGGCTGGAAAAGGTTCAGAGTGGAGGTGGCGGGTGAGAAATGCAGAAATACATCACTTAAATTCCTAACAAAAACTATAATGGATGGCACAGTGGGTAGAATGCCTGCCTCACAGCCAGAAGGTCCTGGGTTCAATTCCTGGACTCAGTGAGGACGTGTCTGTTTGGAGTTTGTACAACCTCCCCGCGCTTATGTGGGTTTCCTCCAGGTCCTCTGGTTTCCTCCCACATTCCAAAAACATGCACGGTATGCTAACTGCCCCAAGGTGTGAGAGTGAGTGTGAATGGTGTATATGTGTTGGCCCTGGGATGGTCTAGCGAGCTTCTCAGGGTGTACCCAGTCCCACGCACGAGTCGGCTGAGATAATAACAACAACAATAATAATCATCATTTTTTTATCTTCAACGGAGAATACAGCACAAAACGTATCTTATTCTCAATCAAAACTCTATGTCTAACCTGTCTGTGTATAAAATTTGAGAGCGATAGGCTCTATTTTAATGATTTATTATCTGAAAACAGAATCGCAGAACGATGACATCATCAATGCCCAAGTTAACATGTAGGATTTTGGTTTTAAAAAGTATTAATTTTAGTATTTGAGGTGTTTGTGCTTAAATCTTTGGGTCCTGTTGCCATTATAGTTTCCCACTGCATAGCAAATGATTTTAATCTAAACCTTTTAACCCCTCCCAACACTGATGACATCATCAATCTGAAACTCGGTTTTTATAACTGCTCATAAAATCATTAAAACCACCGGATTGAAATTCTACACACAGAAATTAATCATCAAGAGATTTAAATAAGATGAACTTTTGGCACGTGCTGTCTTCTCCTTTAAATGTGATCTGAAGGTAGAGGAGGGCAAGTGGTTGCTGAAGATCCCGCCTCCCGCGGTGGAGAGTCTGGTGTTCAGGACAGTGAGCGGATTAGAGGTGTTTATCTTTTACTGAGGTTATGTGTAAATGTTTGTACAAGTCAAACTGAACCAAGAATCTCCAGCAGATAACTAAACCGCAGAAAGGCCGCGTTTCCTGATGTTCACGCAGGTCTGTCGGTCACCATGCACGGCTTCTTGCCGACAACCACAGTAGAATTTACTGACGTTCACCAAACTCCACAAAACTTTAAGTGTACAGAACGCCGAGAGAAGCGATTACGGTAAACACCAATAAATGGAGGTGGAGTTTATTTTGATGCGTTAGTGTGCAGATAAAAATTTATCACAAAGAGCCTTCTTCATACATAAAGTACATGTCAAAACACATTCAAATATTTAAAATAAAATAAACAGCCATACAAAGATATACATACGCACATCCAGCGTGACCCAAAAGAACCTCCCACATTTCAAAGGCAAATTTAAAAATAAACGTATTAAATAGAATCCAATGATTATTTTCGCACTCAGAACTTCCTTCATGTGTTTTTTATTAATCATGAATTAAAGATGATCCTCTACATGGTGGCGTCATTATCTCTACGCTGTCGGAGGTGAACGCCGAAGGCTGCCGTGGATCAATGGGTCGTGTCGGGTGGAGTGATGGCGATCTCCTGCTAAATAGCGACCTTAAGCGCTTCAAGAGTTTGGGGCGGATGAGTCTACACACGTGATTTGAGGAAGAAGCACCACAGAAAAAAATCACACGGGGCGGGGTCAGGGGAATGGGCCACCACCCGACCTCACCAGGCCACAAGATGGCCTGGTCTGGAAATATTTCCCTCAGCACTTCCGATAATGTTCCGGCTGTGTGTGCCGTCGATGCATCTTACTGAAACCACGCGTTCACTTTTACATCATCAAGGGGTTCAAGATGGGGCTCGGGGCCTCCGACAGACCTCAGCACTGCCTCTTCTGCATCGCTGAGATTCATGTACGTAATAATAATTTAATTCTTTCAAACTTTTTAAAATTTCAATTATTTGTGAAGGTTTATGGGGTCATTGTATTAATTTATAATATAATATATATATATATATATATATATATATATATATATATATATATATATATATATATATATATATATATATATAATAGTGTGTAAAATATTTACATATATATATATATATATATATATATATATATATATATATATATATATATTACACACCATTATATTATTATTATTATTATTATTATTATTATTATTACAACATCAAAACAACAACAGCAATGATAATAATAACAACAATAATAATAATAATAATAATAATAATAATAATAATAATAATCACTAT
The DNA here is from genome assembly GCA_024760905.1 of Plotosus lineatus. Classification (NCBI taxonomy): domain Eukaryota; kingdom Metazoa; phylum Chordata; class Actinopteri; order Siluriformes; family Plotosidae; genus Plotosus; species Plotosus lineatus. The sequence goes on along the minus strand of CM045737.1, from coordinate 51,018,880 downwards.
ATTATTAATTTCCGGTCTCTGGCCATGTGCAAACACACAAAAACTTTGTTTATTAAACACCACTGTTTCTATTTTCTAAAACAATGACTCGTGTTTATTTGTGTGAATGTTTCTGTGCAGCGGTTTGGAAGGTGATCAAACTCGAGGAACGATTAAAAAGAGACTAACGTAAATTGAAATTCATGGCTGTCGCTTTAAATTTTCAAATTTGTCACAGGACATTCACGGGAATTGGGATGGGCAGCAGTGGTGGCCCGGTGCTGGATTTCTGATCCCAAGGTTGGAGGTTCAAGCCAACAGTACAAGTGTACTAACTGGGTTAGCGAAGCCCGGCCGACTATCTCACTGTCTGTGGTGGAGGTTCATGTAAAAGAACTATTGCTGACTTTTGTAAAGAGGAGCTGCACAGCAGTTGGCGTGTTTCTGCCCTGTGATGGCCTGGCGAGCTTTCTACGGTGTGCCCTGCTCTCGCCTAGAGTCGGCTGAGATGGGTGCAAGGCTCCCTGTGACCCTAATTATGATTAAGCGGTTCAGAAAATAAATGAATGCTTTTCTATTGCTCCTGTATTGTGATCACCCGTACACGTACATGCACACACACACACACACACACACACACACACACACACACACACACACACACACACACACATACACACACACAAATCCAAATACATGAACATAAGGCTAAATGGCTGTTCCAAATTGCCCCTAGGTGTGGGTGTGGAACCATCTTACCCCACCCATCCCACAGACAACCCAGTCGGATTAAGCGGTTTGACAAATGGATGAAAGAATGAATCATTAATATTAATTTATGATAGTATTAATGATGATATTACCGGTAGTACACACTGGACTGGGGCAAGTAGCCACTGCCTATTATTATGTATTATGCTATATACTGTACATTCTGTTAAATACCGTACATGTTTATAACACTTTAGCTGTGTGACCGCCACACATGGTCGTAAACATGATGTATAAATAAGACGGACGGGGTTCGGCGGAAGTCCGACCCCCTCCTGCTTTGCTTTCGTTACTGCTGATACAGTATGTCAGGGTTGAAGAAGAGCAGTAGGCTCTGAATCATGCAAATATATAAATAAGGTGTCTGACGACTAATAAAGGCCGCGTTCACAAATTATCAGGGACAAACCGTTTCCAAATCCGCAGTAATTACGCGTCTCGGTCCTCGCTGTGTGCTCCGTTTCCTGCTCCCAGTCTGCATGACAGGACCTACTCATTAGAGTCATTTGAGGTGAGAGCGAGCAGACGCAACCACTCGCTCCCTGCAATTAGAGCTGGCGTGGAGAGCGGCGTAAAAGTGAATTACAACTTTCTCTGCACGGTGCCGAGCGGACCCGAGGAGGCAAGCACTCGCTAATGTATGTGTCTCATGGTAAGTACAGCAAAAATGATGGGAACTGTGTGTAGCGGTAATCGAGTGGTCATCAAACCTACCACTTATACACTGATTAATGGAAGGGTATAGGACAACATGGGAGGCGGGGCTGATTAATATGGAGCTAA
>CM045737.1:51007347-51012347 GCA_024760905.1 Plotosus lineatus | reverse complement strand
GTCAGTGTTGTATATTATATTACAGTGGAGCCGCTTTTATTTTTATTAATAATATTACAGCTGCGTTATTTTTGTGTTATATTTATTTATTTGATTATGGTTGTATTTTTTTCCTTTATATTTTCTCTAAGTTATTATATTCATATTTTATTTACATAACATTTATACTATTCGGTTTTATTTATAAGATGCATTTAAGTGTTATTTGTTGTATTATATTTAGACTTTATTTTATTAATATTACATTTATATAACGTGGGTTTAAATCAGCGGAATAATGGTAGACATGTTGGCTGTTGCTCATGTTCCTGAGGTCACGGATTCCGAGGTGAGTGACCGTCCCGCCGTACATTAATCACTTTTATCACAAGCTCTGGGTGCAGAGGGATTCTGGGTAAATTATTTACAGAAAAACTTCAGGAGAAGGAAAACATCCGAGTGTGCTGAGGGAACAATCGTTTATTACAGCTGCTATAACATACAATACCAGTCAACGGTTCGGACACGCCCACCTCCCGAAACAGGAAGTGTGTACAAATTATACTTCACTGGTAATGTACATATCATTATTGATTATACATTAAAAATATACATATATAAACATACATCATTGTTTATATAATAAAATATCAATATAATATACTGCATTTTTTCACAAAATAATAAAAAAAAATCTACTTTTTCAAAATGACTATTATTATTATTATTATTATTATTATTATTATTATTATTATTATTATTATTCACTCATTCGTTTTCTGTAATTGCTTAATCCTAATTAGGGTCGCGGGGAGGCTGGCGCCCAGCCCAGCTGACTCCAGGTAAGAACAGAGTACACCCTGGACGGCTCAGCAGGCCGTCGCGGGGCAGAAGCATGCTGACAGCTATGCAGCTCCTCTTTACGAAAGTCAGCAATGTTTCTTTTACACGGACCTCACGCCACAGACAGCGCGAGACACGGCCGGCCTTTGATAACCCAGTAATATTATTATTTTTTTCCTCGTCCATATTTCTGCTGATTTATTTGTATGACATTCACTAATGTTATATTTCTAATTTCTTGTGATGTTGTGGCCCTCGTTCCACAAACATGGAATATTATAATCACTCAAATACCCAAAACAGCAAAAAAAAAAAAAAAAAAAAAAATCACACAAGACAAAACAAACTATGAATTCCATAATAAACGACAAAAATGCAATTATTTTCTAAAAATACGGAGTTTTTCTTTAAGAATTGAGTGTTATAAAGCTGAAAAAGTTAAGATAATAATAATAAACATTGTTCAGTGGGATTATTTTGCATGGATGATCCTTCTGGTGAATTTTATGTTCGGGTTTTCTACATTTCAAAATCACCACACATCTGCTGTTCACATGTGAAGATCATCTGAAACATAAACAAAGTGAATAATGAAAAAGTTTCATTTATTTTGGTAGAAAAAGAGTTTTTACCGCAGTAATGACACTCGGACTCGGAGGCTGTCGGACGTGTTGCGGACAGGAACCTGTTTAACCGTCAGACACACTCGGTCTATGATTAATTCTGATAGGAAAAGGCGACCGAAACAGACGACTCGGTATTCAAATCTATACGATAATATTTTCATCATTTATTGGAGCCAGAAATGTGTTTTTTCTTCCTGAAATTTTTACACTGATGGAAGACATTAGGGCCGATGGCGGGTGTTTTGTTTTCGAGTTATTGAGGTTTTGGATGAAAGTCTGGCGAGTTAAACAGGATAAGTATAAAAATACAGACTATTAATCACCGGTGCAGACGGGCGACCTGTCCGGGTGTGTGCCGCCGCTCAGCCAACATCCGCTGGGATTCGCTTTAGATTCCCTCCGACCCACAGCGAGGAGCACAAGCGGGAGAAAAAGCGAATGAAAATACAGTGCAGTGTGTGAGAGAAGACTCGTATTGATTTATTATTATTGTGTTCTAATGGAACAGAAACTTTATTAATTCTATTTTCGGCAGTGATGGCTTAAAGGCATGGTGTTGTGTTACATTTTTTATAATTAGCATTAATTTAAAATATTAAAAAAGATGGTCCAAAATAAAAAAAATCAAATCCATCCAACTTCAACAGAATACAAGAAGATTACAATTTTAAAACCTGATTTCGTAAAGTAAATAAATTGTGTGTGTGTGTGTGTGTGTGTGTGTGTGTGTGTGTGTGTGTGGTAAAAATAATTCTGGCCTACATACACAGAACATCGAACAAATAAATACATTTCACATGAATGGGAGGAGTTTTTAATTCCTATGGTGAGAGGTTGATGTAAAAGAACCATTGCTGACTTTGGTAAAGAGGAGCTGCGAAGCCGTCAGCGTGTTTCTGTCCCTTGCTAAAAGGGTTGTGACAGGAAGGGCATCCGACGTAATAAACCTCTGCCAAATCAAACGTGCCAATCAGATGATTCGCTGTGGCGACTCCCGAGTAAAAGGGAAAAAGCCGAAAGGAAGACAGACAGACAGACTAATCATTTTACAACAGTGTTACTGTAAAATACCTGGAAAGGCCGATTTTCAGAATATTATTATTATTATTATTATTATTATTATTATTATTATTATTATTATTATTATTATTATAAATAACAGTAATGGTGATAAGAGTATGACTATTATGATTACTAATAACAAAAATATTGTCAATATTTTTTTTATTATTATTAATGTGTATTATTATTGTTTTTAATTATCATATTTGTTGATTTAACAATTACACCAAAAAACTTTTACTTTTATTGTTCCTGGTATTATTTGCTTGTTTGTTGTAGTATTATTGCTATGATTACTGTTGTTGTTGTTGTTATTATTTATTGTTTGTTGACATTACAGAATGATAATGATGAGCTAAACTATAGAAGACGCGAGTCGTATAAGCCTCACAGTTTCCTTCAACACTGATCCACGCGGCAGCGGAAAAAGTTCCTGCGGCAAGAAACCCTGAAACTGTGCGGGCTCCATGATGACAGCTGATGAAAGTTATTGCAGCGAAAATGCAGAAGCAGAAGGAGAAAGATGAAAAGAGTCCGTGGTGAACACGGCGAATTCAGCATGTACCTTCCAAACATATTTAATGTGAGCGTGTGTGTGTGTGTGTGTGTGTATGGGTGAGAGAGAGAGAGAGAGAGAGAGAGGGATAAAGAGAAAGAGAGCGAGAAAGAGAGAGGAGAGAGAGAAAAAGAGTGTCAGAGAGAGAGAGAGAAGGAGCGAGAGGAGAGAGTGAGAGAGAGAGAGTGACAGTAAGTGACAGTGAGTAATAGAGTGAGAGAGAGAGAGAGAGAGAGAGAGAGAGAGAGAGAGAGAGAGACTGAGTGAGAGTGAGAGTAAGAGAGAGAGTGAGCGAGAGAATGAGAGAGTGAGAAAGAGAGAGAATAAGAGAGAGACAGAGTGTGAGAGAGAGAAGGAGAGAGAGTGAGAGAGAGAAAGAGAGAGAAAGAGAGAATGAGAGAGAGAGTGAGAGAGACAGTGAGAGTGAGAGAGGGTGAGATAGAGTGAGAGAGAGAGTGCAAAAGAATGAGAGAGAGGGAGTGAGAGAGAGGGAGTAAGAGAGAGTGAGTGAGAGCGAGAGAGAGAGAGAGAGAGAGAGAGAGAATTAGTGAGTGAGAGTGAGAGAGAGCGAGAGAGAGAGAATGAGAGTGTGAGAAAGAGAGTGAGAGTTTGAGAGAGAGTGAGAGAGACACTGTGAGAGAGAATGAGAGAGTGTAAGAGAGAGACAGTGAGAGTGAGAGACAGTGAGAGTGAAAGAGACAGTGAGAGAGTGAGAGAGAATGAGAGAGGGAGTAATTGATAGAGTGAGTGAGTGTGAGAGAGAGTGATTGAGAGTGAGTGAGTGAGTAAATGAGAGAGAGTGAGTGAGAGTGAGTGAGTGAGTGTTAATGAATGACTGAGAGTCAGAGAGTGAGTGAGGGTAAGTGAGTGAGAGTGAGTGATAGAGAGTGAGTGAGCGTGAGAGAGAGTGAGTGAGAGGGAGTGAGTGATAGTGAATGACTGAGAGTAAGTGAGTGAGTGAGAGTGATAGAGAGAGAATGTGAGAGTTAAAGGGAGTGAGAGAGAGGGAGAGTGTGAGAGTGAGAGAGATAGAGAGAGTGTGAGAGTGAGAGAGAGTGATTTAGTTAGTGAGAGATGTTAAAATGTAATTGAGTGTGAGCTGGAGGAGCCGCGTTTTGATTGGATATTAAAATGCTCAACTTTTTCTTTCTTTAATAAAATTGGTGAGATGCTGATTTGCCACAAATCACACTCATTCTCTCTCTCTCTCTCTCTCTCTCTCTCTCTCTCTCTCTCTCTCTCTCTCCTTCTCTCACTCTTTACACATCAAATATTTTAAGAAATAACTCAGGAGGTTAATAAACAGCCTGATCGACATGTCCACGACGCTGCTGGCTTTTCAGAGAGAAAAAAAAAAAATTACATGTTTTCCTTTTTTAGTTTCACAAACATTCACAAAATAAATGATGTGATATGATGAAAATATCCACTACCATCATCATCACCATCATCATCATCATCATCATCATCATCATCATCATCAACATCATCATTATCCTGCTACTCCTCCTCCTCATCATCATCATCATCATCATCATCATCATCATCATCATCCTGCTACTCCTCCTCCTCCTCCTCCTCCTCCTCATCATCATCATCATCATCATCATCATCATCATCCTGCTACTCCTCCTCCTCCTCCTCCTCCTCCTCCTCCTCCTCATCATCATCATCATCATCATCATCCTGCTACTCCTCCTCCTCCTCCTCCTCCTCATCATCATCATCATCATCATCCCCATCAGTGATATTATTATTTAAGAGTACATTACTTCACTCATTCAGTCAGTCGCTGAACCACTTAATCCTATCGGGGTGATGTGGAATCTGGAGCCTCTCTCAACCGACACTGGGCAAAGGTAGGCTTCACTATAAACAGCTTTCGAGAGCATTGTAGGGCCAAAATAAACACCCAACCTTTTATAGCTCTTACC
>CM045737.1:50997347-51002347 GCA_024760905.1 Plotosus lineatus | reverse complement strand
ACTGTGCATGCCTTTGGATTTTGGGTGGAGACCGGAATATACAAATGAAACCCGTACAAGCATGCGGAGAACACAACAACCCCTCACCAAGCCCCGCCTCGAACCCAGGGCCTGCTTGCTGTGAGGCTGGCGTGCTGCTGCTACTGGATGTTTGGTGTGAAGATTGATTACGACTCGACATGAATCTGTGTGATTTTATGCACCGCCCTGCTGCAACGTGATTGGTCAATTAGATGCCTCTGTGGGTGTGCAGGTGATCCAAACAAGTGGATATCGAGTGTTTATGTGTGTTATGAGTGTGTGGGGTGTGTGGGGGTGGGGTGTGTGTGTGTGTGTGAGGGGGTGGGGGGTGTGTGTGAGGGTGGGGTGTGTGTGTGTGTGTGAGGGGGTGGGGTGAGTGTGTGTATATCATAGGTGGCGCTATCTTAGCTGTGGGTGAATTTTTATAACTGAAAAATCAGTATGAGGACAAAAAGTGACGTAAATTAAAGGAAGACAAGAAGATAATCAGCTGAATCTGCAGAGCCTTATGAGAATGATTGTTTTAGTTTATACTGCACAGAAAGATGAAAACAAAACTAACTCAAGATTATTAAAGTTATTTTTACATTTTTATTTATTTTTATATTAAGCTTGTGTATAATTACACACTGACTGATGGCAGTGGTGCTTTAGTGGTTAAAGTGATGAGTTAGTGATCCGAAGGTCAGCGGTGCAATCTTCACTATCGCCACTGTTGGGTCCTTGAGCAAGGCCCTTAACCCTCAATTGCTCAATTGTATAAAAATGATAACTGCACTGTAAGTAGCTCTGGATAAGAGAGTCTGCCAAATCCATCAATGAAACATAAATGTAAAAAAAAAAAAAAAAAATGAAATGTCTCTGCTGTCCCCGAAACAGTGCTACATTACCACATTAATTAAAATAGACCCCGGGTTCCAGATGCTCCTGTTGGAATAAGCATTTCATAATATGGAACAAGCAGAGCGAGTTGTAAAGCCCCAGCTTCGGTGCACGGCAAGTAAATGTGCAGAAACCTAATATACAGTTTTACCGCTGTGACCTTGAAAAATAGGTCATCATTCAAATCAAGGTCACCGACACTCAAACTTATCGTAATACTCATAGCAATGAGCCAGCATACCAAGTTTGAAAGCCCGGGGTTCAGAATGTGGCAAGTAAACGCCAGAAACTAAAGCGTGACAGACAGACGGACAGATGGAACCCAATCCTATTGACTCGAGAGCTGAAAATCAAACTAGATTTTTCTCGTGTCTTATAAAACCTGACGATATCTTTTGATGTCTGATTTAATCCAAGACACACTACATTTACTCCAGACTTGATTATATAAACTTACAATATTATCAGAGCTCTACAGTCATTAACGCGGTAATGTAATAGATTTACGTGTTTTACTGAATTCCATGCACACTTTCGAGACTAAAGCAGCGCTAACACCATTAGCTTATGTTTCGACAGTGCAACCTAAAGATCTGCGGATCCTGCAGGATTTTTAACTCGGGTCCTTGTGGAGGTTACACTACCTCACAAAAAAACCCAGTTCAGATTCAATCTGAGCAAATAAAAGGTCCTGGGGGCGACTGAAACATGTCTTATCAAACCAGGCCTTCTGTACTGGGGGGCACTGCTCTGTGTGCGCCCCTTTATTGTTAGCGATTAGACACGTGTTGTGATGACTGCTAGTCACTTTGTAACTCTAGGTTAAGCTGGCCCCGCACAGGGTGGTTCAGACAGCAGTTCCAATCCACGTTGGACCGTAGTGACATCATCTTACGTATATATTTTACCTTAATTTTATTTGATTACAGTGGTACCTTGAGTTACCAGTGTCTTCTATAATGAATTTTCCATGATATGAGCTTCGATCCACCAAAAGTCTGCCCCATCCAACTGCAAAATTCTGATCTACGAGCTCTGCTGGGGAAATGGCTTTTCCGGGCCAATTAGCCTCGTATTCTTACGCATGTATTCCTCTGTGCGCCGAGAACACCTTGTGCACTGCTTCTCAATTACAGGGATCTCTCACTTTCCGCAGTAATCGGGACCAAGATGCCCCCACGACCACCAAAATCCGCAAAGTAGGATCACTCCCCCCAACCCCCCTGACTAATGTATACGTACATCGTACATGTGTATATAATATCAATAAATACTTATTCAATGCTATAAATGCTTAAAATAACAATTACACATTAAAACATAAATGTATAAGATGTAAATAAAATATAAATACACACACATACAGATGCCTGTGCATGCACTCAGATGCGCACCTCACAACAATGTCAGTAGTTTTGTTGGGAGGTTTTCGGTCGTTTTTTGTTTTGTGTTGATTTTTTTGTTGTTTGATTTTTTTGCATAGTTGGCCTTGTTTGTGCAGCATTTTCTTTAACTTTTTCCCGTATTCTTCCTTAATTTCCTTATTTTTTAAATTCGATGAATATTTTACAAAACAAACCGCAATGCACTGAAGCCGCATGAATTGAAGCACTAAGTAACGAGGGATCCCTGTATGTTCTGTGATGCCCCCTATAGGAAGAAAAAACAAAATCATGTCTCCCCCAGCACCCTGCACATGACTATAAATAGTGTTTACTGCATGTCATATCATTTCCTCGGTACGTTTTCCCTACACCATAGGGAACACCGTGAGCGCGCCACAGCCACCTACTGTAGAGGATGTGCAATTACACTGAATTCGAGTACAGTGTGGCAAAAAAGCATGTTCCCCAGAGTCGTACCCTGGCATCACACTGTGCCCTCCAAGGGACTATTTGACTATTTGAGAAGCACTGGCCTTGTGGGAGCTTACCACGAGCCTTTTTCCTCACTGGCATTTGTTGTGTGCACATGCGCAAAATTCTCCTCCTCTTCCTCTGTTGTTGTGCACTGCTCATGCCTGCCCACGTGACATCTTTGCCGCAGTCAATGATCGGAAGGGTTAGTTTACTTATTGTTTATTCTTCTTTTATTATTCTTTATTATTAATTATTATTAATGTTAATATATTAGGTCAAATATACGTGTTTGTGGCAGGTTATATGAGTTTGGGAGGAGGTTGGAAAGGATTAATTGGTTTTCTGTTGTTTCTTATGGGAATAATTGCTTTCTCTAACAAACCTTTCGACTTACGAGCTCGCCCTCGGAACGGATTAAAATTGTAAGTAACTTGTAGTTATTTGTAAGGTATTTGCAAGGTATTGCAGTATTAGCTTTCCATCTTGTGTCATGTTGGTCCTACGAGTTCCTGTGAATCATTTGTTACTATTCATTGGAAAGAATGATTGCTAAATATAAGCATGTGATTTGAAAGACAGTTGGCAGATGCTACTGTTATAGTGAAAATCCTTCTCAGCCAATCAGAATTGAGATTTTTAGCTGTGACATGCCCTGGTAATAATATACACCAATCAGCCATAACATTAAAAACATTATGAAAACTGACAGGTGAAGTGAATAACACAGATGATCTGCTTACTCCGGCGCCTCCCAAGCAGTGGGAAGTGAACCGTTAGGATGATAAGTTGATGTGTTAGAGGCAGGAAATATTATCAAAGTGAACAAAATGATCCATGTGCTGTTACCGGTGACGCATTCAGATGATCAATGACAGAGTTTATTCAGCGGAAACCCCCCCCCCCCCCCTGCAGACCCTGTGGGGTGTTCCAGGACTAGGTACCCACCAATGGTGGGACACTGGAAGAGGATCATGGAGAATTATTGGTTATGGAGGCACCCAACCCTAGGTTTACATTTGGCTCAACGCCCGTGACCTCCACGACTCAAACAAAAGTGAAGCTCCACGATTTATGAGCATGCTTGGAGTATGGCTGAAGTATAAAAAGAAGTGGTGTGCAGTCAAGTTCATAAAGATCCCCTTCAATCACGCATTAAGATCTGTTAGAGTCTGTTAACTCAACTACGTTGGGCATGATCTATCTTGATTAGTATCAAATTGTACTACATTGTGGCAAAATCTTTGACAGGATCAATCAGCACAATGATCTCAAATACACCAAGATACCTCAAGATCATATCCATCACATTCCTGCAAAATCTTCACAAATCCATAAAGATCCCTGAAGATCATGACGAACCCACTAAATTAATTTCACATCATCAATTTCCCTCAAGATCATCATGATTTGATCCCATGAGCCCACATGCTTACCACAATACTCTCAGATCCTGGACATCGTGGACATTGTGCTCCAGTGTGAACCCAGGGCAAGAGCAGGCCAGTCAGGTGGGGATAATGTTATGGCTGATCAGTATATGTGCATCACAGAAACACACACACTCAAAATGAGGCTATTGCTCAGGAGGCGCTTTCTGGTCCTGTGTGTCAAGAAGACGGCTACGGCAGCCTTTAAAATCAGTTTTCGCAAAGTTATGTTGAATTATGTTTCAATAACCAAAGCCTTATGACCTCCGAGTAGAAAACGGGTTCATATGAAATCCATAAAGCACCTGACAATTCAGAAATGAAAGCTTTATTATTAAGGGGGAAAAATGTGGCGTTGAGGTTAACACGTCCGCCTCACAGCAAGGAAGCTCCGACTTCCAGTCGAGGCCCAGCAAAGGCATTACTGTTTGAAATTTGAAGGTTCTCCCCATCCCTGTGTGGGTTTCCTCTAGGTGCTCTGGTTTCCTCTGATAGTCAAAGGATATACAGTGATACCTTGACTCATGAAATTAATCTGTTCCGAGGGTGAGCTCGTAAGTCAAAATGTTCGTTAAATAAAACAAAAATTCCCATCGGAAATAATAGAAAACCAATTAATCCATTCCAACCCCATCCCAAACTGATATAACCGGCCACAAACACATATATTCCACCTAATATATTAAAGAGAAACATGTAAAAACAATAAATATTTAATAATAATAATAATAATAATAATAATAATAATAATAATAATAATAAATGTACATTAACATTAATAATAATTAATAATAAATAATAATAAAGCAAG
>CM045737.1:50972347-50992347 GCA_024760905.1 Plotosus lineatus | reverse complement strand
ATATGAATTTCAAAAATGGTTTTGCAACAGAGTCAACAATAATGGAGCGTAAGCATACCTAGGCTTGCCCCGCCTACCTGTCTGGGTGAATTCAAACCAAGGGTCCAATAGGGTGGAGATTACAGTTTGAATAAGTGACTTTCGTGAATTGGTGTTGGAGTCATATACGAGGCATCGGATCGAGCCTGACTCCGCCCCTGGACTCGAGGTTATAAGGTGCTCAATAATACCTCACTCTCATTCACACTCTCTTAGTTTTCAATACTATATGATTACAGGGAGACCAGAGCTTATCTCAGCAGACAGTGGTTGAAGGTGGGGTACACCCTGAACAGCATGCCAGTCCATCGCAAGGCCGATACCCACAGACGCACACTCAACCATTCACGCTCACACTCACGGGAGATTGAGAGAAGCCAGTTAGCTTGACACGAATCCTTTTTGACTGTCAGCGGAAACCAGAGGAAGACCACACAAGCATGGGGAGAACACGCAAACTCCACACAGAAACACCTTCGCCGAGCCCAGAACCTTGTTGCGCTGATGTGGACGCACTAAGCACGACACATTCATGCTGCCGCACTCTCAATAACGTGAACAGTCTTCCGTTGTGACGGCCCAAAGTAATATATTTTCTGGTCCTGCTTGGCCGTGTTATCGAGGTGAGAGGGGTGACTTCACACCCTCCTCGTCTCCGCGAACAGGAGTATCTGTGACCTCATGTATGTGGTAGAGCATGCGGCGGCTTCGTGTCTCCGAGGAATTCTGCGGCTGATAGGAGAGTGCAAGGCGGTGGGTGGGAATCGGAAGATAATCAATATACAGCGAACAAAGGAATACGCGGGGAGTCCGAGAAGTCAGGAAGCAACGCCATCAAGGCCACATCAGCTTGATTTCCTATGGATCGTACGCATATAGATAGCGCACGCCTTTGCTTCTTATATGAAGGACACACATGAGATATAAACATCAACAGCAACTCTAAACGTGTATCGTGACAGGATGTGAGGAACTTATCAGAAACAGGATACTGCGGCGGTGCAAACGAAAAAACACCACAAAGACACCTGGTGAAAGTAGGGTTTTTTCCCCCCCTTTGGTTTCTTCTTCTGCTTTTAATGGTCCGCCTCCACGACCAATCAATAAGCAATCTGTTAAGGTTTTACCCTGAGAAAATGCTCTTAATAAAAACTCCCCTCAGGCACCACTGTGAGCAACAGAGAAACTCAAGCAACAACAGATGCCTGCATGTAGCGCTGACAGCTACCTGTGTAACACACGCCGGTCAGATCTGTCCCGGCCGCGGGAGGCCGGGACGGTAATTCACACCGCCGTGCTCCTGACTGATTCCTGGCCAAAACCAGTGATGGAATGTCCTTAGCTCTTGGCTCAAATTGCAGATTCCCAAGACCAACCCCACTCCCCACGCCACCACCACGCCACCACCACCACCTCCTGCACACACACATATAACCCCTCCCTCCAGAGAAAAACAAAGAGGATGATGAAACCAACAGATACATGTCAGATTCGAAACACCCACCCACACATACACACACACACACACACACACACACACACACACACACACACACACACACACACACACACACACACACACACACACACACACACACACACACACACACACACACACACACACACACACATCTATGAATCAAAACGTATTTCTTGCCTGCGTGATTCCAGCACCGCAAAATATTAACTGAAACATATCATCACAATCACATAACCTTCATCTGGACTAGTAATTTCTCAATAATTAATTTTCTATGTCCCTTAATCCTAATGAGGGTCGAGTGAAGGCCGGGGCCTCATCGGCCGAGTCTGGGCGAGGGCTGGGTATGCCCTGAACAGTTCAATACACATAAACACTCACAACTGTTCACGCTGACGCTCACTCCGAGGGGTAATTTGGAGCAGCCAATCAGCTTACTGTGCATGTTTTTTGACTGTAGGAGGAAACTGGAGTACCCAGAGGAAACCCATGCAAGCACTGGGGGGACTCCATGCGGAAACCGAGCTAGGGAATCGAACCCAGGACCTTGACTGCTGTCCTTCGTAATGTAACGACTGGGTTATGAGGCTCTGAAGAAGCTTCACGGGGATCGTTTTACAATAAACAAAACGCGCTGCTCAGCAGAATTCAATCCAAACACGTTAAACCAAGAAAGCACAAAAACAACAATCAGAAAAAAGAAGAAAATAAACATGCTTCATTCATTTTCTGAACTGCTTAATCCTAATCAGGGTCACCGGGAGGCTGGCGCCCATCTCAGCCAATTCCGGGCGAGAGTGGGGTACACCCTGGACAGCTCACCAGGCCACAGCAGGGCCGACACTCTCACAACCATTCATACTCACTTACGGCCGATTTGGAACAGCAGATGAAGGTACCCTGCATGTTTTTGAACTGTGGGAGGAAACCAGAAGCCTCGAAGGAAACCCACGCAAACACAAGGAGAACTAGCAAACTCCACACAGAAACGGCCGAGCTGGGACTCGAATTCAGGACCTTCTTGCCGTGAGGTGGACGTGCCGATCACTATGCCGCCTCAGCTTTATTTATGCTGTTATATAATCTGTATTCGTGATGGTCGGGACAATTGAACCAAAACTGGTGTGACTTTATCAACAGCATCCAGTTCCAAATTTATAAAGAGTGCTGAAGTGTCCAGCACGTCTGCATCACAGAAAGAAGGTCCTGGGTTCGAGTCCAGGGATTGGCGAGCGTGTTATTTGTGTGTTCTCGCACTGGTTGCATGGGTTTCCTCCGGGTACTCGGGTTTCTTCCGACCGTCCAAAGACATGCACGTTCGGCCGATCAGCTGTTCCACTTTTGTTCCACACTTGCCCCGGATGTGAGTGTGAACGGTCTGGCGAGTCGCTCAGGCCGCACCCTACTTTCGCAGGTATTCGTACGAGATAGGCTCCGTCCTCCCTGCTACCGTAGTAGAACTAAGTGTTTCGGACAGTAAAGGAAAGAATGAATAAATGAAAGGGTTCTGTACGGCGGGTGAGTAAATCAGCGGCACGGCTCATTTTAAAGAAAAAAAAAAAAAAAAGGTTTCTACTGAAGCCTGAACCTTTTCCAGCATCGAGAGATTTCACTTTAAATTCAGTTTCACTCGGTACAGAAGATTCATGAACTTTTTCACTGCAATCACGTCAAGCATGGGATGCATAAATATCAGGGATGGAAAACAACACAACGGTTTAACGCGGACCCCAGGCGCTTTTGAGTGGTGCTCCGACTCAGATTGGCCGACCAATTAAACACAAGGTGAGGGCCTGAGGCAGTCCTAATACTGCGCGGTCTACGCGGGCGGAGCGGTATTTAGAGGAGTGCTAAGAGAGCACTTCTTCCAAACAGGCAGGAGCGAACAGGGCACAGTGCCCTCCTGAGAGCCAGAGATTAAGGGCAGCATGAACAAGCCCGGTGCTCTGTGGCGCCGTGACCCACCCTGCTGATGGAGGAGCCAATGCTATTAAACAATGTGAAATTGAAGACGGATGCAGAACGCTGTACATTACGCACTACGGAACGTTTCTCTCGCTATAAACACAACGACTTTAGTTTTTTTTTGTTTAGTTTTGTTTTTTCTTTATAATCTCGATTTCCATTTCCAAATCAATATACGTGGTGCAGAGCGGATATTACGGGAACATTGAGATCGCTTTTGCAAAAGCGGCTGGTTGCTACCTGCGTATACATTTCAAGTAAACTCGTGTTCCCATGACATTTAATCCATACATGATGGACTAACAGCGCATTCTTCTTTAACCGCCACATTAGACACAAGTAAGTCTGATAGACTGGGCTTCTGAAGTGATCCGAGCCCTCGGTGCACTTTTATTGGTTATCCTGCTCTCTCTCTCTCTCTCTCTCTCTCTCTCTCTCTCTCACACACACACACACACACACACACACACACACACACACACACACACACACAGTCCATCCACATCCTTGAAGGCTGTTCAAGCTGATCAACCATGCAAACCGGCTCAGTTAACAAGTCATAGTGTCTTTGAAAGAAAGCTTGAACAAAGCTCCTTCGGTCCCCCCTCAGTGTCCCCATACCTCAGTCTCATATCTGCTTTAATTACATCTCTGAAGAGCGTCCGCATGAACCCGAGGCACCCACACGCTGTGGTCCGACCCAACCGGTCCACTTTCTACAGAAAAAAAAAAAACAAAACCCTCCAGATAATTGCAACTCTGACAGGGATGACGGCGCAAGAATAGGGGTGAGGGGGTAGTGGGGGTGGTGGGGGCGGTGGTGAGGAGGTGGGTGGTGGCGTGCTGTTCCTGGACCACTGAAATCCTTTTAGCTAAAGCTAATGTGGCAGAAAAGACTCTTCCAATGGAGTCTCTCTCAGCCCCTTTAATCCCTGTATGTGCAGCAACAAAGGGTTCAGTCGCCTGGTGCTTCCGAGGATTCCCTAATTGCCCATTCTGCAGGCAGTCCACCCAGCCCCAGGTCACTGCTGGTTTTCACCTGTAGGCTGGTTTAGGCCGGTCCCTGGTGCTCTTTAACTCGATGTGCTGACACTAGCAATCAACACCGTGAAAGACGACCATCCTTTTAATACACGAGTGAGACACGGAGGCCCAGCAGCGGCAACCAACGGAGGAACAAGTCAGCATGCAAGGTCAGCGTCCCTCAGTCCTGAGCAAATGATGTATGGTAGTGATTAGTCCAATGAAGCTGTCTGTCTGAAATCATCCCGCGGACCCATACGGAAGTATGTAGAGGCTGAAACTTCTCCGCGTACGACCGGAATGTAATTACGTTTTATTTACTTTGCAAAACTGTCAGAAGAGAATAAACTCATTTGCAACAGCAGGAAGATCCTGAGCTCGAGTCCTGGGCACGGCGAGAGCGTTAATGTGGGAAGTCTGTACGTTCTCACTGTGTCTCTGTGGGGTCCCTCTGTGTCCACTGGTTTCCTCCCAAAGACACTGCATGAACATTAGGCTGATTGACTGCCCCGTAGTGAGAGAGAGACCATGAATGGTTGTATGCCTGCTGCCCTGTGATGGACTATACAGCTGTTCAGGGTGTACCCTAGTGGCGCTAAGTGCATTGACGAATGACTATCTGGATTGGACTCAGGGACCTCATCACATCCATATCAACAATATTTCTAATAAATTAGGTGAGTTTTATTTATAAAGTAAAATCTCGAATTCCGTGACCATATATTGAAGGAGGTCTGACCACGGGCAGGTGGGTGGAGACAAATTGTGCACAGATGGGACCCGCAAATGGGAAAACTCAGAGTTACGTCGCTGTACAAAGTGAGTTTTGCGATTGACCAACGCGTGGTTCGTTGTGTTTAAGTGTCCAGTCGAGGTTAAAGGGACGAAGGTGAATTTCCTTTAAACTTTGAAAACACATCAGAAAGAAAAATAAAGTTGAATCAATCCAGCAGCGATCAGCACTGACTCCGGCGGGTGTACAAACCTACGATAATTAGCCGGATTGGCTAACCGGCCGATAAAGTTTATATTCACCGGGTTTTTAACATATTGCAAACCAAACCACTCATTTTCACACCCCTTATTCATTCATTCATTTTATGAACCTCTTAATCGAATTAGGGTCACTGAGAGGCTGGCACCCACCTCAGCCGACTCTGAGCAAGGGCATAGTACACCCTGGACATTCGCAGGGCAGAAACATGCTGACGGCTACGCAGCTCCTCTTTACGAAAGTCAGCAATGGTTCTTTTACATGAACCTCCAACACAGACAGTGAGAGACACGGCCGGCCTTTGATAACCCAGTTAGTGCACTGGGGGGGGCGATGACAACCTGATGAGAGTGGGGCTTGAACCTCAAACCTTGGAATCAGTGATCCAGCACCTTTAATACCAAGTCACCACTGCCAGTGCACACCTCATATTTATAAGGAAATACTCTTTAAAGCTCTCTGATGGATTTGTTTAAAGAGTCAGGGTTAGTACTCACAGCGGTACCTCGACTTACGAAATTAATCTGTTCCGAGGGCGAGCTCGTAAGCCAAAAAGTTCGTGAGATCAAACAATTATTCCCGTAAGAAGTAACAGAAAACCAATTAATCCGTTCCAACCCCCTCCCAAACTTACATAACCTGCCACAGACACATATATTTCACCTGATATATTAAAGATAGACGTGTAAAAACAATAAATATTTCATAATAATAATTAATTAATAATAAATAATCATAAAACAAGTATAAACAATAAGTCAACTAACCCTTTCCATCATTGACTGCGGCAAAGATGTCACATGGGCACAAAGATGTCATGTGGGCAGGCAGGAGGTGGTGCGTAACAGAGAAGGAGAAGGAGGAGAATTCTGTGCATGTGCACAATACGAATGCCAGCAAGGAAAGGCTCACGGTGAGCTCCCACAAGACCAGTACTTCTCAAATAGTGTGGTGCATGGAGGGGCGTGTATGCCCTTGGGGAACGTGCTTTTTTGCCACACTGTATAGAATTAAGTGTAATTGTGCATCCTCTACAGTAGGTGGCAGCGGCACGCTCACTGTGTTCCCTATGGTGTAGAGAAAAAGCACCGAGTAAAAAATATGAAATGCAGTAAACACTATTTATAGTCGCGCACGGGGCGTAAAATGTTTTTTTTTTTCTCTTCCTGTAGAGGGCATCACAGAAAATAAATGAGAATCACTGCACAAGGCATTCTCGGAGTGCAGAGGAATACATGCGGAAGAATACGAGGCTAATCGGCCCAGAAAAGCCATTTCCCCAGCAGAGCTCGTAAATCAAAATTTTGCTGGTTGGATGGGGCAGATTTTTGGTGGATCGAAGCTCGTATCATGGAAAATTAATTATAAAAGACACTTGTAAGTCACGGTACAACTGTATAAATATATAAAAGAACGTTGTATGGTAATTACCAAACGAAGAAACATCCCAATACACTCTTTCACACTAACCCCAACCTTGTCCGTGAAACTAATCCTAGCACTTCAGCACTTCAGCACGCTTTCACCATGCTAACAGACTTCTACTTCAGTACATTTGTCCTCCAGTCAACCTAAACCATCTCCTTTTCCCGCTGACGGGCGTTGGTTCTGGAAAGCTCTTTCCATAGATAGTTCATCATCATAGGAAACCCATAAAAAAAAGCACATCTTGAAAAGTCCTTTGCTTTAGGTGTGGTTATGAATACTGATAATGAGCCGTGAAATTCTTCCCTGTCCCGAGTAGACGCTGAGATAGCAGGCAGTGGCTTTTCAAAAAAAAAAAGACACTAAGTGCTTGGACACCTGGTGAGCAAAGTAGTTACCCAGACAGCTGCCAAAAGCTTTTGGAGAGAAAAAACCCAACATGCATGACTATTAAACAACATGCGAGGCAGAGAGGCGATTTTCTGTGCCTTGCTTTTAGTGGTGTGCACTGAGGGACACTTTATGGACGAGTCTGGCTGGGCTGTGATGCTCAGAATTGTCATGCTTACAGCATGCATACGTCTATCCGTCTATGAATAGAGATCAAAAATAATAATACCGCACACAGACACAGAGGGAACAGAACCCAAACAGCCAAAGCGTTCAGGATTTCAGTGCCACACCACCACACACCGTGAGCAGGATAAGGATTGAAACTGGTCCGTGCGTTTGAGATGTCGGGTTGGTTTTTGGAATTAAAGTTTTCCGTTCAGTTCCAGGTTATTAAATAAAGATGGAGCACAGCGGCGTCTCTTGGAAGAAAAGGAATCGGATCCACGATGTCTTTCTGAAACCATCAGTTTCCTCCTGTACTGTGTTAATGAGCCCTGGACCGGCCACCATGACATTAATAGCATATCCATCTTTATTATTTCTCCTGAACTCATGTTATTGTTATTGTAAACATACAGGACCAAAACAAGATGTAGAACATATGGATAAGAGACACTAAGCCTGTGAAATAATTACTGTGTAAAATACTGCACTTCATATCATTTGCTCGGTGCATTTCCCCTACACCATAGGGAACACAGAGAGAGTACCACTGCCACCTACTGTAGAAGATTCGCAATTTACACTTAATTCTAGTACAGTATGGCAAAAAAGCATGTTCCCCAGGGTCATACCCCCACCCACCCCCGAGGAATCAACAGATTTTAACAGGAAACATTTATGTTCATCCAGAATGAAACGATAATGGAAGATAAACATATCAGATCTTCAGTCGTGAACAGGGGACGTTAATGCGAAAGGTGTGAGAGACCAAATTTCAGATTGGTCCAATGATGAATTATTCTGTGACCAAATGAGTAACCCTTTCCAATCTAGACAAACTGTTCATCCCCCCCTCCCTGCCAAAGGACCAACAAAGCTCACCAAGGAACCTTAAAGCCTTGCAGAAGAACCTGTCCTTTCAAGAGAAAATCCTGGAATTAACGTTATACTTCTATAGGCTTCACGCTTTAGTCCTTAAAAGACTGCAATCCTTCTTTCAGTGATTGACCTCTTCCAGCCGGAGTCTAATACCACATTAGTGCAGGAGGAAACATCAACCAACACTGTGTTCAGACCTTTTTATATGACAGGCCTCTTAATATTAAACCCAAATTAAAAATTAAACCCAAATATGTAGAAGCTATTTGTTAAAATTCATTATTTCCTTGACAGTTTTAGAAGGTTTCTGTGGTTGCATGAGAGTTGATACTACTGTTTAAATGATTCATTCATTCATTTACTTAATCCTAATTAGAGTGGCCAGGAGGCTGGTCCCCATCTCCGCCAACTCTGGGCTAGGGCAGAGTACACCCAGGATAGCTCACTAGAGCGTCACAGGGCAGAAAAACGCTGACGGCTATGCAACTCCTCTTTACAAAAGTCAGCAATGGTTCTTTTACATGAACCTCACACCACAGACAGTGAGAGACACGGCCGACCTTTGATAACCCAGTTAGTGCACTGGGGGTACAGCACCGATGACCCAATCACAGTGGGGCTTGAACCCCCAATCTTAGGATCGGCAATCTAGCACCTTACCACCGGCCCATCACTGCCCATGTTTAAATCGATTCCTTGTGATTTTTTTTTACATAAAACTATAGACACTGTAGGACGGTTGACTCAAGATCCACAGGCCAAATCCAGCCCTCCATCACATGTGTCCCGCAAGAGCTTTTAAAGTACAGGGAGTCCTCGGTTTAAGACGCTGATCCGTTTTTAAGACGCGATGTAACCCGAATTTCAGTGTAAGTCGGAACATAACATAAAATATACTGAAAAGTACTGTACGTACAGTGCTATAATAAAATGTAACAGTTAATGACATAAAAAGTATTAAAAAAAGAGAAAACAATTCCTGACCACAAGAATGAAATACAGTGAAATACAGAGACGGGCTTATTGTGCTGGAGAAGCTGGGGCAGGTGAGCCTGGAGAAGTAGATGCAGCTGAGGTGGAGGGTACAGGATCTGTTGCAGGCCTCTCTACCTTCTTAAAATCCTGCTCCAGGTTCGACTGGACACAGAGCAACCTCTTCTCATCCAAGATCTCCTTGTAGCATTGCATCAAATCCATGATGCCTCGGGAAACCCTAGTGAACCTTTCCAGGTTGGAATCCTGAGCCTCAAAAGTTGCCAACGCTTGCTGCATCTCTCACGCCCAAAACTTGTTCGCGTTTGTTTACGTAACTGCGTAAGACGTAATGACACGTAATATTACAGTACCGAGACTGAGCGAAGGAAGCGACGCTGTCTTCCTCGGCCCACAAACACAACACAGTGTATTCTTCTGCCTTCCGCGCCCAAAACTAGTTCGCGTTGTTTACGTAACCGCGAAAGACGTAATGATGCCTAATATTATTTTTTATATTTGTATGGTGGCGCGTTTGTAACCACAAAACGGTGTAAGTCGGGACCGGTGTAAACTGAGGACTCCCTGTATATGATTACAGTACATTATTTGCCTCAACCATTACAATGAAATGTAATTCATCATTCATACACTAGGCGGAGTCGACCTGTTTCAAGTAAACAATTAACTATCCATGACAAGATTGCAAGCTAGCTCGTCGCTGTCGGGCATCAGTAAAGGAAAGCGAGTGAAGGAAAAAAGGACAAACGTGTGAGTAAATAATCCTGCCATGACCTTTTTAAAATAGATGCTGCGCAATTATTCAACCCTTGATTACATCAAAATTTAGAGATGCACCTGGGTAGACCTGTTTTTATTTGTTTGTTTGTTTGTTTGTTTGTTTGTTTGTTTTTTCCAGCGCAAGGTGTGGTGGTAGGATTGCTTTTTTGTTCCCTGCTAATTTGTTTTTTGAAAAATAAACCATGAAACATAACCTTACAGATATAAACCTGTACTGGACAGTAGACTTCTTTTCAAGCTCACGGTACAATAAGTGGCTTTTTGGTTGATTTTTTGATGTAATTGGTTTTAAAGTTTTGCTTTCAAGTTTAATCTTTCTACCAAATGGCCATTACAATCTGAAAAGATACATACATTATGCTGACAGTGTTTCCATAACTGTTCATTTGATCACTTATGTATCATTGGTGTGAAAAAATCCAAAGGCGCTGATTTAAAGTACAGGAACTGAACTGAATCAATGCCGAACAACCCATGCATAAAGAAATATTATTCTTAGTGGAGCTCCAGAGAAAAGCAGTAGAAGTATGGACCAGGACTTGGATGGTTGCCCTGTGTCCGTGCCACCACAGGAAACTCAATAAGCCTGGCAATACATATTATTTATATATATATATATATATTTCATAATGGAATTCAAATCCAAAAAAAATAGAGGCTCATGCACCACCACTCAGACTTGCACAGAATGAAAAACTCACAATCATCTCGAGTAGGTAGAAAAACTTTCATCTTCAGGTTAATGGGCTTTTCCAAATCATTTCAGTGTGAATAGGTGTGTGTGTGTGTGTGTGTGTGTGTGTGTGTGTGTGTTGCTCTGGGTGTGTTCTTTGTGACGATGGTCTGGCAAGCTGCTCAGGGTGTACTCCTATTTTCCCCAGTGCAGGTTAAGATAAACTCCAGCCTCAAGGCTGACAGTTGGGATTAAGGAGTCCGGAGAATAAGTGAGTGGGTGAGTAAAAGCATGGTTGAAATACGTTGACTGGTGAAGGAACGTTCGAGGACAATGATGGCAGATAGTAACCCGGCGTCAGAGATTTCAGTGTGCCACGACAATTTTGTGAATAGGCGACACAACAGTTCATGTCCTGGGTTTAATAATGAATATATAAAACATTTTTATTTTGAAAAAGTGACTTTTTTGGAAGAGAAAAACGCAGTGACCTTAAAATAAGTAAAGCATCAAGACAAACACAGAATATTTGGAATCAAACATCTGCGCTATTATCACTAAATATAACAGCAGCAGCAACTGATGCCACTCAAGCATTGGCACTTTGCCAAAGCCCTTGCACGTATAGTAACCGAAGCACTTCTTTGTTTATTTTTTTTTTTGTTTGTTTGTTTTTTGTTTAACAGCCCATAATTTTTCTTAACAGAATGATGAACAAGAAAAGAGTTTCTCTAATCCTATTAGTGCAGCACCTGAGCTGGAATGGCTAATCCTGTTTAAACTCACTATCCAGGCTCTATAATCCCCCCTATCCAGATGTTCAGCTGACTCCACCATCACCCAGAGGTGATGATGGGGCAGTTTATCGCTCAGGGACCCACTGCGATGGTTCGATCCAGTCCTCCGCTCGGATTAAGCCGAGTGTCTCACTGCAGTATCACAGGCAGGTCTTCACTCTGAGAAAGTATGCGGGAGGAAGAAAAACTTACTTTGCAAGTTGTGGGGTAGGTGTTTTTTTTTTTTTTTTTTTTTTTTTTTTTGGGATCCCTTGTGCTGCTGGAGAATCTGAAAAGTATTATATTCATCGGAATATTCGACATGCTGTGTCAGTTGCTGGAGAGAGTTTGGCATCGGAGCTAAATTTAGATTCTGCTCTGTTGGCTACAGGTGAAAATGGATTTCGTTTTCTTCACTGTATCTGGTAACACTCGGAAATAACACAGAGTATCACGGCGCAGCGCAACAGCTTGGATCCATCTGCAATCTCCGATGTCAAATATTTGTCAAATTTAACACCCTTTAAAGTCATGGTTGAAAGGCCAGTAGACGCCGTAATAATGTGTCCTACCACTTTTGTTCAGGACCTCATCCAAACTGCGCTCGGTGGCAAATCGCCTGTTACTAAGATGCAAAGTACTAACCACGCCCCCTCGCAGTTCTGACATTTACATATAAACTAAGCCCTGAAATAAATAAGCACTTTTCACACACATATGGAAAGAAAAAACTTTAGCGAGCAAGTGCAGAGTAAAATGTTTCCTGGGAACACTTTGACCTGATAGCTGGCAAATTGACTCGGCCGACCTGAAGCCAAGCACCCTTCAAAGGTTCATGGTCATCAAACCATCCATCTACGCGTCCATCGACAGAGCCACTTAATCCAACTAGTCATCAGGAGGCTGGAGCCTATCTCAGCAGACTTTGTGCAAAACAGAGGTACACCCTGAACAGCCAAACCACTGCAGAGCCAACACACACACACACACACACACACACACACACACACACACACAAAACCATTCACACTCACACCTAGAGGTAATCTGGAACAGCTGATTAGCTTTTGGTCTGTGCAATCCAAACCCAAAAAAATCAGGACATCAGGAGCATGTCAACTCCACACAGAAACACCCTCACCGAACTCTGGATCCAGACTCATGACCCCCTTTGCTGTGAGGTGGACATGCGAACCACTACACCAGTGTGCCTCCCATGCCATCAAACTGGTTCCCCAAATTGGTGTCACAAAGTAAAAAAAAAAAAAAAAAAAAGAAAAAATTGTACAGGACTCTGCCCTGAACCTGACCCGAACCACGAGGTCCAAATATGTTCGCGCATGAAGGTTTGCCACAGGAGGAACAGAAGAACCGGGGTGTCATGAGCAGAGAGCCTTGACGTCAATCCTCCTGAACACCTCTGGGATGAACCGCCGAGCTAACACTGGTCTCACACTGGTCGTGTTAGCATTAATGATGAACAGCTAGCTGGGTCGTTACTGACACCGCGTCTGTGTTACTCATTACCGCAGAGCTTTTATATTCTCTAATCAGGTCACAGAGATTAATTTTCTAACAGCTGCTCTGACAGTAGGTCTCACTGTAATATAAACGACATGATCATTCGAACACATTATCGTTTCTACGGAAATAGCGAATTTAGAAGGAATTGCATGGCGGCTGCTGCACCATATGCTAATAATACAATACATTTCGGAAAGTCTGTCACTGCTAGATATGACGACGCTTTGCTTGATGAGACGTTTATGTGAATTTTATGGAAAAAGGCATGACCGTCAGTGCTCTGTAACAGTTTCCTGGCTCGCGGACGTCTGCAGGACGGAGGAGTCAGCGCTGTCCGGATCCTCAGTCATAGGAAACACGTTTTTTTTGTTCAACTTAGTGGAAGTTGAGGGGAAAACGAGCAGTTGGTCATGGAGAAAAAGTTTAAAATTAACTCAAATGTGTCTTGTGGAGCTTCCATAATTTAAAAAAAAAATGTAAAGTCTGTTGGGCTTTTTACACCCGAGCCTAGTAACTCATCAGGCCGGTGTTTATTCCCAGTTTCTGTAGCGTGAAGCGACCAGGAGTTCAACTCGTCCTGGATGGGACGCTGGTCCAGCGCAGGTTACCTTCCCAGTATATTTTTACTGGTTCCCATTTATACTGCTGGGTGATCAGAGACACACTTGTGGTTAAGACCTTGCCCAGGGGACTTAAGACAGTGGGGATCTAACTGGGATTCGAACACACAACCTCCTGATCATGAGCCCGGCACCCTAACCACTACGCCACCGGCCCCACTCCCATAATATTAAACTTAACTATAAACAGTTAGGAAGATCAAATGTCCACATGGTCACGAGGAGGCTGGAACCTATCTTGGCCAACTCAACTTGGCATTGGTGACGTAAAGCCTGAAAAGCTCACGAGTCCATTACAGGGCCAATGCAGACACAATCATTCGCACTTCCACCTGGAGGTAAAGTACAACAGCCAATTCACCCCACGTGCATGTCTCTGGACTGTGAGATGAAACCAGAGGACCCTGAGGAAACCCAAGCAAACACAATGAGAACATGCAAAGTCCACATAGAAATGCCCTCGCCGAGCGTGGGACTCGAACCTAGAACTTGCTTGCTGTGAGGCAGACATGCTAACCGCTAGTTACTCTGCCATACCCTCCCCACATTTCAATCATTTTATATTATGATAAGATTGACCTCGTTTGTTTTTAGCTGTCACTCGTAGCAAGAACAACATGTTGTTGAACGTTGTCCGCATCTGATGATTCTTCAGGTGGACTGAGGAGGAACCCCCCACCCCCCACCCCCACCCCCACCCCCACCTCCACCTGACTGGATCTGTTCGTGGGTTTCAGAGACTTTTTCAGCGCACAGCGCATTTATCCTCCATTTCATTGGAGACGTTGGAGTTTTATTTCTCACATAAACGAGGCTTACAACTGGGTTAGTAATTTTCACTGCAGTTTGCAGGTTTCTTTGTTTGTTTGTTTTTCTTAAAAACAAAAAACAAAAAAACAAACTTCCCATTAATCGTGTTTAGTGCCATTGTTGTTGTTGTTGTTGTTGTTGATAAAGCATAATTTAAATTATCTAATACTAGTTCCGATGTGGGGCCAGTGGCATTGTGGTGAGGGTGCTGGGCTCATGATCAGGAGGTTGTGTGTTCAAATCCCAGTTAGACCCCCCCCCACTGTGCTTAGACCCCTGGGCGACATCTCAACCACAAGTGTGCCTCTGATCACCCAGCAGTATAAATATGAACCAGTAAAATATACTGGGAAGGTAACCTGCGCTGGACCAGCGTCCCATCCAGGACGAGTTGAACTCCTGGTTGCTTGACGCTGCAGAAACCGGGGATAAGCACCGGCCTGATGAGCCATGAGGCTCGGGTGTGAAAAGCCCAATGGACTTTCCCTTTTGTGCGAGTCGCAGCAGATAAAAGCCCGAGCGATTAAAAAGAACCCATTCAGGATCAGAACTTAGTCTTTTAAATTAGTTTCGTCAGACTAAACGTTCCAGTTTCTCCATGGCGGTTTTAATGCTAAAGGAAGTCTGAAGCGTTCCTGGGTTTAAGCCTGATGGCCTTTATACTTTAACTATGCACTTGAGGTGACTTATAGCACATTTCTCCTCCTAACAAGCAATCAGCGCGTACACAGCATTGTGTCACGGAGCACAAGTTCACGAATTGTTCTCCTAGATTACGGTATTATATCACAGCCTGGAGTTTGAGCTGTCACTTCTGCTCGTAGGATAATTCCCACCACAAACGCTTCAGAACAACCAACAGCATTCAGGCTGCGGAAAATCTTTTGTCCTCCGGAATGATGATTTTTTTTTTTTTTTTTTTTTTAAAGGGAGGTACTCCAGCAAGCAATGAGAAACTGAAAACACTGCAAATATTTCAACTCGAATATTTACCGATCGTATATAACGTTATTTTATACGCTTTAGTGCAACAATTACCTGGCTCTGGATTTGATTGATGAAGGAACTGATTCATAATATGTGAGTCATCACATAATATATTTTAAAGACAAAGACATTTGGCCCACACAGGAAGTTCTTAAATGTGACTTATGATCTCTGGACAATTTTACAGTGTATTTTTTTTACAACCACCTGGCCAAACAACAGATAGAGAGACGGGCCAAACGAGGCCAGACAAAGACAACAATCACCAATGAAATTCATTTCCATATGTCGTTTTCAAACAAAGAGCAGATGTTTCCACTTAGTATTTGGAGCGTCGACTCTATTCACGGTAAATATCCCACCAAAGCTAAGAATAAAATGCTGTAAACAGATGAAAGGTGGGACCATTCAATCAGATGTCATACGGATCTCAGTCATTAAGGTCACACTAGATGCAATGTTTTAAAAAAAAAAAAAAAAAAAAAAAAAAAAAAAAACCAAGGGAAACAGACGTTTCTTGAAGGCGTCTCCATGGAGAGGTTCCTACAGTTCTAACGCACCTGGTGGACCCTGACGGACAGGTTCAGTTCTCTAGTTGGTATCCGGGCTGTTGGCCCGCCAGATCAATTTTTGATTATTGTTAAGGTTATTAATGTTTCCAATCTTCCCAATGTAGCCTCGGATACCTGTGTCCGGGTCGGATGTGGTATTTCTTTCCTGCGTGCTTTCTACCCGTCACGGTCACTTCCTGTTAAGCTGAGCCGGCATCGCTCAGCTTTGATCTCTGTCATTACGGTGTTTCCACCTGCACATCTGTCTCTTACTAGCGCAAGTCCTGAGTAGAGTCCAGTTGGCATAGAACATGGCCGTGACGCCACAGGAAACACAATAAAGCTGCCATGTCAACAATATAAAAACAGCTTTATTATTAATAATGAAACTGAAAAAAAAAAAAAAAAAAAAAAACAATAGAGGGGCCTACACCACCACTCAGAGTTACACAAAATAAAAATCAAAAATAAAACACAAACAAGCAGAAAAACCTTCATGAGGCAGGAATGGGAACACGGAATATGAACTCGTTAAAGGGGTAATTAAAAAACAAAAAAAAAAAACAAGTGATATATAGTTTTAGAAATAAGAGGTGATAACCTTTCAGCTTTCACTTCAGACCCGGACTCTGGAAACGCAAAATGATTTATTTATTTATTTACTCATTTTTTTCCAGGGCTGAAGTTGAGTCAGCCCTTAAACAAACTGTACTACTCTTATAACACCAGAATCTGACAGCTATCAAGAGGAATATAAATATATACACTATGGTACCTTGACTTACGGAATTAATCCATTCCGAGGACAAGATCGTAAGGCAAAATGTTGGTTCGATAAAACAAAAGAATCCCATCAGAAATAATAGAAAACCAATTAATCTGTTCCAACCCCCTCCCAACCTCATATAACCTGCAAAAACACGTATATTACACCTAATATAGTAAAGATAAACATGTAAAAACAATAAATATTTCATAATAATAATAATAATAATAATAATAATAATAATAATAATAATATATTAACATTAATAATCATTAATAATAATAAAACAAGAATAAACAATAAGTCAACTAACCCTTCCGGTCATCCACTGCAACAAAGATGTGACGTGGGTGTGAAGGTGTGACGTGGGTGTGAAGATGTGATGTGGGCAGGCAGGAGGTGGTGTGTAACAGAGAAGGAGGAGGAGGAGGAGGAGGAGGATTTTGTATGTGTGCACGCTAAGAATGCCAATGAGGAAAGACTCGTGGTGAGCTCAAACAATGCCAATGCTTCTCAAATAGTGGGGTACGCCCCCCCTTGGGGGGTAGCGTTGTGATGCTGACAGAGCGCATATTCTTTTTTGGGGAACATGCTTTTTTGCCATACTGTTCTAGAATTAAGTGTGAAACAATTGTGCATCCTCTACAGCAGGTGGCAGTGGTGTTCTCACTGTGTATGAAGTGCAGTAAACTCTATTTATCGCCATGCGCGGGGTGCTGAGGAGGGCGTGAATTTTTTTTCTTCCTATAGGGGGCATCACAGAAAATAATTGAGAGGTACTGCACAAGGCATTCTTGGGGCGTGGAGGAATACACGTGGGAGAATACGAGGTTAATTGGGCTGGAAAAGCCATTTCCCCAGCAGAGCTCATAAATCAAAATTTTGCTGGTTGGATGGGGCAGATTTTTGGTGGATCGAAGCTGGTATCATGGAAAATTCATTATAAGAGACACTCGTAAGTCACGTTACCGTTGTATTACATGTTTTCCATTTTCCACGTTAACTCGACGGCATCATGTAAAAACCTGAGATCGGTGTTTTTCTTCTCGTCCGAGGCACCAACAAGCATTTCATACTCAAACTCACATCGCTTCTGCATTCAAAAGTTCCATGTGGACCCGTTGGTCCCGTCTTAATCTCACATAGCTAATCCATTAATTCTATGAATGAACACCGGAACAAATTTCCTATTTAAAGTGTCCTGTGAATGGATAGGAAGTGGCCTACAGGAAGACGTTCTCCGAAAGAGCACGCAAGGACACGGCAGGATCGGACAACAAGCAGTGTGTTTACGTGTACAAACAAACACAATCTGATAACTGCTCAAAAATATTCAATAATCCAATACATCTACATGCACTTAACTAATTTGATCATGGGAAGACGCTGGGGGGCCGAAAAAAGTCAGACTTACTTCGTAATCAGATTTCAAGTATCAAAGCTATTAGATTAATTACATTTTCCAGAAGTAAGGTGGTAGCAACGCCATTTTTAAATCAAGTGATCAAGTAAGGCGGTAATAAAAACGTGTAAAGGGCCGTCTGTAAAAAATTCCAGAGTTATGTACGAAACAAAAGCCCAGTGGTGATCTGTCCAAGTGAGAACCGTCCGCGGAGAAATGGTCCCATTCCAGCGGTGATCGTCCTGGATCTGCAACATCTGTGTTGTTCCTCGAGCACATTTTCCTTTTTTATGTGTAGAATATAGAAATGACAGAACGCTGAACTGAACAAATCCACGTTTCGCTCTTATTAACATTTATTAATGCAGAAATATTATCATTTACTTACGGCCTGGGGAATTGTTCGAGTGATGTGAGGATATAACGCCGTTAAGATCACGAATCATCGCTCATGATTTAAAGAAACAATCGCAACTACTAATATTTTTAGGATACCCTGGCAAATTAAAATATAAATAAATAGATGTAAAAATCAAATAAAAATAATTTCACTGTCATTTTTAGATTTTATTTTATATGTAAAATATTTTAAAGAAATTAAATTAAAAATGAATTAAATGATTTTCAAACTGGTTTTTCAGACAGTTTCAACCCCTGTTTTCAAATAAATAAATTACTGAATATTTTTTCTCTGGAGTGTAAAACTTTAACAAATAATATACACTATAGTTATATATCAATACGGTGCATGTCTCGGCGTGACTTTTATTTTATTAGCACAACTGTCACAATTAAGAGAAATATAAATAGCTTTTGGTAGTGGAATTACACACACACACACACACACACACACACACACACACACACACACACACACACACACACACACACACATTAATTCACACACACACACACACACACACACACACACACACACACACACTAATTCACACACACACACACACACACACACACACACACACACACTAATTCACATACACACACACACACACACACACATACGTGTATATAAATATATATATATAACAGTGGAAAGGGTCAACTGATGACGATTCCATATTTAAATCCGTATGATTTCATTGGTTCATAAATGAATCAGATAAACTTAAAAGAGTTTGAAGAGTTTTAATAACTACAAACCGTGAAGAACGCATTGCCGGAACCTGCAGCGCTACAAACAACAACCAACTCAACAACATCAGTCCACACAAGCTCAACCTACTAATCCTGAAATCAGAGCAACTACTTTATTCAGTGTTTAAGTCATTTGTTCGATTGGGGCCGCACAGTGGCGTGCAGTAGCCAACACGTCTGCCTCACAGTAAAAGGTCCTGGGTTCGAGTCCCGGGCTCAGTAAGGGTGTTGGTGTGTGTACTTTGGTTTCTCCACAGGCTTGTATGGGTTTCATCCCACAGTCCAAAGCCCGTTAGGCTAATTGACTGTTCTTCCAAATTTCCCTTCAGTGCGCGCACGTGTGTGTGTGTGTGTGTGTGTGTGTGTGTGTGTGTGTGTGTTGTGTGTGTGTGTGTTGGTCCTCCAAGCTGTACAGTTTTGTGTGTATATAATATTATAATATATATATATATATATATATATATATATATATATATATATATATATATATATAAATGTGTGTGTGTGTGTGTGTGTGTGTGTGTGTGTGTGTGTGTAAAGTATTTCAAAGGCATTAAGTAAAGTACTGTTCGCTGTTTGTTTGTTTGTTTGTTTGTTTGTTTG
>CM045737.1:50962347-50967347 GCA_024760905.1 Plotosus lineatus | reverse complement strand
AACACACGAATCCCACAAGCGTTTTCTACGCTTCTTCTCTGAGCTTTGTCTAATGTAAGTATTAAATAAAAAGCACACAACAACTTAAACAAGTTAAATTATCGCTAAACGCGCGATTCCGTTTCCCTTCCGCGCACAATTTTATAAAGATTATAAAACTAATAGGCTTTTTTTTCGTTATTTATTTATTTATTTATTCTGGTAAGACTGTAGAAATGTCGTGATTTTAAAAGGTTCAAGGACAGAAAAGCCGCGTCGGACTCAAATTACCTCGGACGGGGGTTAAAGCCAAATGTACATTTGACCTCCAGAGGCGTGTAACTCAATTCTCTCGTACAGTAATCCTACAGATATAGTCTGGAGTCTCGCAGAAATGAAGCCAACGTGACTCCACATTACCGCCACCCTAAAGGATGCACTGTGTCTCTTT
Organism: Plotosus lineatus; assembly: GCA_024760905.1. NCBI lineage: Eukaryota > Metazoa > Chordata > Actinopteri > Siluriformes > Plotosidae > Plotosus > Plotosus lineatus. The sequence continues at coordinate 50,966,917 of CM045737.1, read as the reverse complement.
TCAAAACGGAACCCTGCTGACCGCCACTGTTTCTACTTAATCAGATTTCCAAACTAACGAATGTTCCGTGTCTTGCGTTACGTCCATTTAAGTGCCATCCTTCCACTAGGACGACGGCTTAATACCGCCGGGAGGAGGGCAAAACTAAACTTTCACAGACTGGCTCATATCATTCGATTATAAACGACTGAGATCAAGTCGGATCATGTGACAGCACCACGTTTGGATTTAATCACGTGATCTTCGAAGAAATGTTCGGTCTCCCTGTGTAAAAAAAAAAAAAAATCATAATAACGTAATAAAATAGAAGGAAATGTAATAAATAAATAAGGGGCGGTTGACCTTGAGGGTAGCAGGTCATGTTCCGAGCAGATGGAGCGCTCATTAGTGCTCAGTGGGTAATTTCCAGGGAGATAGTTTTCACACACAATGAAGAAGAAATTAAACAGTAAATCACTGCCCCCCTGACACCGTAAATTAATTACAACCCGCGTACGCCCATCGACTTCATTTACGCAACACGGACAGGATGACCACGAAAAGTGCTTCATGGATGAAAATCGAGAAAATAACGGCAAAGCCTTAACTAGGAGGGAGAAAATAATACAGTGACACCACGTCAGTTTCCGAAGTTTCACTGTTTAAAAAAAAAAAAAGTAAATAAATTAAGATATTAAAGCCTGATGCTCTTCCTATTTTCCCTTTTTCTGTTTTTAAAGTTAAAAAAAAAAAATCTTCGCACTAATCTGCAGGAGAACATATCGTGATTTCTTTTTAACGCCATTAACACTTTCCGTTAAAATGTTTCGCTTTCTACGAAATATTTTTTCAAAGTTGTTTGTTCCGGGAATCACGGGACGTTAAACACATTCGAGATTGGCATGGTGTATAAAAACGACGTTTTAGTTCCTTCAACATGAAGCATGTTCAGGTCTCTCTGTCGATGTCTGTGCCACTTCATCCCTGAGCTCCATTTCTGGTGTTCAGCTTTACACCATTCCAGGGGAGCTACGCCTCGCAGCCGGGACAGAAAATGGCGGACTAACGGCGGGCTGAACTCAGGCGTAACGCCACCTAGAGGATCGTACAACCAGAAGCACAACCACGTTTACCCATATGATACTGTCAACATGATTCTTTCATAAGAAGAAGAAGAAGAAGAAGAAGAAGAAGAATCTAACAGTATCGAAGGAGGCCACAATATCAGGATTGATGAGTCAGCCCTTTTTTTTACCAAACAACAGCAAAATAAAAAAAATGTAATAAGAAATAAAAAATAAATAAATAAATAATAATAATAATAATAATAATAATAATAATAATAATAATAATAATAATAATAATAATCACTGCAGAGTTGATCAAATGTACAGAAATCATCTTTCCTGTAATCGACGTCTACACAGTTCCCACTGTTTATTTTTTCAGGAAAATGCGGCATTGACGTCTGACTGATTCCAATATAATCTGAATTAAACAGAATATTAATTTAATTTACAGTATTTAATATGTGCTATCTTTAAAAACGTGCTATTAATCTTGTGTTTTAAGAAATTCAGTAGAAAAGAGAAATCGATTCAGTAAGACTTTTGAATTTTGAATCTCGTACAGGAAGTGAACACGCATCATAAACTGTCATCAAATAAAATACGTTTAAAAATCAACAATGAAAAAATCACACCACAAAAGAAATGCAGATTTTTTCCTGAAACTTTGAGACGGGCGTACAGGATCACTTGGCCTTATTTTCACACCGTCGAAGCGAAGCCTCGGCCCTGCTTTCCACGCTTTACTTTTTTTCTTTTCTTTCTTTCTATTTTTTTTTTTTTTATACCTCGGCTGTGTGCACATTTCCAGCTTTTCTCCTTTCAATTGCGTCTTTCACCCCAAACCCTGAAAACTGAACATAATCGCTTTACACAAACTATAAATCATTTCCAAAACGGACTTTCAGTAAAGGCAGTGCCCCTCAAAACCAACCCCGACGCCCCACCCCCACCCACCCGCAGCTTAAAAACAAACTGGAAAGCCCAGATCTACCTGCTGATAAATGAAATTAACGCTGGCGGGACGGTGAAACCGCGGCAGTACACTAGACAAAACATGACTCGGTGGAATTCGGGCCGCATGCTCAGCCAAGGACGGAATGACACGAGTGGTCGAGTATAAAGTACAAACAATTGCTCAGGGTGTGTCTTGGAGATAAAACTGAGAATGAGTACAAGACGCCCGAGACGCCCGAGATGTGATGTTTATTAAAAAAAAAAAAAAAAAAAAAAAAAAAATCAAACCTCCTTAAATGTTTCAGGTTCTAGATGGAAATGTTCTGCCTGAAGAGTGAGAGAAAAATAAAGATTAATTAATTTTCCTTCTTCAGGACACTCAAAGGTGCTGTTTTGTTGTTGATATTGTTGTTTTTTCTGCTGTTTGGGGGTGGGGTGGGGTGAGGTGGGGGAGGGGGCTGCAAATTTCTTACCAAGTGAAATTTCATCTTTTTCTGTAAACTGGGGTTTAGATATTTAGACATTTTGGATAATCACTTTAACCTGAAGCGCACACAGATTCACGCCCGGTGTTGGTATTGTGTCACTCGCTACATTCCTTCGAGATTACTTATGTAGTAAATAAGAGTGAGAGAACGAGAGAAAGAGAGAGAGAGAGTGTGTGTGTGTGTGTGTGTGAGAGAGAGAGAGAGAGAGAGAGAGAGAGAGAGAGAGAGAGAGAGAGATGGTGGTAGTGAGGTCATGGGTCGTGCTTTAACAAACATGAACAAAACACAGTCAAACTTTGGCTGAAGGTGATTTGTGATGTTTGATGAACGTGTTGACGTGTCACGTCTTCATAAGTTTATCGAAACAAACTGCACTGAGTCAAACTCCAAATATGTTCGGTTCTGTGAAGCCCTGCAGGCTGCAGACAAAGCTCAGCCTTCTGCCACACTGGAACTCGGCCCAAGACTCGGAGTATGGTGTGAGTGTGTGTGTGTGTGTGTGTGTGTGTGTGTGTGTGTGTGTGTGTGTGTGTGTGTGTGTGTGTGTGTGTGTGTGTGTGTGTGTAAGAGAAGGGGGTAGTTTTAAGATTTCATCTCACAATGCGAACCACATGGTGATATGAAAGGAAACGTCTACAACGCAGCTTCAAGTAGAATTTATGTTTGAACACCAACCTCCTCCCAAAAAAGAAGAACTTCACCCAATACATTATATCTAAATAATTATTATGAGACTTTCACTAAAATTATAAATAAAGCTAAAAGAAATGATCGCGTGCACGCGGAAGAGATGAATATCTTTAAGTGAGTGTTGTTAAACAAACAGGCCTAGAACGTGGCAGCACGTGACGCAGGGCTTTCCATCAGAAAAACACCATGACGGCAGCGTGTAAAACTTGCAGCTCATGAATGGAGAGAAAGCTTTTGTGTTTGAACTCACAGCTGGAGCAACTGTATAGAAAGTTCCAGCATGAACTTCCTGAGAAGAAGGTTCGGACTCGCCACACCTGGAGACGCCAATCAGGATTAAGGTTTACTTTATAAACTCGCAGGAGCTGAACTCGGCCGGGCCGAGCACGAGGCCTGTGTCTGAGAGGAGGGTCATGATGGGGATCTCACTGGGGTTCGGTCATCACTCACAATGGGTTTCATACTTCGGGATGAGTATTGGTAAGAAAGACAGCAGTGCTCTCGGGGTGTCAGTTCATCTCCATAAATAATTCAGTGCACGAATGGAAGTTGGTCAAAGTTCTAGAAAACCAACACATTGATTTATAGCAGGAGTTCCTGATTTTTAAAATTATTATTATTTTTATTATTATTATTATTATTATTATTATTATTATTCTAGGCTGAATAATTAAAATCATTATTATAATAGTGTGGAATATTTTGGAGGTGAATTATTCCAGTTCAGGTTGAGGTCGCTTTGTCCGGCAGCTTGTTTTGCTTTGAATTCATTTAAATAAACAATTAAACAACTTAACCACTATTATACTAAATATTTATAATTAATAAATAAGTGGGTTGTGCTTTTTGACTGATTGCAGGTGAATGAAAAAGGCGCGCAGGCGCAAACCCCAGCGTGACCGTCTCCGGTCCGCTTCCAGATCCCGACTGGGATTCAATCGTCCGCGAGAATCATCCGCACAGCAAACATTTCAATTCAACAACAGCAAGATAAAGAAGGAAACCACTGTGAACAAGTCCAGGAGGCTCCATCCTACTTCAAGATCTGTGTGATGAATTGAGCAGATCATTTCCGGTGCACTTATCGATAATAATATTACTGAAGCTGTGCGTTTACTCTTCATCATCATCATCACTGCAGTGCTATTGTTCTGGCTGGAGGGCAAGCAAACTTTGTTTTGGGGTTTTTTGGTTTTTTTTTTTTTTTTTTGCACTACCCTAAAAATAATCCTTAAGAAAAAGATAATGAATCAATCAGAAGCTTACCTGGGATTGGTGCTGTTCCAGTACACAGCATATCTGTCTGAGATGATCTTGCTGTCGTCCGCCCAAACTGTGACCCAAAAGAGCATCATCAAAAGGGTCAACTCCATCTGATACACCACACAG
>CM045737.1:50947347-50959847 GCA_024760905.1 Plotosus lineatus | reverse complement strand
TTGAAGGTGTGATGGTCAATGTTGTTAGTGCTTATGCCCCACAGACAGGATGTGAACGAGAAGAGAAGGAGAGATTCTGGAGGGAGTTAGATGAAGTGATGCAGAGTACCCCCAGAGGTGAAAGAGTGGTCATTGGGGCAGACTTCAATGGACATGTTGGTGCAGGAAACAGAGGGGACGAGGAAGTGATGGGTAGGTTTGGTATCCAGGACAGGAACGCAGAAGGACAGATGGTAGATTTTGCAAAAAGGATGGAAATGGCTGTGGTGAATACTTTCTTCCAGAAGAGAGAGGAGCATAGGGTGACTTATAAAAGTGGAGGTAGGAGCACACAGGTAGACTACATCTTGTTCAGGCGATGTAATTTAAAGGAAGTCAGTGACTGCAAAGTAGTAGCGGGTGAGAGTGTTGCCAAACAGCATAGGATGGTGGTGTGCAGGATGATGCTGATGGTGAGGAAGGTGAAGAAGGCAAAGGCAGAGCAGAAGACAAAGTGGTGGAAGTTGAAAAAGGAAGAGGGTCGGGTTGTCTTCAAGGAGGAGTTGAAACAGGCTTTGGGTGGTCAGGAAGTGCTTCCAGATGACTGGACAACTACAGCGAATGTGATCAGGGAGACAGGTAGGAGAATACTTGGTTTGTCATCTGGAAGGAAAGTAGATAAGGAGACTTGGTGGTGGAATGAGGAAGTGCAGGAGTGTGTACAAAGGAAGAGATTAGCTAAGAAGAAGTGGGACATTGACAAAACCGAAGAGAGTAAACAGGAGTACAGGGAGACACAGCGTAAGGCAAAGGTAGCAGTGTCAAAGGCCAAACAGAGCGTTTGATGACTTGTATGCTCGGTTGGAAAGTAAGGAGGGAGAAAATGATTTATACAGGTTGGCACAGCAGAGAAATAGAGATGGGAAGGACGTGCAGCAAGTTAGATTGATAAAGGACAGAGAGGGAAATGTATTGACTGATGACAGAAGTGTGCTGGGAAGATGGAAAGAGTACTTTGAAGAGCTGATGAATGAGGAAAATGAGAGAGAAAAAAGAGTAGAAGAGGTGACTGTTGAGGACCAGGAAGTAGCAAAGATCAGTAAGGGTGAAGTGAGGAGGGCATTGAAGAGGATGAAGAATGGAAAGGCAGTTTGTCCTGATGACATACCGGTGGAGGTATGGAAGTGTCTAGGAGAGGTAGCAGTAGATTTTCTGACAAGAACATTTAACAAGGTCTTAGAGAGTGAGAGGATGCCAGAGGAATGGAGGAGAAGTGTGCTGGTGCCCCTTTTTAAGAACAAGGGAGACGTGCAGAGTTGTGGCAACTACAGAGGGATAAAGTTGATGAGCCATACGATGAAGTTATGGGAAAGAATAGTGGAAGCTAGACTAAGGGCAGAGGTCAGCATTTGTGAACAACAGTTTGGTTTCATGCCCAGAAAGAGCACCACAGATGCAGTGTTTGCCTTGAGGATGTTAATGGAGAAGTACAGAGAAGGTCAGACGGAGCTGCATTGTGCCTTTGTGGATCTGGAGAAAGCATATGACAGGGTGCCGAGAGAAGAACTGTGGTATTGCATGAGGAAGTCTGGAGTGGCAGAGAAGTATGTTAGAGTGGTGCAGGACATGTATGAGAGATGTAAGACAGTGGTGAGGTGTGCTGTTGGTGTGACAGAAGAGTTCAAGGTGGAGGTGGGACTGCATCAAGGGTCAGCTCTCAGCCCCTTCTTGTTCGCTATGGTGATGGACAGGCTGACAGACGAGGTTAGACAAGATTCCCCATGGACTATGATGTTTGCAGATGACATTGTAATCTGTAGTGAGAGCAGAGAACAAGTGCAGGAAAATCTAGAGAGCTGGAGGTATGCCCTGGAAAGGAGGGGAATGAAGATTCGCCTCAGTAAGACAGAATACATGTGCATGAATGACAAGGACCAAAGAGGAACGGTGAGATTACAGGGAGCAGAGATAAGAAAGGTGGAGGATTTTAAGTACTTAGGCTCAACAATCCAGAGCAATGGAGAGTGTGGAAAAGAGGTCAAGAAGCGTGTGCAGGCAGGTTGGAATGGTTGGAGAAAAGTGTCCGTGTGATGTGGGATAGGAGGGTATCGGCAAAAATGAAAGGAAAAGTGTACAAGACGGTGTTGAGGCCAACGATGCTGTATGGGTTAGAAACAGTGGCCCTGGGGAAAAGACAGGAGGCAGAGTTGGAGGTAGCAGAGATGAAAATGTTGAGGTTCTCTTTGGGAGTAACGAGGATGGATAGGATTAGGAATGAGCATGTCAGAGGGACAGCACATGTAAGACGTTTTGGAGACAAAGTCAGAGAGGCTAGATTGAGATGGTTTGGACATGTACAGAGGAGGGATAGTGAGTATATTGGTAATAGGATGCTGAGGCTGGAACTACCAGGCAAAAGGCCTAGAGGAAGACCAAAGAGACGATTCATGGATGTGGTAAAGGAGGACATGAAGGTCGTTGGTGTAAGAGAAGAAGATGCAAAGGATAGGGTGAGATGGAGGCAGATGATTCGCTGTGGCGACCCCTGAAGGGAAAAGCCGAAAGGAAAAGAAGAAGAAGAAGATATATATATATATATATATATATATATATATATATATATATATATATATATATATATATATATATATATATATATATATATATATACACACACACACACACACACACACACACAAATATGTATATTATATATATATATATATATATATATATATATATATATATATATATATATATATATATATATATATATATATATATATACACACACACATACACATATGCAATGCAGCCGTGAGGGAGGGGCACAAGCCAGTGTCTCTCCCTCACGCCGGTCCCAAGCCCAGATAAATGCAGAGTGTTGCATCAGGAAGGGCATCCTAAACAAATAGGTAAAAAGCGTAAAACGAATGGCAAATAAAATATGCGAGTCACAACAAAAAAAATTCATACCGGATCGGTCGAGGCCCGGGTTAACAACAACCGCCATCAGTGCTGTTAACCAACAGGGTGCTGGTGGAAATTGGTCTACTATTGGTCAAAGACGTCGAAGAAGGAGAGGCGGGAGGCGTGTCCATAGGCAGAGAGAGAAGAGGAAAGGCATGAGTCTCGGACTGAGAGTAGGGACTTTGAAAGTTTGAACTATGGCAGGAAAAGGTAGAGAGCTGGCTGACATGATGCAGAGGAGGAAGGTGGACATACTGTGTGTTCAGGAGACCAGGTGGAAAGGTACCAAGGCTAGAAGCTTAGGAGCAGGGTTTAAACTGTTTTATCATGGTGTGGATGGGAAGAGATATGGAGTAGGAGTCATCTTGAAGGAGGGGATGGTCAAGAATGTTCTAGAAGTGAAAAGAGTGTCAGACAGAGTGATGAGTCTCAAGTTAGAAATTGAAGGCGTGATGTTCAATGTTGTTAGTGCTTATGCCCCACAGACAGGATGTGAACTCGAAGAGAAGGAGAGATTCTGGAGGGAGTTAGATGAAGTGATGCAGAGTACCCTCAGAGATGAAAGAGTGGTCATTGGTGCAGACTTCAATGGACATGTTGGTGCAGGAAACAGAGGGGACGAGGAAGTGATGGGCAGGTTTGGTATCAGGACAGGAATGCAGAAGGACAGATGTCGGTAGATTTTGCAAAAAGGATGGAAATGGCTGTGGTGAATACTTTCTTCCAGAAGAAACAGGAGCATAGGGTGACTTATAAAAGTGGAGGTAGGAGCACACAGGTAGACTACATCTTGTGCAGGCGATGTAATTTGAAGGAAGTCAGTGACTGCAAAGTAGTAGTAGGTGAGAGTGTTGCCAAACAGCATAGGATGGTGGTGTGCAGGATGACGCTGATGGTGAGGAAGGTGAAGAAGGCAAAGGCAGAGCAGAAGACAAAGTGGTGGAAGCTGAAAAAAGAAGAGTGACGTGTTGTCTTCAAGGAGGAGTTGAAACAGGCTTTGGGTGGTCAGAAAGTGCCTCCAGATGACTGGACAACTACAGCTACTGTGATTAGGGAGACAGGTAGGTGAATACTTGGTGTGTCATCTGGAAGGAGAGGAAATAAGGAGACTTGGTGGTGGAATGAGGAAGTGCAGGAGTATGTACAAAGGAAGAGCTTAGCTAAGAAGAAGTGGGACATAGAGAGGACCGAAGAGAGTAAAAAAGAGTACAGGGAGACACAGCATAAGGCGAAGGTAGCGGTGTAAAAGTCCAAACAGAGGGCGTATGATGACTTGTATGCTCGGTTGGAAAGTAAAGAGGGAGAAATAGAGATGGGAAGGACGTGCAGCAAGTTAGATTGATAAAGGACAGAGAGGGAAATGTATTGACTGATGACAGAAGTGTGCTGGGAAGATGGAAAGAGTACTTTGAAGAGCTGATGAATGAGGAAAATGAGAGAGAAAAAAGAGTAGAAGAGGTGACTGTTGAGGACCAGGAAGTAGCAAAGATTAGTAAGGGTGAAGTGAGGGGGGCATTGAAGAGGATGAAGAATGGAAAGGCAGTTGGTCTGATGACATACCGGTGGAGGTATGGAAGTGTCTAGGATAGGTAGCATCAGGAAATCTACTGCTACCTATCCTAGACACTTCCATACCTCCATCCCTCTGACATCGAGGAGAAGTGTGATGGTGCCCATTTTTAAGAACAAAGGAGATGTGCAGAGTTGTGCAACTACAGAGGGATAAAGCTGATGAGCCATACAATGAAGTTATGGGAAAGAATAGTGGAAGCTAGACTAAGGGCAGAGGTCAGCATTTGTGAACAACAGTTTGGTTTCATGCCAAGAAAGAGCACCACAGATGCAGTGTTTGCTTTGGGCATGTTAATAGAGAAGTAAAGAGAAGGTCAGAGGGACCTGCATTGTGCTTTTGTGGATCTGGAGAAAGCATATGACAGGGTGCCGAGAGAGGAACTGTGGTATTGCATGAGGAAGTCTGGAGTGGCAGAGAAGTATGTTAGAGTGGTGCAGGACATGTGTAAGAGATGTACGAGAGTGGTGAGGTATGCTGTCGGTGTGACAGAAGAGTTCAAGGTGGAGGTTGGACTGCATCAAGGGTCAGCTCTGAGCCCCTTCTTGTTTGCTATGGTGATGGACAGGCTGACAAATGAGGTTAGACAAGAATCTCCATGGACTATGATGTTTGCAGACGACATTGTGATCTGCAGTGAGAGCAGAGAACAAGTGCAAGAAAATCTAGAGAGCTGGAGGTATGCCCTGGAAAGGAAGGGAATGAAGGTTAGCCTCAGTAAGACAGAATACATGTGTGTGAGTGACAAGGACACAACAGGAACGGTGAGCTTTCAGGGGGCAGAGATAAGGAAGGTGGAGGATTTTAAGTACTTAGGCTCAACAATCCAGAGCAATGGAGAGTGTGGAAAAGAGGTGAAGAAGCGTGTGCAGGCTGGTTGGAATGGTTGGAGAAAAGTGTCCGGTGTGATGTGTGATAGGAAGGTATCAGCAAGAATGAAAGGAAAAGTGTACAAGACGGTGTTGAGGCCAGCGATGTTGTATGGTTTAGAGACAGTAGCCCTGGGGAAAAGACAGGAGGCAGAGCTGGAGGTAGCAGAGATGAAAATGTTGAGGTTCTCTTTGGGAGTAACGAGGATGGATAGGATCAGGAATGAGTGCATCAGAGGGACAGCCCATGTAAGACGTTTTGGAGACAAAGTCAGAGAGGCTAGATTGAGATGGTTTGGACATGTACAGAGGAGGGATAGTGAGTATATTGGTAGTAGGATGTTGAGGTTGGAACTACCAGGCAAAAGGCCCAGAGGAAGACCACAGAGACGATTCATGGACGTGGTGAAGGAGGACATGAAGGCAGTTGGTGTCAGAGAAGAAGATGCAGAGGATAGGGTGAGATGGAGGCAGATGATTCGCTGTGGCGACCCCTGAAGGGAACAGCCGGAAGGAAAAGAAGAAGATACACATGCACATATGCAGCCAAGCACAGACTCAGTCATTGCTGAACGGCTTCATCCCATGAGCACCACGGGGAAGCTGGAGCCTATCTCGGTCACTTGTCAGATCATCGCAGGGTCAACACTTTCACAAGCATTCACTAATGTTCACACTTGGGTTGAGCTTGTACAGCCAGTTCTCCTATTGTGCAAGTCTTCGTACTAACGGAGTAAACTGAGTTCCTGTAGGAAACCCACACGAGCACAAAGAGAACATGAAAAGTCCACACAGGAATGCCCAGACGTGGGACACAAACCCAGGACCTGTTTGCTTTCAGGTGGACATGCTCACCAGTCCACCACCACGTGTCCTCACCGTGCTTGCATGGATTTCCTCCAGGTACTCCTGTTTCCTCCAACAGTCCAGTTCAGCTGTTCAAAATCGCCACTTGGTGTGAATGTGAGTATAAATGGTTGTATGAGTGTTGGCCCTGCAATGGCCTGATGAACATTCAGGGTGTACCTGGTGAGCATTCAGGCTGAGATGTTCACCAGCCAGCCACTCCCGCCCCCTGTCCCTGGAAAATGAATGAATGAAGCTGTTGTGTGTCGGCCGCAGTGCTGTGGAGGAATTCAGAACTCACACGTTCTTTACTGGAGGGAAGGGCACAGAGAAGATTCGACTACAGGGAAAAGTAACAATCCTTCACTCAGCTCAAAATAAACAAGTAAACAATCTGAATTGTACTGTAGTGTAAAAGGTAAAAGTACATTTCTACTGACTGGCTATGTCAACAGCTTAATAAATAACCAATAAAATCTCTCTCTCTCTCTCTCTCTCTCTCTCTCTCTCTCTCTCTCTCTTTCTCTCCCCCCCCCCTTTTTTATGTGATGTTCTGTGCCAGTCTCACAACTAAAGTTGCTTATCGAGCCAAAACTATGCATTTCAGCAAAATAGATAGATAGATAGATAGATAGATAGATAGATAGATAGATGGATAGATGGATAGATAGATAGATAGATCGATAGATAGATAGATAGATAGATAGATAGATAGATAGATAGGTGGATGGGTGGATGGGTGGATGGATGGACGGATGAAGAGCCGACTGGTTTGTGGAGGTGTTTTACGGCTGATTCCTTTCTAAAAATAAGCCGACGCCCTCTTCAGAGTACTGAAGAGATAAACTAAGCGCTCGCCCCTACGCTGCCGTGCTGGAAATGTGAGTTTATTGTAAATAAAGGAGGCATTCATTGCCCTTTTCCCTGAAAGTGTGTCAATTACTGTACATGACTGGTCCGCCGTCGTTCGTGCCAGAGGATGAGGATGATGGAGGGCTGCGTGCAGGATTTAGTCCCGTACTTGAGTGTCTGGTCGTAACACAGCAGCTCAGTCCTTCCCGCATCAGAGAGCGAAGAAGGAAGCGAAGCACTGCACAATGTGAGATTCAGCACTGATTAATATTTCAATAGTCGGGGTAGGCGGACAGGGAGGGGGGTGGGGGGTGGAAGAAAAATACCAATGAAAGTTTAATTCCCTGCTTTTAAAAATGGCACAGAGATTAATGGTGGACACTTATAAAAATTTCATCGCTTGTTATGCATATATGCATGGAGCACAGGCCTTGTCGACAACTTGTGGCAGAGGCTGCAGGAGTGACTGTGCTGCCGGCGAGAACATGTACACGAGAATAGTCTCGAGTCTGATTATTCTCCCTCAGCAGAAACTCCGGGGTCCAGAAAAGGAAAATGGGACGAGGAACACAAACCACCTCTGGATGTTCTAACACTCTTCTAGATTATAGAGAGAACAGAATCAAATTTCAGTGAATTATTTTCTTTGGCCCACAAACAAGTCACACTCACACCTGGGTGTGATTTGGAACAGCCAATCAGCTCACAAGTTTTATTATTTTTATTACCAGTTTTATTATTTTATTCTTTCATTCATTTTCTAAGAAACCTATTCCTAATTAGGGTCGCGAGGAGGCTTGGTACAACCCAGACAGCTCACCAGACCATCGCAGGGTCAACACACACACACACACACACACACACACACACACACACACACACACACACACACACAACCAGTCTGACTCACACATCACTGACTCACACATCCGGGCAATGTGGAGACGGCAATTCACCTAAAATTTATTTTGTGGCGTGTGCTAGAAAACCTGAATAGCTGTGAGGTGTGAGGTGACAGTGTGAGCCTCTGTGCCGCCTAATAATAATAATAATAATAATAATAATAATAATAATAATAATAATAATAATAAGGGCCTGATGATGTATGCCTCCGCGTGGTGGGCCTGGATAGGGGATTTTCCCTGAATTAAACCTACATCACCCAGTTAGAACTGACCCCCACCCCCCCGAAGATGGTTTATTACTGGGTTACTGAATAAAAAAAAAATGTCATCTTTCACTTCCGCAGCCCAGTCAGCCTCCCTCCGGTAATCAAACCTGACAAACTGGAAATGGGACTTACCCCAAGGGGAGGCAAAGAACCCGTCCACGAATATCCTGGACGAAGCATTTAAAATCCACACTACTGGAGTGTGCGAAGGCGACTGGTTGGCATGAAAATTCCCGTATCGATGGCAAGTCGCGAAAGCAACACTGGGACAATGCCAACCCTTTGTGTGCTCACCTGACCCAACAAAATTTGCGAGATCAACTGCGGCGATTAAAGATCTACATGCGCCGTGATGCAGATGATAATTTCCCTGCAAGTGGTCAGGTACCTTCTCAAGAACCCAACGTTCGGATGGAGGCAGACCCTGAATTGCAGATGAATGCTCGCGTCCTTCTCTCCCCTCCACCCAATGAAGTTCGCCCACCTGACGGCAACAATGAAAATTCCCCTGGCGTTCCACGTTCTGATCTGACCAGTGATTTTTCCACATCTTCAGTTCATGATGATCATATTTCTGTTTTGTTTAACCGTTACTGTAGAGGAATTTTAGATTTACCGATTGACAAAAGGAAGCCAGTTAAAATTGCAATAAAATCTTTTCCACAAAATGAAATTGATAAATGAAATGAAATCATTTCTGTGACTCTTGACGCGGCGTGTTCCCTGCATGAGATTAATTGTTGCATGTTTGCCGCTATTCGAACTTTAGAGGAATTACATACAGTTTCCAAACCTTCCAACAATGATAAAAGCAAGAAAAGTAAAGAAAACCGATTTCAACGTAAATGAAAAGAAACAAGGAAAGACATGTCGTGGCTGGAGCTTTGCCTTAAATTAAGATCTCATGGCAAGTCAATGTCAAGGAGACAAAAAACAATTTGGAGAAATTTAAAGGCAAAATACAAAACAACTAAAGAAAAAATTCTCCTTCAAATACTTGACTCCCTTAAGGCAAAGGTTAAGATTTGGACAGAGAGAAAAAGAAAATGGGAAAAGAAGAATAAATTCATTAGACAAAACAAAATATTTAAAACCAACAAAAATCAATTTTACATTCAACGAAATACAACTACAAGTAATGACCACCAGAGACCACCCAGGGAATCCAGTGAGAGGTTTTGGTCACAGTTGTGGTCTATACCCGGCAACTGTAACCTTGAGGAACATGGGTGGAAGAATCCAGCAAAGCCACGTCAGAAAACATTAATTCTCCATTGCTGTGTCTCATTACTTCGGACGGCCTGAAGAAAACAATAAAAATGTTCAAATCTGACACAGCTCCAGGACCCGACGGCATTCAAAATCGGTTTTGGAAACTGTTCCCCTGTGTCCAACCACATCTGCTCACTTGTTTTAATTCTTTGATGGACACAGGAGATGTCCCTCCTTGGTTCTGTAAAGGTCGCACAATACTCCTCCCAAAGAAAGGACACTTGACAGATACTAAAAATTCCCGCCCTGTTACCTGCCTGAATACAATGTGCAAAATCTTTACAGGGTGTTTGACAAATCTCATGTCATCCTATTGCTCCTCCAATGAAATTATTTACCCGGAGCAAAAGGGAGCCAGAAAGGGATGTTGGGGATGCAAGGATCAGTTATTGGTCCAGAAAATGACACTTGAAGAAGCTAAAACTTACCACCGCAACCTCTCAATGTGCCGGATTGTCTACAAAAAAGCATCCGACTCTGTCCCTCATCAATGGATTCTGAAGTCTTTACAATGTGTTGGCCGACCTGAGCGTTTACTCCATTTACTCAAGTCTTTAATGACTGGCTGGTCAACTCAGCTTGAGATGTTCTCGCAAGATCAGGTTAAGACTTCAGAACCTATTTGAATTAAGAGAGGAATATTCCAGGGGGACACTTTTAGTCCTCTGATTTTTTTGTTTGTCACTTAATCCCTTGAGTTTTTTGCTCAATGAGGAGGAAGGTTATCATCCAGGACCTCCACAGCATAGATTCCCAACACCTCTTACTCATCTCCTTTACATGGAGGACATCGAGCTGATTGCCAAAGGAGATTCCAACTTGAAGAAACAAATTGTCCTTGTCGAGTCCTTTTCACAAGATATTTGTGTGACTTTCGGACTTGATAAATGTAACATTCTTCATTTAAAACCTGGAAATGGAATCAATGATGGATCGGTTGAGTTACATGGAGGAGGAGTGATTGATTTATTGATCTGATGATCCTCTTGTGAAGAATATCAAGACTCACGATGAAAGCAAGGACTTCCATAGTTATCTTAAACGCGCCAAGGCTGCTGGACAGAATCTCAACGTCAATGTTGATTTTGTCGATGGTGAAGTGCTGCTGGACGGGACATCTATGTGTGTCAACCAGGTGAAGTCTTTCATAAGATCTGCTCAGAGTCGTCATTTCAAGGAAGAACTGTCTGGAAAACCACTACATCGTGTTTATGTGCAGTGTGCTGGGCAGAACAGGAATCCTTCCGACTCCTTTCCCTGGATGAAGTCGGCTGGTCTGAAAAGTGAATCTGAGGGCTTTCTTTTCGCTGCTCAGGACCAGTCACTTCCAACACGCAATCGTCAACGTAATATTATATATAATATTAATATTATGAGGGAAAATGTAAATCCCAAATATCGTTTGTGTCGTGAATTTAGTGAAACTGTCCAACACCTTGTTAGTGGTTGTCCTGTTTTGGCACAAACGTCTTATCTGAAAAGACATGATGGCATGGCACGGTCCTTTTATTATCGTCTCCGTCATGCGTGTGGTTTTGACTCAGAGGTCCAGCCATGGTACCACCCTGATCATGTCCAGGGTGTCATGGAAAATGATCATTTCAAGCTTCTTTGGAATCGGCCCATATACAGCCTGAGGAGAATTGAAGCCAACAAACCTGATCTTGTCTTTTTTGATAAATCCAATGGAATTATTAATATTATTGAATTTTTTGTCCCTTTTGACAGCAATGTGATTGACAAGATTCAGGAGAAGCATGCAAAATATGCGGACCTCGCCTTTGAAATGTCTCGCTTGTATCCGAAGTACAAAGTTGTTCGACTCCCCATTGTTCTCGGCACCCTCGGTTTGGTACCTTCTGATCTATTAACACAGATCAAGAGTGTGCCTGGGTTTGGTACCGGGATCACAGACATTCTGACAGTCTGGGCAATGCAGAAGGCTGCAGTGTTGGGGAGTCTCCATATTCCCCGGAAAGTTCTTGGTGGGTTTGACTAGGCAGTACTTCCTGGGAGACGTCCCATTCGCTGTCTGGGCTGCGTGTGGAGAGGGTGAGGGCCCGGAGCTGATGATGAGCCTAACCAGCCTGAATGTGCCAGGATCACCTGATCCCTCTCTGCTGCATATAAAGCTTTACTGTTAATAATAATAATAATAATAATAATAATAATAATAATAATAATGATAATGGGGTGGTACAGTGGTGTAGTGGTTAGCACATCCGCCTCACATGAAGAAGGTCCTGGGTTCAATTCCCAGCTCAGGCGTTTCTGTGTGGAGTTTGTATGTTCTCCTTGTGCTTGTGTGGGTTTCCTCCGGGTTCGCAGGTTTTCTCCCACAGTCCAAAAACATGCATAGTAGGTTAGTTAGCTGTTCCGAATCTCCTGTAGGTGTGAGAGTTAGTGAGTGTTGGCCCTGCAATGGCCTGGCCAGCTGTCCAGATTGTGCCCGACACTTGCTCAGAGGCGGCTGAGGCGGACACCAGCCTCCCTGTGACCCTAATTAGATTAAGCGGTTCAGAAGATGAATGGATAAAGAAATTGGATATGACTCAGAAGCATTATATTTGCACACACACACACACACACACACACACACACACACACACACACACACACACACACACACACACACACATGGGGTCAGGCTGTGGGTATTCGTGACTGTTTGTGTACGTTCGCATTTGTAAGGTTCAAGCTATAACTCAGTGTAGTGCCTGAAGAAGGCCGAACACAGATAAATAACTGCTCAGGACTCGCCTTGACTCTGACAGTCATATGCAATCAATGAGACTGCTGTGCAAAGCTCTCCGAGATTCATCTCTCCATTACAGCAGTGGCAAAGGGCAGTCGTATTACTACCCCCACCACCCCACCCCCGCGTGCACCTCTCTCCGCCATCCCTCCCCTTCCTGAAAGCTTGATGAAGTCAAGCCAATTATGTCATTCCTGGGGTGCGGTGGCTTTGCAA
>CM045737.1:50934847-50944847 GCA_024760905.1 Plotosus lineatus | reverse complement strand
CTCTCCCCATGCTTGCGTGGGTTTCCTCCGGTTACTGGTCACTCCGGTTTCCTTCCACAGTTCAAAGACACGCCCCTTAATCAGCCCCTTGGCTGCTCTAAATCACCCCCTGGATAGTTGTGTTGTGTTTTGGCCTGCAATGAACTGGCATGCTGATCAGGTTGCACCCCGCCTTCACCCACTGTCAGCTGAGATTGCCTCCGGTCTCCCCGTAACCATAGTAAGATTAAACACTAAGTGAGAACGAGAATGAATTATTATTGTGAGCGTTATAACCTCCAGCCCAGGGGTGGAGTTACACTTGATCCAATACCAAGGTGGGGTTCACCACGGATCGCGTGTCAGTAAAAAACAATCAGACCTACATCGAGAAGCTGCTTGAAATAAGTTTAGTGCTGGCCTGGTGGTAAAGCTGCTGGTTCACTGATCCCAAGGTTGGGAGTTCAAACCCCATTCTCACCGGGTTGTCACTGCTGTCCCCCCAGTGCACTAACTGGGTTATCGAACGCCGGCCGTGCCTCAGGTCCATGTAAAAGAACCATTGTTGACTTTCATAAAGACGAGCTGCACTGCCGTCAGTGTGTTTCTGCCCTACAATGGACCGGCAAGCTGTCCAGGGTGTACTCTGCCCTCGCTCAGAGTCGGCTGAGATGGGTACCGGCCTCACCTGACCCTAATTAGGATTAGGTGGTTTAGAAAATGAATGAATGTCTGGCTTTGAACTGCAGGAGGAAACCAGGGCAGGTAGTGGTTAATGCAATGTGTTTCTAATCCAAAGTTCAGCAGTTCAATCCATTATCACCACTGTTGGGCCCCTGAGCAGGGCCCTTAACCCTCAATTGCTCAGATGTATGAAAAATGATAATTGTAAGTCACTCTGTATAAGAGCGTCTGCCAGATACTGTAAACTGGAGTATCCGGAGGAACTCTTGTGCAAGCACAGGAAGCTCATGCAAATTCCACTCAGAACCACCGGGACTGAGCCCAGAACTCAAACCTGGGACCTTCTTGCTGTGCGGCAGACGTGCTAACCAATACACCACCATGCCAAAGGGAAAAGAGTGCGAAGGTAAGGATCGGGGAGTGAGCGACTGACGCCCACCGTCTATTCTACTACAGACTTGGAAAAGGGAGGAGGGATCAGCTGGTTTTAATCAACTGGATCCTACATCACAGAGCTTTAAATCTGTTAATAACATAATTAAGGAATTTACATCACCCGCACATAAACACCAGATAATTCTGTATAAATGAAAACGTAAACTGTTTCCAAGGCATAGGTGTACACCAGATGTGTGTGTGTGTGTGTGTGTGTGTGTGTGTGTGTGTGAACTCCTACCTAAGAGTGTGTGTAATCTTGTTTATTCCTACTGACTCATACTGTGATGATCTTGTTATGTGCACCCCCTGCTGAGCCCAGATGGTACTACAAGCCCGACTTCGAATTTTGTCCAAGAGTGTGTGTGTGTGTGTGTGTGTGTGTGTGTGTGTGTGTGTGTGTGTGTGTGTGTGTGTGTGTGTGTCCTATCCGAAAACGCATTCATATTTATAGTTGAGGACAGTAATTTAATATTTCATGTATAATTCATGTACATGCTAAAGAGTGCCAAGGACGACGGCGGTGCACAGACCTCCAACAGGTCCAAATTTGAGATATTCTCTCCATGGTGTCTGTTTCCTCATTCAAACAGGATCATGTACTCGAAACAATCCCAAACATCTCACCTGTTTCTACTGTTCATCCATTCATCTAAGGTGGTCTCGAGAAAGCAGGAGCCTATCTCTACCGACTTCGGGCTAAAGACTGGGTACACCTTTAACATCTCGCCAGTTCATCTCAAGACCATCATGTTTATTATCATTCATACTCACATCTCGGGGCCATTGGGGAGAAAGCCAGTTACTGTAATGTGGATATCTTTGAACTGTAGGAGGAAACCATAGCACCCAGAAGAAACCAAGCACGTGAAGAACATTCAAACTCCATCCAGAAATGACCACATTCTCGGATTCAAACCCAGGATTTTCTTGCTGTGAGGTGGACCTGCTAGCGGTTAACACCGGTTTTCAGGATTTCCTTATTTATTCTTTATTATTACAGTATTTCTCATTTATTCATTCATTACTGATTCGCTTAGTACTAATCAGGGTCGCAGGGAGGCTGGCACCCGTCTCAGCCGAATCGGGGGAGGACGGGGTACACCCTGGACAGCTCTCCAGGCCATTGCAGAGTCTTACAGTGTTTATCTATAATTAAACCCTTCTCATACTGCAGTGTATTAATGTCTCATTAATATTAATAATGAAGTCTTAATGTTTTCAATGAAAGTTGCCACGCCCCATCTGGCGTTGAGCTGTTCCATAACATTATCCAGTCATGTTTGTTCAAGCCCCAGTGAGAGTGGCAGAGAAAATGTCCTGAGGATATGATGCGTTGTTTTGCTGAGATTATTTATCCAGCGTTAATACCCTGTGATGGACAGGGTGTGCCCCACCCGCGCACAAGGTTATCAACATAACCTTTTCAACAAATATGTCTGATAAAGAGTCACTTCGTTTGTGCTGATGTTTATTAACTTTTTGTATTTTAATCACTGCACAATTCATTCATTTTCTGAGCCACTTAATCTCGGTGCCCATCTTAGCCAATGCTGGGTGAGGACAGGGTACACCATGGATAGCTCACCAGGCCATCACAGGGCCAACAGTCACTCACACAATCCTCCAGTCTCACACTGACGGGTGATATAGAACAGTCACCTTACTGCGCGTATTTTTGGACTGTGGGAGGAAACCGGCGTACCCAGAGGAAACCCACACAAGCATGGGGGGAACATGCACACTTCACATAGAAATGCCCCGAGCTGGGAATCGAACCCAGGACCTTCTTGCTGTGAGGCGGACGTGCTCACCACTACGCCACCATAACGCCGTCCTTGCACTACGCACTATAAATATGATAAGAGAATAGATTACATTTAGCATTACAGCGAGTGAACTTATCGCGTGTATAAAGTAAAAACACACCCAAAAAAGGAGAGGTCTGCGTCGTGCTGCTCGCCGTCATTCCACATTCTGTGAACATAGCGTTGAACAGTTTGTGAGCTGGTTTGGAACGCCTGCAGTGTATGTGGGTTTGGAACGGGGATTGTTCTCCTAAACACTTTTCACAGAGTGAAGGCATGTTCCTGAAGGTTCAGGTCGACCTGGCCGTGGATCTGCAGTGGTCTTACCTTCTCTGTCGAGGGATATTCACATCGACGGCTATTTGTCGCTGACTGTTGCCGCCTTCTGGCCGACCCACAATCCGTCCTCTCTGAAAATCGGAAAATTCATGAGTTCCTGGAGTGCGAGGCATGCGAGCACTACTTTCTGCACCTCGATACAGCAGTCTGACTGGTGAGCGTTACATTTAAGGCATTAAATTGTCAGATTTTCAGTGACGTCGAATTGTGTGTCGGAAAATAGTCCTTCAGAAATGTTGGGTGTCTGGGAATTTACGTCCAGTTTCTGTACAAGTTCCAGTTTGAACTCTACAGCACATGGGCCTGACGCATTAAAAATATGCATTTTAAGTTGTTTACAGTCTATATCCGTGTTTTCTCCATTATTATCAACCGCCATTATCAACCGGCGGCGTGATTAGCGTCTGATTACACTGATTACATTCACCATTAGGATCATGTCAGCGTCTGGATCTGATATTACTCGACACACATAGACAGCATGAGTTACACGCTGTTCACATTCCAGGCAAATGGTTGTTGCCAAAATGTTAATTCATTCGTTCATTCATATTCCGAGACGTTTGATCCTGATTAGGGTTGTGGGGAGGTCAGTGCCCATCTCAGCCGACTCTGGTCGAGGGAGGGATACACCCTGAACGGCTCGCGAGGCCATCACAGGTCATTCATTCATTCGGTCATTCATTAACCAAATAATTTAAGCCTTTTAGCTTAATTGCCGAGCTTTAGCATCTCCAGGGAACACCCTGAACAGCTAACCGTTTCACTGCAGGGTAAACACATACAACCATTAACTCTCACACTGCACCGAAGGGAAAACTGGAACAGATAATTATGCTGATAATGCATGTCTTTGGACTGTGGGAGGAAATCAGAGTACCAGGGAGAAATCCATGTAAGCGCATGCCAACATTACGCAGAAACGCCCTTGCTGAACCCGAAACTCAAACCCATGACCTTCTTGCTGTGAGATGGTTGCAGTTCAGGTGAAGTCAGCAGAGATGTAGACTCCAAGAAATGTGAAGCACTCCACCCTCTCCACCTGCGCTCTATCAATGTCGAAGGCAGAGTGCTCAGTTTGTTTCAATCTCCTTAAGTCCATTATCATCGCCCTGGTTTTGGATGTGTTTAGTTCCAGATTGTTGTTGTTGTTGTACCGTTGCCTCAGATGCAGGACCTGCTTCCTGTAGGCTGACTTGTTCTTATCCGTAATCAAACCTATGACATTGGTGTCATCGGTGGATATAACAACGGTGTTTCTGGTGTGAGTGTGTGAAGAGGGAGAAGACGAGGGGGCTAAGAACACACCCCTGTGGTGTTCCAGTGTTCAGGATGATAGTGGAGGAAAGTGTTCTCCTATCCTGAGATTCTGGGGTCCGTAGCTGAGAAAATCCAATATCCAGGTGCACAGTGAGCTCCCGAGGTCCAGATTGCATCCTCACTTAGGAGTTGCTGTTGTCCAGGTATGGGAGGGCTGTGTGGAGGTCTGTATTGATGGAATCTTCTGTTGTCCTGTTTGCTCTGTATGCAAACTGAAGTGGCTCGAGTTCAGCAGGGATGGTCGCCTTCCACATGTTCCTCAATGAGTTGCTTATATTTGTTCTTCACTTTTTTGATACCTTTTTGCAGGGCGTGGCGTGCCTCTATGTAAACCTGCTGGTCTCCTGACTTGAAGGCATCAGCCGATGCTCTAAGCAGGGTGCGCACCGCCAGTTCAGCCCTGGTTTCTGGTTCCGGATGCTTGAACAGTCCTTGCTGTGGTCACATTCTCTGGGCAGTAGTTGATGTAGGAGCTCACACCCGATGTGTGACCCTCCAGGTCTGTGTCTTCTGCGAATATTTCCCAGTCTGTAGAGTCAAACTAATCCTGTAGCGCTGTAGTGGCTTCCTCACTCAGCACCTGGTCTGTTCACACTTCTGGTCTTTGCACCCGGGACCTTCCTGCTGCAAGGTGGACGTGTTAACCACGGTGCCACTGTCCTGCTGGTTCTTCTGTACATATCAATCATTTAATACCAAACTTATTTACTGAACACACCCAAAGCCTCGCCCGAATCCCTCCCACGCAGCTTGTTTTAACTTGTAAACTGCTTGAAGCACATTTACATCATCTCTCTGAAGAAGAAGGAGTTGTAAAGGTGGTTATTGGGATCTGGGCAATGTTGCATCACCTGAAAATTTAGGGACACACACACACACACACACACACACACACACACACACACACACACACACACACACACACACACACACACAAGCACCGAGTTTTATTTCCACTCCCTCTCTGCGTATTGCCGCAGGGTTCGTTTTGTTTATAATATAATAACGATGAGGAAATATTAAACCTCCGATTTTTCAGAGGTACGCAATCCCATCTCCTGCTGATCACAATTCTTATTTGTTAATTATTTATGAACATGAAAGATCTGCTGGGCATCAGCGAGGAAGCAGAGAAAGACAGTTTCATAGATCATATACACAAATCATTTTTTCTTGGATAAAACGAACTGGGGCACTGGTGGTCGAGTGATATAGGGTGACCAGGGATTTAGCTCAGTTGGTAGAGCGTCCGCTTTATCCTCCGGAAGGTCGGAGTTTGAATCCGGCTGCGTCATACCATAAGACGGTAAAATTTGGGAGTTGTTGCTTCCTGCTTGGCGCTCAGCATCAAAAGGATAGAACAACGCAATAATCGGCACCGCATGGTGGCGACGAGCGCATTGAGCATACGCGTGTATGAAGTATACAAGCATCCATAATAATAATAATAATAATAATAATAGGGTGCTGGATCGCTGATCCAAAGGTTGGTGGTTCGAATCCCACTCTCCATCAGGTTGTTACTGTCCCCCCAGTGCACTAACTGGGTTATCAAAGGCCGGCCATGTCTCTCACTGTCTGTGGTGTGAGGTTCATGTAAAAGAACCATTACTGACTTTCGACAAGAGTAGCTGCAAAGCCAGCTGCGTATTTCTGCCCTGCGATGGCCTGGCGAGCTGTCCAGGGTGTACTCTGCCCTCACCCGGAGTCAGCTTGGATGGGCGCCAGCCTCCCCGTGACCCTAATTAGGATAAAGCGGTTACAGAACATGATCTGAACTAAACCGAAATGGAACTCAGTGGTGTAGCACTTAAGGTGTCCACCTTACAGCAAGGTCTGGGGATCAAGTCTCAGGTTTGGCCACGGGTGTTTCTGTGTGCAGGTTCTCCCTGTGCTTCTGTGGGTTTTCTCTGGGAACTCTGGTTTCCTCCAATAGTCCAAAAACATGCACAGTTGGCATATGGCACAATGGGCTGTTCCAAATTGCCCATAGTTTAGCATGTGAGTATGAATAGTTGTGTATGTGTGTTGGTCCTGTGATGGACGGGTGAGCTGTTCAGGTTGTATCCTGTTTTTGCCTCAGCAGAGTTGGCTGAAGTGTACACCAGCCTCCTCATGACCTTATTTAGAATCAAGCTGCTTAGAAGATGAATGGATGAATGAACTGTAACTGGGCTGGCATGGTGCTGTAGTGGTTAGCATGTTTATCTCGCAGCAAGAAGCTCCTGGATTGAAGTCCTGTGCCTGGCAAGGGCATTTCTTTGGTGGGTGTTCTCCATGCGCCCGTGTGGGTCTCCTCCAGGTACTCCAGTTTCCTCTAATATTTCAAGCACATGCAAATTAGCCTAATTAGGTGTTCCAGATTTTCTCCAGGTGTGAGTGTGTGTGTGTGTGTGGGGGGGGGGGGGGGGTTTTGCCATTCTGCAAAGGACTTTTGAGCTGGTCAGGATGGACCTCACTCAGAACTGGCTGAGAAAGGTTTCAGCCTCCCCGCGACCATAGTAGGATTAAACGGCTCAGCTCTGTCATACATGTCACTTATACAAAGTTTTCTTGCAAAGAATTTATTAATACTAATAATAATAATAATGATAATAATAATAATAATAATAATAATAATAGTAATAATAATAATAATAATAGTAATAATAATAATAATAATAATAATAATAATAATAATAATAATAATAGTAATAATAATAATAATAATAGTAATAATAATAATAATAATAATAATAATAATAATAATAATAGTAATAATAATAATAATAATAGTAATAATAATGATAATAATAATAATAATAATAATAATAATAATAATAATAATAATAATAATAATAGTAATAATAATAATAATAATAATAATAATAATAATAGTAATAATAATAATAATAATAGTAATAATAATAATAATAATAATAATAATAATAGTAATAATAATAATAATAAATGGAAGGTGTTCGTGGTCAGGATTGAGAGAGAAAAGAGTCCCCACATCCACCATTTATGAATTACAGCCCCGCAGAGCTGGCTCTGATGTACGAAATGGACGGCTGAGGCTTTTACCGAGGAAAATGGGGCCCATTAATGTAAATGGAAGACTATCACGGCCTGTAACACAAACCCGAAGCAGAACTCAGTGTTTCCACTGCCCGCTGTGAGAGCAATTATTGCGGGATACACAAATGTACCGTAATGGATAAAACTAATCGGTGCCCTCAGATTCTCTGGGCGTAATCCATTTGTGGAGGGAGGTGTCCATTCTGAGAACACAACCAACACGGACCACGCATATCACTGAGTAATGCCTGTATAATCATGTTATCAAAACCTTATAAGGTTAACCTTCATGCCTGCTTCTACACACACACACACACACACACACACACACACACACACACACACACACACACACACACACTTATATATATACAGTATATATAGACATGAAAGATTTGTATTAGAAATGCATGGTTAGATATGGAGGTGATATCTAAGGGATGCATGAGTTCCACGCATGCTCCAGTTTGATGTATTCATGAATAAATATATTTAAAAGGACTGATCGCTGTGCGCAGGATAATTTTTTGTGAAGTGCGCTATTATATAACATGTTACTCCTGCTTCCTGATATTTTGTTTTGCATCTGTTGACATTTTCTGAGTCCACAGGAGAGTAGAAAGTATTACACTGATTGCTCGCTATTTTGTGCTTCAGTTTCTGCGGCTTCAGTGCGTCGCGGGTTTTTCAAAAATATTCAAGGCCAATTATGCAAAAAAAAATGAATGGACAATTTTGGAAAACAGTCCTGGCATTCCTGTGCTTTTGTTGTTGTTGTGGTTGTTGTTGTTTTTGTTGTTGTTGCTGCTGTTGTTATTTATGAATGAGGATGGATTGGTGGGGGATATGAAGTGACTGGTGGTTGGTCATGGTTGTTGTGTGATAGAGAAAGCAAAATTCAATGAGCCGGGGTTGGATACCAGAGGAAAATGGGGAAAATCCAAAAGAAAAAAGGGTAATTTTGTTGTTGTTGTTGTTGTTGTTGTTGTTTCGGGGTTTTTTGTTTTGTTATGTGTTTCTTCTAATTTTTTTTTTTTTTTTTTCCCCATTTCCGTAATTTTAGTTGTATTCAATTCCTACCCATTAGGTATCACCTCCCTATCACATGACCACCACTCATCAGGGAGGGGCGAAGGCATGCACACGCCCCTCCATGACATGCGACGTTACCCATTCGCCTGTTTTCAAATTGCGGCGCCATGCGTGTTTGGGGGCAGATCTAATGCACTCAGAAGGAAAGAGCTATCCAGTCACTCGTATGAATGACCTCAAGGACACCAGAAATTGGCTGGTGATTGCTGTGAGTGACAGGGAAGTGAGCATTTGCTGTCCCTCCCTCATGTGACAGCTCAGACAATTAGTTCCCATGAACTCCCAGACAAAGTGAAGTTATATTATATTTACTATTTATACAGCGTATACTATCTCATTCATTTCATTTGCTGAGCTGCTTAACCCTACGATGGTCTTGGGGAGGCTGAAGCCTGACACATCCATAACTGGGAAAAGGCAGGATATGCCCTGAACCGCTTGCAAGACCATCGCAGGGTCAACAGACCAACAACCATTCACACTCACACTCTGACCGAAGGAGAAATTGAACAGCCAGTTAATTTAATGTGCATGTCGTTGGACTGCAGGATGAAACTGGAGAACCAGCAGGAAACCCTGCAAGCATGTGGAGAACTTACAAACTCCACAGAAAAACACCTGACCCTGGGAATCAAACCTAGGACCTTCTTTCTGTGAGATGGATATACTAAGCTCTATGCTAACGTGGCCTCCTCGAATATATAATATTACTTTGTGTATTTCTATTTAATACTAATTTATTTATGAGACGTTTTTAAACTTTGATCTTGATGATCTTAAGGAGGCAGGGTGGTGTAAAGATCAGCACGTCCCCCTCACAGCAAAAAGGTCTTGGGTTCAGGCCCCGGCCTTTGGTGTTTCTATGAGGAGTTTGCATGTTCTCCCTGTGCTTGTGTGGGTTTCCTCCAGGTACTCTGGTTTCCTCCAAAAGTCTAAAATTATAGTAAAAAAGTTTAATCCGCTGTTCCAAATCACCCCAAGGTGTGAATGTGAATCAAGGTCTGTGTGTTGACCTTGTGATGGCCAGGCGAGTTGTTCAACATGTGCCCTGTTATCCCTCTCAGTTTTGCGCATATATATATATATATATGCACATATATGCGCAAAACTGAGAAAGTGGTTTGTTGGTTTGTTGATTGGTTGGTATCATATAGACTCATTTTGTAGTGTTGGGTCACATGTTCTCACTCAGGGTTGGAACTTAATGTGGTTTTCTGCTGTTGTAAATCATCCACTTGATATTTTGTGCAGATTTTGGGAAGCAATGCTCAGTAAATCTGTAA
>CM045737.1:50917347-50924847 GCA_024760905.1 Plotosus lineatus | reverse complement strand
TTCAGAGGAGGATGCGGTGCAGCAACGGCGAAATGTAGTTCGAGACCGCACAAGAATCAGAATAAAATTGGCAATTATTTACGTCTCACGTGCCAACGCAATTATCCAGCCGCTCCACGCAGGAGGGGGTTCTTGTAAATAAACAATAGGACAGGCGAAAAGCTGGCAGGTTGGGTTTGGGAGTGTGTGTGTGTGTGTGTGTGTGTGTGTGTGGCGGGTGGTATTAGGTGAAGAATTTGCCCGCGAGGGAGAAAAAGTCCTCTTGATGGGAGGCACTGGACCGTACCTTTTTGCATAATACCCCTTTTAGGAAAAAAGCACCGAGTTGTCAGAGGCATCCGAACGGCGGACACCCCGGCCGACGGACCTGTCAGGAAGGTCCCGTGGTGAGCGTTATCCAAACATTTTGCCTCGCATGCCAAATCATGCATGGGTGCTCATCGTTCTCGTGTTTCTCGCAAGTCAAACAGCTTTCAAACCCTCCTCCCACCACTCCTTCCACGTCTTCAATGGCAACACACAGCAATTTGTATTGATCAGCCTGCCAGGCGTTCAGTGCGCGTGCCTGTGTGGGCCCTCATTCAACGGCGCGAATCAAGGAAGCAGCGCTTATTGATATCAAAATATGGCAGGCAGGTGTTTCATAAGCACTAAGCACAGCTGGAGAAAAATAACTGAGTGGGAATGTTTTATTTATTTATTTATTTTGACATGTTTGCTCCTGTTTTGGACGAGTGGGATGTACCGTTAGAAAATTAGCATTTAAACGACTTGCTCACCATGCATTAGCTAACCTTGTGCGCTCAGTCAATATGCCCCCTGCTACCCTTTAAAAAAGTCCTGTCACTCTTTTATGGCTCGCTATGAGATGCTCTAAAGTCTACTTTCAAAGCTTTTATTGTTGCAACCGACACACGTCCTCCAAACACCGGCGATGTCTCAGTTAGCGACGGTTCTGATTCTGACGCGTCGATTTGTATTCATTATTTAAAGAAGTCGAGACGCCCTGTGGGGCGGAATATGAGCCCCAAAATGATACGAATAAACAAATTCACAACTAAATATGGTTTCCAGAGCACGGATACAGACGCGGCCCGTTCCATTAAGGAAAGAGTAAATAGGTTTTATACGTCAGGCAGTCGCGTCCACGACCTTAATGTGACAGGCGGGTGAAGAGCCGCCACTCACCTCATTTCAGGCATTACTCAGACATCAGTGCCAAAAGTCCTGATGGATCAAAAATAGCACATGGTATCGCTCCTGTTTATAACCGTGGACAGGTAGGACACAGGGGACAGCTAGAGCAATTAGGGCAGACGGGGCAAGTAGGGTAGTTAAGGCAGAAGGGTAGGTAGGGTATATAGGGTGGAAGGGTAGGTAGGGTAGATAGGGCAGAAGGGTAGGTAGGGTATATAGGGCAGAAGGGCAGGTGGGGTAGATAGGGAAGAAGGGTAGGTAGGGTAGATAGGGTAGAAGGGTAGGTAGGGTAGATAGGGCAGAAGGGCAGGTGGGGTAGATAGGGAAGAAGGGCAGGTGGGGTAGATAGGGCAGAAGGGTGGGTGGGAGTAGATAGGGCAGAAGGGCAGGTGGGGTAGATAGGGCAGAAGGGTAGGTAGGGTAGATGGGGTGGAAGGGCAGGTAGGGTAGATAGGGCAGAAGGGCAGGTGGGGTAGATAGGGCAGAAGGGCAGGTGGGGTAGATAGGGCAGAAGGGTAGGTAGGGTATATAGGGCGGAAGGGTAGGTAGGGTAGATAGGGCAGAAGGGTAGGTAGGGTATATAGGGCAGAAGGGCAGGTGGGGTAGATAGGGAAGAAGGGTAGGTAGGGTAGATAGGGTCGAAGGGTAGGTAGGGTAGATAGGGCAGAAGGGCAGGTGGGGTAGATAGGGCAGAAGGGCAGGTGGGGTAGATAGGGCAGAAGGGTGGGTAGGGTAGATGGGGCAGAAGGGCAGGTGGGGTAGATAGGGCAGAAGGGCAGGTGGGGTAGATAGGGCAGAAGGGTGGAGTAGGGTAGATAGGGCAGAAGAGCAGGTGGGGTAGATAGGGCAGAAGGGTGGAGTAGGGTAGATAGGGCAGAAGGGTAGGTAGGGTAGATAGGGCAGAAGGGCAGGTGGGGTAGATAGGGCAGAAGGGTAGGTAGGGTAGATAGAGCAGAAGGGCAGGTGGGGTAGATAGGGCAGAAGGGTAGGTAGGGTAGATAGGGCAGAAGGGTAGGTAGGGTAGATAGGGTAGAAGGGTAGGTAGGGTAGATAGGGCAGAAGGGCAGGTGGGGTAGATAGGGAAGAAGGGTAGGGAGGGTAGATAGGGCAGAAGGGTAGGTAGGGTAGATAGGGCAGAAGGGTGGGTAGGGTAGATAGGGCAGAAGGGTAGGAGTAGGGTAGATAGGGCAGAAGGGCAGGTGGGGTAGACAGGGCAGAAGGGTGGGTAGGGTAGATAGGGCAGAAGTGTAGGTAGGGTAGATGGGGCAGAAGGGCAGGTGGGGTAGATAGGGCAGAAGGGTGGAGTGGGGTAGATAGGGCAGAAGGGCAGGTGGGGTAGACAGGGCAGAAGGGTAGGTAGGGTAAATAGGGCAGAAGTGTAGGTAGGGTAGATAGGGCAGAAGGGCAGGTGGGGTAGATAGGGCAGAAGGGCAGGTGGGGTAGATAGGGCAGAAGGGCAGGAGGGGGAGACAGGGCAGAAGGGCAGGTGGGGTAGATAGGGCAGAAGGGTGGGTAGGGTAGATGGGGCAGAAGCGCAGGTGGGGTAGATAGGGCAGAAGGGTAGGTAGGGTAGATAGGGTGGAAGGGCAGGTAGGGTAGATAGGGCAGAAGGGCAGGTGGGGTAGATAGGGCAGAAGGGCAGGTGGGGTAGATAGGGCAGAAGGGTAGGTAGGGTATAGAGGGTGGAAGGGTAGGGAGGGTAGATAGGGCAGAAGGGTAGGTAGGGTATATAGGGCAGAAGGGCAGGTGGGGTAGATAGGGAAGAAGGGTGGGTAGGGTAGATAGGGTCGAAGGGTGGAGTAGGGTAGATGGGGCAGAAGGGCAGGTGGGAGTAGATAGGGCAGAAGGGCAGGTGGGGTAGATAGGGCAGAAGGGTAGGTAGGGTAGATAGGGCAGAAGCGCAGGTGGGGTAGATAGGGCAGAAGGGTAGGTAGGGTAGATAGGGTGGAAGGGCAGGTAGGGTAGATAGGGCAGAAGGGCAGGTGGGGTAGATAGGGCAGAAGGGCAGGTGGGGTAGATAGGGCAGAAGGGTAGGTAGGGTAGATAGGGCAGAAGGGCAGGTGGGATAGATAGGCAGAAGGGTGGGTAGGGTAGATAGGGTGGAAGTGTAGGTAGGGTAGATGGGGCAGAAGGGCAGGTGGGGTAGATAGGGCAGAAGGGTGGGTAGGGTAGATGGGGCAGAAGGGCAGGTGGGGTAGATAGGGCAGAAGGGTGGGTAGGGTAGATAGGGAGAAGGGCAGGTATGGTATATAGGGCAGAAGGGCAGGTGGGGTAGATAGGGCAGAAGGGTGGAGTGGGGTAGATGGGGCAGAAGGGCAGGTGGGGCAGATAGGGCAGAAGGGTGAGTAGGGTAGATAGGGCAGAAGGGTGGAGTGGGGTAGATGGGGCAGAAGGGCAGGTGGGGTAGATAGGGCAGAAGGGTGAGTAGGGTAGATAGAGCAGAAGGGCAGGTGGGGTAGATAGGGCAGAAGGGTGGAGTAGGGTAGATAGGGCAGAAGGGTGGGTAGGGTATATAGGGTGGAAGGGTAGGTAGGGTAGATAGGGCAGAAGGGTGGGTAGGGTATATAGGGCAGAAGGGCAGGTGGGGTAGATAGGGAAGAAGGGTAGGTAGGGTAGATAGGGTAGAAGGGTGGAGTAGGGTAGATGGGGCAGAAGGGCAGGTGGGGTAGATAGGGCAGAAGGGTGGGTAGGGTAGATAGGGCAGAAGGGTAGGTAGGGTAGATAGGGCAGAAGGACAGGTGGGGTAGATAGGGCAGAAGGGTAGGTAGGGTAGATAGGGCAGAAGGGCAGGTAGGGTAGATAGGGCAGAAGGGCAGGTGGGGTAGATAGGGCAGAAGGGCAGGTGGGGTAGATAGGGCAGAAGGGCAGGTAGGGTATATAGGGCGGAAGGGTAGGTAGGGTAGATAGGGCAGAAGAAGGGCAGGTAGGGTATATAGGGCAGAAGGGCAGGTGGGGTAGATAGGGAAGAAGGGTGGGTAGGGTAGATAGGGTCAAGGGTAGGTAGGGTAGATAGGGGAGAAGGGCAGGTGGGGTAGATAGGGCAGAAGGGCAGGTGGGGTAGATAGGGCAGAAGGGTAGGTAGGGTAGATAGGGCAGAAGGGCAGGTGGGGTAGATAGGGCAGAAGGGCAGGTGGGGTAGATAGGGCAGAAGGGTAGGTAGGGTAGATAGGGCAGAAGGGCAGGGGGGGTAGATAGGGCAGAAGGGTGGAGTGGGGTAGATGGGGCAGAAGGGTGGGTAGGGCAGATGGGGCAGAAGGGCAGGTGGGGTAGATAGGGCAGAAGGGTGGGTAGGGTAGATAGAGCAGAAGGGCAGGTGGGGTAGATAGGGCAGAAGGGTGGAGTAGGGTAGATAGGGCAGAAGGGTGGAGTAGGGTAGATAGGGTAGAAGGGTGGAGTAGGGTAGATAGGCAGAAGGGCAGGTGGGGTAGATAGGGAAGAAGGGTAGGGAGGGTAGATAGGGCAGAAGGGTGGGTGGGGTAGATAGGGCAGAAGGGTAGGTAGGGTAGATGGGGCAGAAGGACAGGTGGGGTAGATAGGGCAGAAGGGTGGAGGTAGGGTAGATAGGGCAGAAGGACAGGTGGGGTAGATAGGGCAGAAGGGTGGGTAGGGTAGATGGGGCAGAAGGGCAGGTGGGGTAGATAGGGCAGAAGGGTGGGTAGGGTAGATGGGGTAGATAGGGCAGAAGGGTGGAGGTGGGGTAGATAGGGCAGAAGGGTAGGTAGGGTAGATAGGGCAGAAGGGTAGGTAGGGTAGATAGGGCAGAAGGGCAGGTGGGGTAGACAGGGCAGAAGGGTAGGTAGGGTAGATAGGGCAGAAGTGTAGGTAGGGTAGATAGGGCAGAAGGGCAGGTGGGGTAGATAGGGCAGAAGGGTAGGTAGGGTAGATAGGGCAGAAGGGCAGGTGGGGTAGACAGGGCAGAAGGGTAGGTAGGGTAAATAGGGCAGAAGTGTAGGTAGGGTAGATAGGGCAGAAGGGCAGGTGGGGTAGATGGGGCAGAAGGGCAGGTGGGGTAGATAGGGCAGAAGGGCAGGTGGGGTAGATAGGGCAGAAGGGCAGGTGGGGTAGATAGGGCAGAAGGGTAGGTGGGGTAGATGGGGCAGAAGCGCAGGTGGGGTAGATAGGGCAGAAGGGTGGGTAGGGTAGATAGGGTGGAAGGGCAGGTAGGGTAGATGGGGCAGAAGGGCAGGTGGGGTAGATAGGGCAGAAGGGCAGGTGGGGCAGATAGGGCAGAAGGGTGGGTAGGGTATATAGGGTGGAAGGGTGGGTGGGGTAGATAGGGCAGAAGGGTAGGTAGGGTATATAGGGCAGAAGGGCAGGTGGGGTAGATAGGGAAGAAGGGTAGGTAGGGTAGATAGGGTCGAAGGGTAGGTAGGGTAGATAGGGCAGAAGGGCAGGTGGGGTAAATAGGGCAGAAGGGCAGGTGGGGTAGATAGGGCAGAAGGGTAGGTAGGGTAGATAGGGCAGAAGGGCAGGTGGGATAGATAGGGCAGAAGGGTAGGTAGGGTAGATAGCGTGGAAGTGTAGGTAGGGTAGATAGGGCAGAAGAGCACGTGCGGTAGATAGGGCAGAAGGGTAGGTAGGGTAGATAGGGCAGAAGGGCAGGTGGGGTGGATAGGGCAGAAGGGGAGGTGGGATAGATAGGGCAGAAGGGTAGGTAGGGTAGATAGGGTGGAAGTGTAGGTAGGGTAGATAGGGCAGAAGGGCAGGTGGGGTAGATAGGGCAGAAGGGTAGGTAGGGTAGATAGGGCAGAAGGGCAGGTGGGGTAGATAGGGCAGAAGGGCAGGTGGGGTAGATAGGGCAGAAGGGTAGGTAGGGTAGATAGGGCAGAAGGGCAGGTGGGGTAGATAGGGCAGAAGGGTAGGTAGGGTAGATAGGGGAGGAGGGCAGGTGGGGTAGATAGGGCAGAAGGGCAGGTGGGGTAGATAGGGCAGAAGGGTGGGTAGGGTAGATAGGGCAGAAGAAGGGCAGGTGGGGTAGATAGGGCAGAAGGGCAGGTGGGGTAGATAGGGCAGAAGGGCAGGTAGGGTAGATAGAGGCAGAAGGGCAGGTGGGGTAGATAGGGCAGAAGGGTGGTAGTGGGGTAGATGGGGCAGAAGGGCAGGTGGGGTAGATAGGGCAGAAGGGCAGGTGGGGTAGATAGGGCAGAAGGGTGGAGTAGGGTAGATGGGGCAGAAGGGCAGGTGGGGTAGATAGGGAAGAAGGGTAGGGAGGGTAGATAGGGCAGAAGGGTGAGTGGGGTAGATGGGGCAGAAGGGTAGGTGGGGTAGATGGGGCAGAAGGACAGGTGGGGTAGATAGGGCAGAAGGGTAGGTAGGGTAGATAGGGCAGAAGGGCAGGTGGGGTAGATAGGGCAGAAGGGTAGGTAGGGTAGATAGGGTAGATGGGGCAGAAGGGTAGGTGGGGTAGATAGGGCAGAAGGGTAGGTAGGGTAGATAGGGCAGAAGGGTGGGTAGGGTAGATAGGGCAGAAGGGCAGGTGGGGCAGACAGGGCAGAAGGGTAGGTAGGGTAGATAGGGCAGAAGTGTGGGTAGGGTAGATGGGGCAGAAGGGCAGGTGGGGTAGATAGGGCAGAAGGGTAGGTAGGGTAGATAGGGCAGAAGGGCAGGTGGGGTAGATAGGGCAAAAGGGTAGGTAGGGTAGATAGGGCAGAAGGGCAGGTAGGGTAGATAGGGCAGAAGGGTAGGGAGGGTAGATAGGGCAGAAGGACAGGTGGAGTAGATAGGGCAGAAGGGTAGGTAGGGTATATAGGGCAGAAGGGCAGGTGGGGTAGACAGGGCAGAAGGGTAGGTAGGGTAGAAAGGGGAGAAGAGTAGGTAGGGTAGATAGGGCAGAAGGGCAGGAGGGGTAGATAGGGCAGAAGGGCAGGGGGGGTAGATAGGGCAGTAGGGTAGGTAGGGTAGATAGGGCAGCACGGCAGGTGGGGTAGATAGGGCAGAAGGGCAGGTAGGGTAGATAGGGCAGAAGGGTAGGGAGGGTAGATAGGGCAGAAGGGTAGGTAGGGTAGATAGGGCAGAAGGGCAGGTGGGGTAGATAGGGCAGAAGGGTAGGTAGGGTATATAGGGCAGAAGGGCAGGTGGGGTAGATAGGGCAGAAGGGTAGGTGGGGTAGATAGGGCAGAAGGGTAGGTAGGGTATATAGGGCAGAAGGGCAGGTGGGGTAGACAGGGCAGAAGGGTAGGTAGGGTAGATAGGGCAGAAGGGCAGGTGGGGTAGACAGGGCAGAAGGGTAGGTAGGGTAGATAGGGCAGAAGGGCAGGTGGGGTAGATAGGGCAGAAGGGTAGGTAGGGTAGATAGGGCAGAAT
>CM045737.1:50899847-50912347 GCA_024760905.1 Plotosus lineatus | reverse complement strand
CACTTTTAAAGGGAGCCGATGTGCAGGAAACCTCTAAATACGAGACTGTAAGTTGACGCCGTCTGCTGCAAAACGACTTCCATCATTTTGATTTATCTACTTGGGCGGTGAGCACATCCGCCTCACACCGAGCAGTTTCCGGGTTTGAGTGCCTGGCTGGGTGACGGCGTTTGCATTGCAGTTTCCTCCGACGGTCCAAAGACATGCACGTCAGGCTAACTGGCTGCTCCAAATTGCCCTAGGTGTGAGAGGGAGTGTGAATATTTGTTTATGTGTTCAGGGTGAACCCTGTCCTCACCCAGAGTTGGCCGAGATAGGCCCCAGCCTCCCTGTGACTTTAATTAGGATTAAGTGGCTTAAAAACTGACGCAGGCAAGCTCCCTGTGCGTTCAGGTGCTCCACCCAACAGCTGTGAAGACACACCTCTTTAAACCCGTTACAAAATGGCGGTAGAACTGCGTGAAAAAAAGAATTAAGAGAAAACTAAACATAGGATTTTATCGTTTATATTCAGCTTTTTGACGATTTGAGAGACAGGCTGAGGTGGGCTGTGCGCTTTGAGCTGAGTTAATACTACATACAACCCCCACACATGACAAAAATGGCCCCATAAAGGGCAGCAGTGGCTGAGTGGGGAAAGCTGATAGGTCACTGATCCAAAGGTCAGTGGTTCGATCCCTATAATCACCACAGTTGGGCCCCTGAGCAAGGCCCTTAAACGTCGATTGCTCAGTTGTATAAAAATGATGATTGTAAGTCACTCTGAATAAGAGCGTCTGAGGTAAATGTAAATAAAAGGAATCTCTGCACACTAACTAAACGTTTTGTATAAAATACAAGAAGAACTAAAACGGTCCGTAATCTGAACCGTGACACACACGGTCGAGGTGAGCTGTGTGCTGTCAGACAATTGACCAGCTGCAGAGCATTTTCGTATTTATTGAGTGAAGCTCAGCGTACATGCTGCACAAACACAGAGGAAAACTGACTTTCGGCACAGCGGCACAGCGGTTAGCCCGCCGTCTCACGGCAAGAAGGTCCTGGGTTCGAGTCCTGGGCTCAGACGTCTCTGTGTGGAGTTTGCATGTTCTTCGCTTGCCTGAGTTTCCTCCGGTTATGCTGCTTCAAATCAACCACAGGTGTGTGTGTGTGTGTGTGTGTTGGCCCTGAGTTCAGGGTGTACCCCACCCTCACTCAGAGTTGTCTGAGATGGGCACCAGTCCTCCCATGACCCTAATTAGGATTAAGTGGTTTAGAAAAAATGAATGAATATTTATATGCAAATATAAAATGTTGGTGTGTATAAACACAAACACAGATTTTTATAGTTCATTTTTTAAGACACTGCCTGTCCGCGTGACAAACTTGTGATGATGATGAGTCCCGGGCTCGGCCATGTGGTGGTGGCATGTTCTCCCTGTGATTGCTTACGTTTCCTCCGGTTACTCTGGTTTCCTCTCACCGTTTAACGACAAGCATTCATTCGGTCATTCACTTTCTAAGCCGTTTAATCCTAATTAGGGTCGCGTGGAGACCCATCTCAGCCGACTCCGGGTGAGGGCAGGGTACACCCTAAACTGTTCACCAGGACAACGTGTAAACAACCATTCACACACACTTACACCTAGACGTGATCTGGAACAGCACCGCGGTGGCCTAGAAAGCTGTCCATGGTGTACCCTGCCCTTGTCCAGAGTCGGCTGAGATGGGTGCCAGCCTCCCCATGACCTTAATTAGGATTCAGCGGCTCAGAAAATGAATGAGCCTACAGTTTATGTTTTTGGATTGTGGACGAAAGCCAGATTCCTCAGAGGAAACGCGCGCGCGCGCGCGCGCGCACACACACACACACACACACACACACACCAGCAAGCACAGGAAGAACATGCAAACTTCACACAGAAACACCCTGAGCCTACCGAGCTTGGGAATCGAACCCATGCAGCCGTGTGAACCACTGTGCTCGATGAAATAATCATCAGCATAACAGGCTGTTCTAAATTGCATCTAGGTGTGAGTGTGAGTGTGAGTGTGAACGGTTGTGTGTTGTCCTGTGATGGACTGGTGAACTGTCCTGTACCCAGCCATCACCCAGAGTCGGCCGAGATAGCCTCCAGCCTTCCTGCAACCCTGGTTTGAAAAAGCGGTTTAGCAAGTAAGTGAAGGAATGAATGAATAAATGAATGAATGAATTGTGTCCTGTAGGTGCCCAGCATCCGCAACGTGAGGATCTGAGCCTGGTAGACATGAGCCTGGATCCGAGGAGAAATGAAAACGGTCTATGGTAGGAACGCGAGAGTTTTAAAGCATCGTGCTTGTGCAAAGTAACCGAACACATCGGTGATGATTTGCTGGCCCCCCCCCCATCACCTCCGTGGGAAGGCCGGCGGCAAAGTTAAAGGAAGCGGCGATAGTTTTGTCAGGAGGAGCCGCGTCGCCCCCACAGGCTCGGTTGCGGCGGGTCGATAGTTCCTGAGTGTGGGAAGACGGTGCGCCAGGAGAAGGGGATATCGACAGACTGCTCTGTTTTAATACCGGGCCATATGGAGGAGCAGCAGGGTCCAGCTGTCTTGATAAACACCCTGTCTGTATACAAATCAATTTCTGGCCCGAACCCAAACGCGAGGGTCACTGAAGCGTAAAGACGACCTACACAGAAACATAGTGGCATCTGTAATGCTTCCATTCAGGAAGTATAATAAAGCAATCGCCAGAGTTTCCATGAATAAGTCAGCGTGTGCAGGTGCGGCCTCCTTGGCGGATCTCCGGCGTGTGAGAACGCTTTGGGGGTTTTTTTAAGCTGGTGATAGGTTTTTCGCTGGGAGATCCAGGATGATGGCGCGATCCTGGCATGCATCTACAAACTGCTGCTTAAATGTTCGAAAGGAGGGAGGGACCGCTGTCAGTGCAGCACTGGGCCAGAGAGAATTGCCTCAGCCTGGTGCCACCGTCTCACGCTGAGGAACACAGAAATGTGCACTTAAATGGGTTTTTACAGCGCTGCCCATCCGTCGCTTCCTCATTCACGCTACCCCACTGGTGCACCTGCGGCCAATTGTGTTCGACAGACGTCTCCGAGGGAAAGGAAACAACGATTATTTAAAGCTCTTCAGAATTTATTACAAATCAGAACAATATAAGCATTCATGTATTCACCGGATAGCTCCATCCCACGAGGGTCGCAGGGGGGCCAGAGCCTATCTCAAGGCAGGTACATCCTGAACAGCTCACCCTGAATCCACACAACCATCCACACTCACACTCAGGGGCAATTTGGAATAACCAACTAGATTAATATATAATATGCATGTGGACTGTTGGAGGAAACTGGAGTACCAGGAAGAAACCTACACAAACGCAGGACGAACGTGCAACCTCCACACAGAAAACACCCTCCCCAGGCCCGACTCGAGCCAATGACCTTCTTGCTCTGAGATAGACATGCACTTGCTTTAGAATTATTCATTCAATCATTTGTTGACTCAGAAACGATGGGTGCCTATCTCAACCGACTCTGAGCGAAGGAGGGGTACACCCTGAACAGCACCCAGTTTACTGCACAGTCATCACGGGCACACACACACACACACACA
The DNA here is from genome assembly GCA_024760905.1 of Plotosus lineatus. Lineage (NCBI taxonomy): Eukaryota > Metazoa > Chordata > Actinopteri > Siluriformes > Plotosidae > Plotosus > Plotosus lineatus. The sequence goes on along the minus strand of CM045737.1, from coordinate 50,908,754 downwards.
CACACACACACACACACACACACACACACACACACACACTCAACACATTAAGACACCCAGAGGACACAGAGGAGCAGCGCCTGCTCTGCCATCATGTACCAGCTTCAGTTACATGAATTAAAATGGATTACACGGACCTGACAGGCGGGTTCTGTTCTAATGACAGCCGGGTTCTGCTCTAATGTCGTGTCGGACTCAGGATAGTGACTTAGTAAGGCATTTTTGCACATCATCATTAGCTTCTTAGACTCCTCAGGACCCATCTTATCAATCATGCGTCACTTGCGGAGGGACTTGCGGAGCGAGTTGATGTCCAATTACACACAACATCTCGGTGTCGGTCCCCTGACGCCGCTGTCAGCGGATACACACGGCACATGATACGCGCAATTAACAAGCTATGCTTTGAAAGCGATGCTAAGGTACTCGTCAGTGCAGGAAAAAGACGACGGCGGCCTGCACATCAACATGTGACCCGACTGCAGCGGCGCTGGAAGCATGGGGGAATAATCTATTAACGACACCGACAGGAAATCGAAAGGGATGAGAGGAGAGATGATAGCATGAACTGTGAGCAGGAAAGCATGAAGGAAAAATGAGGCCCCCCCCCCCCTCTCTCTCTCGCTCTCTCTCTCACTCACTCACTCTCTCTCTCTCTTTCACTCTCTCTCTCTCTCACTCATGCTCTCTTGTGCTCTCTCTCTCTCTCTCTCTCTCTCTCTCTCTCTCTCTCTCTCTCGCTCTCTTGCCCGCTCACCTGAGGATACTGCATGTACAGGCATTAAGTAGCAGCAGGAGATAAGAGCAAAACATCTACATTATGGAAAAGCTGAACGTGTAGAAGTGCAAGAAAAAAGTGCACAGAGAGGTAAGAAGGCTGCACGCCAGGTGAGACCAACACTCTGCACTCGAATTCACCGACACCGAGCATCGCAGCACGTGTCTCGAATGAGGATCAATGGGACGCCAGACTATATCAAAATGACATGTTGTGTTAGAGACGCTCCACGAGTCAGAAAAGAAAGGAAGGAGGAGCCTTTAGCCTTTTCCCTGTGGCGGCGTCGAATCACACGCAGGGATCTACCTTTCACCCCAGCTGATCTTCTTCTCTCAGCCCAGCTGATAAACACGGGAATTAAATATTCCTCGTGTGTGCTTTCACCAAATTTAATTCTGTATAGAAAGGGACTCGGGCTTACTTTAACCCAGAGGGGCTTTGGCTATTAGTGGCCCCTCACTGAGCTTGTGTTAGAAGATTGATTCTGCTGAACCATTCAGAACCTTCATTTGCTAAACCGCTTTATCCTACCTGCATGTTGAGGAGGTGGAAGTCTATCTCTATCACAGGATCCACACACACACACACACACACACACACACACACAATACCATTCACACTCACTCTCACACCTAGGGGCAATTTGGAATTGCCACTTCGCTTAAATGTGAATGTCTTTGAATTGTGAGAGGAAACCCGAGTACCCAGAAGAAACATATGCAAGAACGGGGAGAACATGCTAACTCGTTTGTGGGAATCGCTATCACATGTCCACCACCCAACAGGAAGGGGTGTAAGCAAGTATGTGGCCCTTCCGTGACATCTGATGCTGGCTTCCGTGTCATTTTGAGCCGCTGGACATGTGTATTTTATCGGTGGCTGGACACATTTGGAGGGGAATTGTAATCCACCCTTTTTGCATGAATTAGCGCATGACTGGTTGATGAGTGAGAGGGAGGTGAATGTATTCCATCCGTCCCTCCCATGACAACATTGCCAATTAGCTCCCATAGAATCCTGGCTACAGATGGTTGCAGCAGCTACCTGGATTCAAACAAGGCATGTCCAGGTTGATAGTCGTGCGCCTTGATAACATCCGAACAATAATAACACGACAACTTCAACATAATTAAAGTGTTTACACGAGCTCGCTTACAGTCTCAGCCCATAGTAAATGTTCATTATACAAAAAAAAATCATATAACCTACTGTGATACTCTGGTCTAGTAGCATTGCCAGCCATTCATGGCCCGTCTCTGGGCTACTTTATCGCCTCCCTGCTCCATGTGCTTCCTCAGCACTTTCTGCACTCTGTTCCTCAACTTGCTGCTCATCCTTCCTTCTCTTAAACTTAAAATCAAAATTTCTTTGCATTTTTTTTTTACTTTCAAGTGCTTTTTACAGTGTTTACATATTGTTCCTTATCAAAAGGATGAATGTGACCTTCAGCTGACCTCCCCAGCACTGTCTGGGGTCCTTCCATTACCGAGGCAAAAAGCCCTCCAATGAAAACAATGCATTACGTTTTCTGTCTTCCTCGTGTGTTGGTTTGCGGAAGGGAGTGGTGCTGCTCGGATGACGGAGAGACAGAGAGAATTTCACAATGCATAAAACCTCGCAGTTTATTACCTGGGGATTTTTCTTTTGTTTTTGCAAAAATGATGACCCTGTTATCTGCCACAAAAAAAAAAAAAAAAAAACGCGGCACGAGTAGACATTGGATTAATGTTACGCTACAGTGAGTGACTGCCTATTAAAAACTTGCAGCTTCTCATGGTAAGCGAGTACCGAAGCCTACAAATCATAGTGTTTGTCCAGCCACTAAAACCCAGTTCAACACGTCACAGAAGGCAAATTCTGGACATGATTTTTATGTATTCATCTATTTATTTCGGTAAAATCCGCTTGCATTGGATGGAAAAATTGCTCTTCCACGGCATTTCCGTAGAAGAGGGCTGTGTATTTCTTACCAGCACGACGTTACTGTGTGTTCCGGCTTACTTTCACCTCTGTTCATTCATTATTTTTATATACCCTGAACAGCTCATCAGTCCGCACAGAGCAACACCCACACAACTATTTACAATCAGACCTAGGGGCAATTTGGAACACCAGTTTAGCCTAAAGTGCGCTTCTCTGAGCTGTATGAGGAATACCCGGAAGAAACACAGGCCAGCACAAGGCGAACACGCAAACTCCACACAGAAACACTGCAATAATGTATTCGGTCTCTTCGTATCCATGATTGGCTAGCATTACGTATGAGTCATGGGGTAGCAATCGTCCACCAACTAGCCAGTTCCATTAACAGCCGCTTGTGTGCATCAACCGAGGTTTAAACCAGCAGACCAGACTCGGCCGATAACGGCTCACCCTTTACATCTTGTCACTATTGAATTCAGGAGCCTCGTAGATCGAGCGTTCAAATTAAGCAGATTAATGGAAGTGCAGCATCTTAACGGAGCTGAACTTTGGAATCCAGTCGATAAGTTTGCGAAGCGAAAAGCAAGAAAGAAAATAGTGGCTGCAGGTAAAACTGCATTCTGTACATCACAGCGAGTAATTGAAGACTCATTAGTGGATATATAATGTCGTAATCTATGTGTTGGGCTGAAAATAGGGCTGGGCATGGCTGGGCAAGGAAGGGAAAGTTGGGGTAGTTCAAGGAAGTATGCATCATCCATCAATATTAGTCTGCACCAAAGTTGCCCTCCAAGTTGAGTGTGAATAGTTGTGTTTATTGGTCCTTTGATGGACTGGCGAGCTGTTTAGGGTGTAAATGAATGAATGAATAAAATGAACACACCCACCGGTGCGTTACAGGTATAAATCCAGAAGTAATCTATAACCCAGTAGCACTCTCGCTGGGTTTCTTTTGATAATGCGAGGTTAGAAAGTACAAGGAGCCCTTTGGAAATTTATGGAGATGACTAGTAATGAAAGTGGGTAAAAAATAACGATGACCGATGGAGCGTAGACACGCCTTCACTGACCTTTGGTGTGGCTCCAATTAACTTCATGCAGATGATCCAGACTTTTGATTCCGTCCTTGCCGAAATGTATTGAGGAAGCCTTTTGGTATAACACTTGGGCATGCAGAGCTGACCACGTGAGATGTTTTGAAAACGTCCCGTGTGTTTGTCTGTCCACCGTCCACAAGCATCGAGAGCACACTTGTGAACTACATAATTTCCTGCAGAATGAAAATCGGCGTGTCACGGTACCATCTGCGTCGCTTAACCTGTAAGTTAATAAAAGGAATAAGACCGTTGTTGTATAGCAAAGCCTGACGCGAGCTTATGTTATCTGACTGATGTGTTTACACTAATAATTTTAATAGCATCACTACTGTCATGACATTAGTTTGAATTTAAAATTGTGCCTCTTTTGAGTCTTCAGACGTAAACATACTCTCTCTGAATTAAAGATGAAGTTGAACTTCTAATTATCTAAACGCCCCATTCAACTAATCAATGTCTCGCTAAACTGAATAACCTGACTAGGACCGCGCACATGCTTATGGACAACAGACACACACACAAACACACACACACACACACACACACCATTTCCTGAGGAATGAAAATTGGCATGTCCTGGTACCTTCCGCGTAGTCCACACGAAAGACGTCCTAAAAGGGTAAAGTACCGACACACTGGGTTTGAGTGAGCCAATGGCATTACTTTCATAGTAAACCCCTGTTCAAGACAAAGAACGCCAGGCCTGTAGAACCCCCGGCGTGTATACGAGGATGATTCTGTATTGACTGCAACTGAGCATTTGGAGCTGCGTATGCCCTGATTCAGTTGAAATGGTTCTCTAGTTAAAAGGCATGGTGGGTACTTTATAAAGATATTGCTCACTTACCTCCACTGGTGGGAAAAATGCTGTCGAGGCTCAGTAACTGGAACTCATCACGTAGCCTCATTTATTTTAATAACCTTTTAAATGTTTTCTTCTCCACAGAGATGAGCTTCCGGCACTAAACTCAGAACCATCTTAGTTTCATGACACAACTTTCCCATTCCCACCTCAACGTCCACCGAGAATCAGAAACCCTTCCCTGTCCTTCCTGGACTAATTGAAATAACCATATTGTTACATGATGGTTATCAGAGCTTCTTTCTCCACGAATGTCTGGATGCTTCTTTTTCTGTTTGTTTTGTTTTATTTCCAGAAGGTTTATTTGACTTTGTCTTTCAACGCAATGCATGGCAGAAATACTACCCGTGTTTTACTTCATATATCAGAAGGTCAAACAACTGAGAGTCTGGAGCTTATAGAAAAATCAAACAACATGAGGTGATCTAAGCCCCAAATTAATAAGAACTCATCACTTTTCCTGCGCTCGCTGGTTAATCATTAGCATCCTTCAGCTCATGTATGCGGAAGAGGGCAGACGGTGATTTCCATCGCGTGTTACACTGTCATGTGACGATGCAACAGTTTCATGGTTTATGGTTTAATGTGATTGATTGGTCACTGTCATATAAGAGAAACATGATGTGTGGCTAAGAATCAACACTTTTGTGATGGTGAACTCAATGAGATGGTGGGGATGGAGGGGGTTGTCCTGGGGATTGAACACCTGACCTTTGGATCACTAGCCCAAAGCCCTTACTGCTGAGCCACCACTGAAAATTCATTGGTTTGCAGTAGTAAGGTGTCGGATCACTGATCCCAAGGTTGGGGGTTCAAGCACCATTATCAGCGAGTTGTCCCTGCTGTCCCCTTAATGCACCTAACTGGGTTATTAAAGGTCGGCCGTGTCCCTATGGTCTGTGGTGAGAGGTTCATGTAAAGGAACCATTGCTGACTTTCGTAAAACGGAGCTGCATAGCCGTCAACGTGTTTCTGCCCTGCGATGGCCTGGCGAGTTATCCGAGGAGTTTACTATACCATCGCCCAGAGTCAGCTGAGATAGGCACCAGCCTAGCCGCGACCCTAATTAGGATTAAGCAGTTCAGAAAATTAATGGATATACATGTGAACAACATGGCAAGCATCAACTCGTGGAGCTGTTTCTGAATTTTGCCTGACATGCACTACATTTCCCAGAATTCTCTGCACTGCTCCTACACATGATTACTGAAATGCATCACATGACTGTACAATAACTTTGATTTTTTTTTTTTTTTTTTTTTTTCTTCTTCTTCAACTGCTGAATCCTACTATGGTTGCAAAGAAGCCGAAGCCTATTTCAGCAGAATCTGGTTGGATGTACATCATGAACAATCCACTGCGAGGCCAGTTGACCTAAAAAGTATGTCTTTGCATGTAGGAGAAAACCAGAGTTATCAGGAGGAAACCCACACAAGCAGAAATGCCCTCATGGGTGTTAACCTCATCTGGCTGTACGTGGGGATGGTTGAGTGTGTGTTGGCTGAGACAGGCTCCAGCCTCCACATGACTCCAGTAGGATTAAATGGTTCAGCAGTGACTGGATGGATGGATGGATGGATGGATTGTGAGAAGCTGATTCACCCGGTTTGTTCTTCTCCTTCACCAGATTCAGTGTTTCTTTTTTTTTTTTTTTTTTTTTTTTTTTTTTTTTTAACTCATCGCACCTGGATACGATTAGTTTTTTCACTACAATTAGAGATTAGCGTTAAAACCTGGGCGTTTGTTACTTGAGCCAGATTTTCTCCTTTGAAAGTTTTCACTCCAAAGAAGCGCTTTAACAATCCTAAATTGTGGCATGTGTTCCAGACTCACTGTGTGGTCTTCTCCACAGGGGGACGCCATAAGAAACCCACGCTCAACCCAACCACATAAACCCTCTAAAGACTCTCTAATCCAATCACCAACTCTGGCATCTCAACAACAACGACAACGACGACGACGACAACAACAACAACCAAACTGTTCCCTGTGTGTCTAATTCAAGTGTGAACAAAAAGTTTAAAGTCCTACTCCACACCCTCTGATTAAAATCCACCGAGGAACTCGGCAAATAAGAGGGAATGGGCAATTATTATTTTTTTTTACAATTTTATGTCACCATGGTGACATCTCCAGGCAAAAAATGTCACATTTCCATCACTGTTCCCTCGAGAACACCGATGCCTTTTTCATGAAACTAATGGGAAACTAGGTGTTATAATGACCTGGCCCTTGACACCCTGATTACAAAACGGCACAATGTGAAGAACGGCAGGGGTGTGAGCCGCCCAACAAATGAGCAGTCGAGGAGTACGACGATTCATTTAGAACAGAATGTCGTCTTCAATTCATTACTCACACGAAGCAATATTCACCTCATTAAACTAAAATAAAGCAAAAAAAAAACAAAAAACGCCATTTTGCCGCCGCTCTTTGCCTCATCACGGACGCCTTGGGGTAAGCTCAGCAGCCTGTTTTCTTGCAGCATCCCTCCTCACTCATGCTTCATCAGTCTGGAGGAAATTAAATTGCAGTCATTCGATTTCTGACCTCGTTTCCAGCACAGTTTATCCGCTTTATACTTTATACGTACTTGAGGAGCGGCGGCGCAGGAAGGTGGGTTACATGGACAAAGATTAAGAAGCGTAATGAGCTAGAAAGTTTTCTTTTCCTCCTAAATTGAATCTTAGACGGACGGGTCATGTAGTTCACAGAAAAAGGGCCGAAAAGGGAAGAAAAGAGAAGCTCATGATATAATAATGACGGATTTCTTCCCCATTTATTCAATTTGCATCATTTTACGTTTCGCCGCAACCAATGAAGGACTTTTTTATAAAGCTGTTATTTTTTCATTCATTCATTGATTGACTCATTCATTTATTTGCTGGAATGCTTAATCCTATGGGTCGGGAGGCGACTGGAGTCCATTTCAGCCGTACGTCCTGAACAGCTCACTAGTCCATCACAGGGCCAGCACGAATACAACCATTCGCACTTACACCCAGGGGCAATTTGGAACGGAGTGGGGCAGTGGTTAGCACGTTCACCCCACACCACGCCAAGAAGGTCCTGGGTTTGAGTCCCAGGCTCAGCATAGATGTTTCTGTGTAGAGTCCCGTATGTTCTCCTACTGCTTGTATAGGTTTCCTCTGGGTACTCCGGTTTCCTCCGACAGTGCAAAGGCATGTACATGTCGGCTAATATTGGCAGTTCCATGTCACCCCCTGGTATGAGTGTGTGTGTGTGTGTGTGTGTGTATGTGTGTTTTGTGTGTGTGTGTGTGTGTGTGTGTGTGTGTGTGTGTGTGTGTGTGTGTGTGTTGTCCTGCAATGGTCTGGCAGTCTGTTCAGCGTGTATTCCGCCTTCGTACGGTGTCGGCTGAGATAGGCTGCAACCTTCCCGTGACCCTAATAACAGGATTAAGCAAATGGGCAGATGAGTGAGTGGCCCAATTAATTCAACTATTCAAGAAATGTATAAATATCCCGTCAGTGTGGTTCTGACGGCCGTCTATGCGGGATGGGAATCTCAGAATCAAATCCCTTTAGATGCTCATGCTGAAAATATATGAATGCCTAACTCTGAAGGGGTTAAAAGGCCGACCGCGTGAACAAACAAAGCGTTCGGCTCTTTTTCACCGGGGTCAAACGTGCAAAGTCAGCCCAGGCCAGGACTAATTCAGAATCAAATGCTGAGGAGAAAGAAAAAGGTCACGAGCCCCCACCTAGTTTTCTAGTCTTCAGTCCCGCCTCCAGTCAAGAGGAGGCTGCATGTTCCCGAACACATCCGAGAAGCTTTTGTCTGCGAGAGAAGCATGCTTAAAAAAAAATGTTTAAAAAAAGAGGGGCGTCAAAGGAGCTCCAAAACTGGAGAAATCTTTAATCACCTTCATGAAAAGGTCTATTGAGCGGGGCTGCGTCCCCTCTCTCTTCTGAACTGTCCGTCAGCCTTACGAGGGGGATGTTTGGGAGCTGTGGCAGGCGGGACGGAAGGGACCAGATGGGAGAAGTGGAAAGGGGAGGGAAGGCTAGTGAGGGATTAGCCAAAAAAAAAGGAGGGGGAAGGAGGGGGGGAGGGGGGGGGAAAGGTGGGTGCAAAAAAATTCTGTCCAAAAATGACTTGGGTGGAATGTTTGCCGCTTGACTGCTGCGTGTGACCGAGCTGGCATCCAGACGCTTTCCCACAATCCAGCTTTGTTCAGCCGTGTGTGCAAAGCGGCGGAGCGCGAGGAGAGGGAGAGAGGACGA
>CM045737.1:50869847-50894847 GCA_024760905.1 Plotosus lineatus | reverse complement strand
ATCATAAGGAAAGATGGAAGAACTGAAGTTTACACTTATTACATTTGGCCAAGCACCTGATTTACCGTAATGCGTAGAGGTATTGGAAAACGCCTGAAATGCCTCACTGTCTGCAGTGCCACGCCTAGTTATATTGTGCTTTTGTATATTATTGATGGTTTGTATAATTGTGACGTGATAGTGGTGGTACCAACAGGTGCATTAATTCCACTGAGTCCCCAGTAAAGGCCCAGGTACCAAATGCACAATCCACCACCACTAACAAGATGAGAACTGACAGGTGAAGTGAATACACTGATGATCTGGTTGCAGCAGCGCCTCCCTTGCAGTGTGGTTTATTATACAGGAAGTAAACGGTCAGCTTTGGGAAGTCGATGTGATGGAAGCAAGAAAAAATGAGAAAAGTGTACAGATCTGAGTTACTTTAATAAGCACCAGACGGTGATGATAAACAACTGGGTCTATACATCTAAAACACACACACACACACACACACACACACCTCAAATCTCATGGGGTGTTCTGGGTATGCAGGAGTAAGTACCTGCCAAAGGTGGACAAGGAAGGACAACCAGTGAACTGGAAAAGTCTCTTGGGAGGTCCAAGGCTCATTGATATTCGTGTGGGGAGGAAGGCAAGTCTGTCTGGTCTGATCCCACAGAACTACTGTAGCACAAACTAGTGAATCTGTGTTAATGCTAATGCTAATGCTGGATATGATACACAGGAGTCAGAACACACAGCATATCACAGATTGATGTTTATGGGGCTGTCCACAGTCTATAACTACAGACCAGTCAGGTAGTGCTAATGTTATGGCTGGTTGGTGTATTTTCATATGTAACCACTACTTTGATTATTTCTGGCTTCCAGGTAGTCGGTACAGTATTTTACTCTGATATAATGAGATGATATAAGTAATGCAGCCGTGAGGGGGGGGCACAAACCAGTGTCTCTCCCTCACGCCGGTCCCAAGCCCGGATAAATGCAGAGGGTTGCGTCAGGAAGGGCATCCGGCGTAAAACAAATGCCAAATAAACTATGCGAATCACAAGAAAGAATGACATACCGGATCGGTCGAGGCCCGGGTTAACAACGACCGCCATCAGTGCCGTCAACCAACAGGGTGCTGATGGAAATTGGACTACTGTTGGTCGAAGACGTCGAAGAAGGAGAGGCGGGAGGCGTGTCCGTTGCCAGAGAGAGAAGAGGAAATGCATGAGTCTAGGACTGAAAGTAGGGACTTTGAATATTGGAACTATGACAGGAAAAGGTAGAGAGCTGGCTGACATGATGCAGAGGAGGAAGGTGGACATACTGTGTGTTCAGGAGACCAGGTGGAAAGGTCGCAAGGCTAGAAGCATAGGAGCAGGGTTTAAGCTGTTTTATCACGGTGTGGATGGGAAGAGAAATGGAGTCGGAGTCATCTTGAAGGAGGAGTTTGCCAGGAATGTTCTAGAAGTGAAAAGAGTGTCAGACAGAGTGATGAGTCTCAAGTTAGAAATTAAAGGTGTGATGGTCAATGTTGTTAGTGCTTATGCCCCACAGACAGGATGTGAGCGAGAAGAGAAGGAGAGATTCTGGAGGGAGTTAGATGAAGTGATGCAGAGTACCCCCAGAGGTGAAAGAGTGGTCATTGGGGCAGACTTCAATGGACATGTTGGTGCAGGAAACAGAGGGGACGAGGAAGTGATGGGTAGGTTTGGTATCCAGGACAGGAACGCAGAAGGACAGATGTTGGTAGATTTTGCAAAAGGATGGAAATGGCTGTGGTGAATACTTTCTTCCAGAAGAGAGAGGAACATAGGGTGACTTATAAAAGCGGAGGTAGGAGCACACAGGTAGACTACATCTTGTGCAGGCGATGTAATTTAAAGGAAGTCAGTGACTGCAAAGTAGTAGCGGGTGAGAGTGTTGCCAAACAGCATAGGATGGTGGTGTGCAGGATGATGCTGATGGTGAGGAAGGTGAAGAAGGCAAAGGCAGAGCAGAAGACAAAGTGGTGGAAGTTGAAAAAGGAAGAGTGTCGGGTTGTCTTCAAGGAGGAGTTGAAACAGACTTTGGGTGTTCAGGAAGTGCTTCCAGATGACTGGACAACTACAGCGAATGTGATCAGGGAGACAGGTAGGAGAATATTTGGTGTGTCATCTGGAAGGAAAGTAGATAAGGAGACTTGGTGGTGGAATGAGGAAGTGCAGGAGTGTGTACAAAGGAAGAGATTAGCTAAGAAGAAGTGGGACATTGAGAAAACCGAAGAGAGTAAACAGGAGTACAGGGAGACACAGCGTAAGGCAAAGGTAGCAGTGTCAAAGGCCAAACAGAGTGCGTTTGATGACTTGTATGCTCGGCTGGAAAGTAAGGAGGGAGAAAATGATTTATACAGGTTGGCACAGCAGAGAAATAGAGATGGGAAGGACGTGCAGCAAGTTAGATTGATAAAGGACAGAGAGGGAAATGTATTGACTGATGACAGAAGTGTGCTGGGAAGATGGAAAGAGTACTTTGAAGAGCTGATGAATGAGGAAAATGAGAGAGAAAAAGAGTAGAAGAGGTGACTGTTGAGGACCAGGAAGTAGCAAAGATTAGTAAGGGTGAAGTGAGGAGGGCATTGAAGAGGATGAAGAATGGAAAGGCAGTTGGTCCAGATGACATACCGGTGGAGGTATGGAAGTGTCTAGGAGAGGTAGCAGTAGATTTTCTGACAAGAACATTTAACAAGGTCTTAGAGAGTGAGAGGATGCCAGAGGAATGGAGGAGAAGTGTGCTGGTGCCCATTTTTAAGAACAAGGGAGACGTGCAGAGTTGTGGCAACTACAGAGGGATAAAGTTGATGAGCCATACGATGAAGTTATGGGAAAGAATAGTGGAAGCTAGACTAAGGGCAGAAGTCAGCATTTGTGAACAACAGTTTGGTTTCATGCCCAGAAAGAGCACCACAGATGCAGTGTTTGCCTTGAGGATGTTAATGGAGAAGTACAGAGAAGGTCAGACGGAGCTGCATTGTGCCTTTGTGGATCTGGAGAAAGCATATGACAGGGTGCCGAGAGAAGAACTGTGGTATTGCATGAGGAAGTCTGGAGTGGCAGAGAAGTATGTTAGAGTGGTGCAGGACATGTATGAGAGATGTAAGACAGTGGTGAGGTGTGCTGTCGGTGTGACAGAAGAGTTCAAGGTGGAGGTGGGACTGCATCAAGGGTCAGCTCTCAGCCCCTTCTTGTTCGCTATGGTGATGGACAGGCTGACAGACGAGGTTAGACAAGATTCCCCATGGACTATGATGTTTGCAGATGACATTGTAATCTGTAGTGAGAGCAGAGAACAAGTGCAGGAAAATCTAGAGAGGTGGAGGTATGCCCTGGAAAGGAGGGGAATGAAGATTAGCCTCAGTAAGACAGAGTACATGTGCATGAATACCAAGGACCAAAGAGGAACGGTGAGATTACAGGGAGCAGAGATAAGAAAGGTGGAGGATTTTAAGTACTTAGGCTCAACAATCCAGAGCAATGGCGAGTGTGGAAAAGAGGTCAAGAAGCGCGTGCAGGCAGGTTGGAATGGTTGGAGAAAAGTGTCCGGTGTGATGTGTGATAGGAGGGTATCGGCAAAAATGAAAGGAAAAGTGTACAAAACGGTGTTGAGGCCAACGATGCTGTATGGGTTAGAAACAGTGGCCCTGGGGAAAAGACAGGAGGCAGAGTTGGAGGTAGCAGAGATGAAAATGTTGAGGTTCTCTTTGGGAGTAACGAGGATGGATAGGATTAGGAATGAGTACGTCAGAGGGACAGCACATGTAAGACGTTTTGGAGACAAAGTCAGAGAGGCTAGATTGAGATGGTTTGGACATGTACAGAGGAGGGATAGTGAGTATATTGGTAATAGGATGCTGAGGCTGGAACTACCAGGCAAAAGGCCTAGAGGAAGACCAAAGAGACGATTCATGGATGTGGTAAAGGAGGACATGAAGGTCGTTGGTGTAAGAGAAGAAGATGCAAAGGATAGGGTGAGATGGAGGCAGATGATTCGCTGTGGCGACCCCTGAAGGGAAAAGCCGAAAGGAAAAGAAGAAGAAGATAATGAGATGATATAAGTCACTGATGATAGTTTATTCTCCTATAAGAACATACCACACACTGTTTTATTCCTTATTTATTAAGACATAATTCTTAGAATTTCCTCCTCCTCCTCCTCTCTCATTGCAAATTTTCACCCGTGTTGGTTTGTCTGTTTGTGTACAAGATAACTCTAAATTTTGTGCATGGATTTGAATATTTTTTTCTACAGTAGGATGGGCTTTTTTTTTTTTACATAGGGCAAAATGATAAAGCATCATGCCTCAGGCAAATTTTATCAAATATATTTCTTATTCTTAGCAGTCTTGTGGTGTACCAGACTGTTGGTGTTGGAAAGAGTTGACCCTGAAATGTCAAAGATCAAAGTTCGAAATTATGATTTGGTAAAAGTCAGTTTACTTTAAAATTTTGCACACAGAATTTTTCCAGGTTTTAAGTGAAGTATCTGTAGATCATTATCTGTCAGACTATCATAAAATCATGAGAAAATTTGCATTAAATTTAAATAATAAATAATAATAGTAATTAGATGTTCAAAATATCTTTTTTAAAAAATCAATAAGTACAAATATTGCACAAAAGAATGTACATCAGACATCCACTAGATGCAGACATTTCAATAGAGTCAATTCACTTATCACCATCATCCATTTGTTCATCATCATTCATTTTCTGTAACCGCTTAATCCTAATTAGGGTACGGGGAGGCTGGCGCCCATCCCAGTCGACTCCGGGTGAGGGCAGAGTACACCCTGGACAGCTCGCCAGGCGATCACAGGGTGGAAACAAACTGACAGCTTTGCAGCCTACTCATGCATTTGTATCTGGTGATACTCCTTAAATTGTAGATGTGGGTTAATCTATAAAGCTGTGTACATGAAGGGTGGTCTAACAGTGGACAACATACATCACAAAATAATTAATTTATTTTCTTGAATATCGACTCAGAAATGGACTCTGCGATACTCACAACATCATAAGATAAGATAAGATAAGATACAGCTTTATTAATCTCACAATGGAGAAATTCACTGTTACAGGCTCTTGAGGTACTATCAGTAGGGGGTGCAAAAATAGATACAAGTACAAACATACACACATACATATATTATATAAGTAAATAAATAAATAGATACATAAATAGTATAAATTACTAAACAATAAAAGAAAAGAATGGAGAAAAGAATGGAGCAACTTTATAGACTGGCCTATATTAAAGTGTAATGTATCTGAGTGCAGAGTAGATGGGTTGATGTGGTTCACAGTCAGTGGGGTAGATGTGGTTGATTAAAGTGCACGGGGTTTTTATTGCACATAACCGGTATTTTCACAGACAGTTACAAAGTGGCGTTGTACAGTCTGATAGCGGTGGGAATGAACGACCTGCGGTAGCGCTCCTTCCTGCACTGAGGATGTCTCAGTCGTCCACTGAAGGAGCTGCTCAGCTCCTCTACAGTCTGGTGCAGTGGGTGAGAGCTGTTGAACAGGATGGATGTGAGCTTTGCTACCATCCTCCTCTCACTCACCTCCTCCACAGAGTCCAGTGGGCAGCCGAGGACAGAGCTGGCCCTCCTGACCAGCTTGTTCAGTCTCTTCCTATCCCGCTCTGTGCTGCCCGGGGCCCAGCAGATGGCAGCGTAGAGGATTGCAGAGGCTACCACAGAGTCATAAAATGTCCTGAGCAGAGGTCTGCATATGCCGAAGGACCTGAGTCTCCTCAGAAGGTGGAGGCGACTCTGGCCCTTCTTGTACAGGGCGTTGGTGTTGTGGGACCAGTCCAGTTTATTGTTAAGGTGAACACCCAGGTACTTGAAACTGTCCACTGTCTCAATGTCCTGTCCCTGGATGTTCACTAGTAAATGTGTGTGTGTTTGAGTGCTTCTCCTGAAGTCGACCACCATCTCCTTCGTCTTCCTAGTGTTCAAGCACAGGTGGTTGCGCTCACACCAGTCCACGAAGTCAACGATGACCGACCGGTACTCCAGCTCGTTCCCCTCTGACACACGGCCCACGATGGCGGAGTCGTCCGAGAACTTCTGGAGGTGGCAGCTGTTTGTGTACTCTGGGCTTCGAAAGGGTATAAACGGTCCTGAAAATGATTAGTAGGTTGTCATGGCGATCACCAGTTTTTGTTGTGAATAAATGCACCGATAAGACATTATTCAACCGATAAAATCGTTAATATCACAATCAGTTTCTTACGGACTGAACCTTTCTACGTTTGCAGCACTGAAATTACTGTGGAAATTGTCATTTGAGTGTGACGCATAGTTTCTACCTCGTAGCCCTCAATTTCGATCAGGAGCTCCCGAATACCGGCTGATCTTCGGTTCACGCAACATGCCAACGTGCTGCAAGCGTGCTTGTTTTGTACACAATACATCAAATCTGCCTGTAGACGAGTATAATTCATTTTAAATGAAGGCAGGTGTGTCGTTTCTTGTGTTCGGTCTTACATTAGATTCTGCACGTAGTTGACCCGCGACAATTAAAGCCAAAGGAGTGGAACTATTTTAGCGCCGTTATGCCACAGACCGCCGGATTGCTATTTCTGACATGAGATTAGCGCCAAAGCAGTTTCTGAGTCGTGTGCTTTTGTTTGTGTCATTTCTGCCCGATTGCGTTTTGTTATGTAGGACAGACCACGCCCAATTCAGACACAGAATTGTTCCAAATTTAAAATTGACGCATCTTTTCATTATAAAAGTGACAATTATCATTTTAATCCGTGTAAGATTTTGTTTTTCATTGAGATCCGTGAAAATCCAGCCGCTTTTTAGATGGGTGAGAGACTCGAAATGGTCGGGTTTAGAAACCAGCGTCGTCTCGTCGCTGTTGGTTATGGCGTCTTCTTCCTCAAACATGAAGTTTAATCGTAGCCTCAGAATTCGCCATCTTTTACCCGGATGTTTATTGGATGTTTCAAGACACACAGCTGGTTTCTGGAGTGAGCCAGATACATTTACAAGACCAAGCCTCAGATACGCCGTCACAGCAGTCCGGACATTTCTCTGAACTCAGCATTTCCGCTGTAGATCATATTAAACCGTGTCATATTATACCGAGACCTTCCTAACATTCCCTTCCGCCTAACACTGCACGATCATGTGATGTCCAGCAAGCATCTCAGATAAAAGCCTGTATGAAGGCGTCAAAATATAAACACCCCCCCCCCCCATCGCTTCCCCCCGAACCTTTGGTTTCATTTTGTATCCATCTGTAGCTGTTACTCCTGTGATGCCGCGCGAGTTTCAGAAAGGCTGATTTCTGATTTTCAGGCTCCAAGCCAGCCCCCAGATTTCATAATATCATGTATAAGGGCCCAGAAAGGTAACGTTTTTCTCCTCATGATAAATAAAAAGGCCTAATGCTGCAAAGAGCAGCTGCTTTTCAACATCACGACTTTTCAGGACGAAGCCGCCGAATAGAACCGAGCGTGCAAGAACATGAGTCATCACCAGCACACGGGCTGTTTTATCAAAAGCAGGAAATGCACAGCAGGAGCTCTTCACCAAGAACGAGTACATGAATGCATCAGTTTCTCTCATTTCCACTTTCTCGCTCTCTCTCAATCTCTCTCTCTCTCTCTCTCTCTCTCTCTCTCTCTCTCCTCTGTCTGTCTCCCTCTCTCTCCCCCCTATCTGTCTGTCCATGTCTCTCTCTCTCTCTCTCTCTCTCTCTCTGTTGCTCTCTCTCGCTCTGTGAAAGTCTCTATCTTTCTCTCTCTCTCTCTCTCTCTCTCTCTGTCTCTCTCTCTCTCTCTCTCTCTCATTAAAACATTTTTTATTTAGCTCTCATTGTGTCGGAGTGTATTTTGGGATGGAGGTCGCTCTGAAAGCTATATATATATATATATATATATATATATATATATATATATATATATTTTTTTTTTTTTTTAATAAGTGGATGTCATACTCATGTCCCTGCATGCTTAGACCCTCAACATTTATTGCTGACACCACTAAACATAAATCTGGTGAGCGACTGGAAGGATTTACTTCTAATCTGTTAGTTTTGCAGTGGAATTGCCGGTGATAATGTGAAAAAATAATTAGAGCAGAAAAATTCCCAGCATGCACCACGTTGAATAATAAATACACTTACAGCCATGCGAATTACTGAATAAATTTATTACAAATATAAACTAACCGAGTCCGTTTTCTGCTACACAAACACTGTCATCCATCCATCCATCTCTAAACTGCTTCATACCACTGAGGTCACGGGGAGGCGGGGCCAATCTGGGTGAAGGTCATTCGAGTCCATTGCAGTGCAACACTCGCACTCGCGCCTGTTTGGAACAGCCGGTGAGACTCAGGCCTCTGTGTCTGGAGTGTGAGAGGAAACCGGAGCACCCAGAGGAAACCCACGCAAGCACGAGGGTGAACACGCTAACTCCACACGGCGCCCGCGACCTTCATTTACTTAACCGGTTAATGCTAAAGAGGCTGAGAGAAGGCGGGGTACACCCTGAACAACTCACCAAGCCACCACAAGACAATACATACCACCACTCACACTCACACAGAGGGCAAACTGGAACAGCCAATTAGCCTACTGTTTCTGGACCGCGGGAGGCAACCCGAGTACCTGGAGGAAACCCACACAAACCGTCCAAACTCCACACAGAAACACCTCGGGCCCGGGAATCAAACCCAGGACCTTCCTGCTGCGAGGCGGACATGCCGACAATGACACCACCAGATATTCTTAATGTTTATTGTAATAATTTTAAATAATAAAGAAAAACTTGGGATTTATTACAATATGTGCCATTTTTCTTTCTTTAAAATAAACAATACAGCAATTTACAAATACAGATTAAAACTTTCATAGAAGTGCAGAGTATAAAGCGTGAGGTTGCTTGTTTACTGATCACATCAAATCCATGTTCTGTATTAAACCAGAAACCCTGAAGTGGCTTTGAGTGGCTCAAAGCTGTGGTGGTCGATGAGACATACACAGAGCGCCACCTGGTGGACAAAGAGGGGTAATGAAAAAAAAAATCCGGTAACATGCAGAGAAATAGCACAGGTAAACGGGTCTGGGTTCGATTCCCAGCTCGGGCGTTCCTGTGTGCTTTGTATGTTCTCCCTGTGCTGGTGTGGGTTTCCTCCCACAGTCCAAAAACATGCACAGAACCTCACTGGCTGTTCCAGGTCACCCTGAGGTTTATTTAGAAAATGGATGAATTTTTGAAGAAGTTTTGTTTGAAAAACACACTTCCTGTTTCAGGGTCGGTTGGTGGGCGTGTCCAGACTGTTGACTGGTAATGGGTACTGTGTGCTCGAGCAGGTTCCTTCAGCAGGCTCGGGGTTCCACTTTAGCCATAACTCTGAAAAACCTTCTGCAATCAGAACTTCTGGTGATGGGACCGACGTTCAACTCGGACTCTGAGAAGCCAGGAACTTGTCTGATGCGATTCTGCTCACTTCAAGCCTGAGATGGACGCTAGCCCCACCCTGACCCTGATTAGGATTAAGCTCCTTGGACAATTAATCAGTGAATGAGGTAAGTGTTCCGTAAACAAACAAAAAATTACAGAAATAATTTGGGATTTTTCAGGGTATGAGTTCCAGGACCGCATTGGTCTGATAAGTACCAATCAAAATATTACCCACAGACAGGCAGACATACATGGCCATCAAGTCCAAGGAGGTTCCTCACAGCACCACACCGACTCCCTCAGAGCTTCTCTTGAACATCAGCTTCCTCACAGCCAGGGAGTATTTTCAGCAGTCCTCTGTTCAGAGAAGCCCAGGTCGACCTGAGCAGGATGCTGGGGATTCCTCGTGTTTGCTGGTGAATTGCACAAATCCTCTGATGACAGTGGAAGAGGAGAATGTTCAGGTGGAAAGGGGGCCACGCGCCCCATGGACATCAACAGCAATGCAACCTTTTCATTCCCTTCTTGTTTTGTAAACTTTCAGCTGCTTTCATGATGGAAACCCAACGTAGATCACGAACCTTTCACAGGACGTCAACAGAACCAGAACCATGAAGAACTCTTCTGGTTAAATATCACTTGTGATCGGCTCCATGAGCCACATCGACCAGCCCTCAGGAATTCATTTATATTCCACAAATCATCAGCAGCCAAGCACCTCCTCATCATGGTGTTGAAAATAATAAGTGTTTATAAAATAGAATAAAACTCAAAATCCTGGTAAAAGATTTTAACAGTTTTTATTCCTTTAAAGAAATCTTTTCCTTTCGGCTTTTCCCTTCAGGGGTCACCACAGCGAATCATCTGCCTCCATCTCACCCTATCCTCTGCATCTTCTTCTCTTACACCAACGACCTTCATGTCCTCCTTCACCACATCCATAAATCTTCTCTTTGGTCTTCCTCTAGACCTTCTGCCTGGTAGTTCCAACCTCAGCATCCTACTACCAATATACTCACTATCCCTCCTCTGTACATGTCCAAACCATCTCAATCTAGCCTCTCTGACTTTGTCTCCAAAACCTCTTACCTGTGCTGTCCCTCTGATGTCCTCATTCAAGTGAATTTTGGACTGTCAGAATGATCCGTGTCCGTGTTTCCTCTTTACAAACTCAACCCTTTAGTGTATAAAGTGAAAAACAGTTGAAGGTTCTGCTTGTTTTCCTTTGAATCTCTGAACTAATATTTATTTGTACAAACACTGGTTCTGAGTCCTGCTGCACATCTGGGTTACATGGAGTCGACCACCATCTGGTAGCGATGAGCCGGTGTTCCATCCCAGGATGATTCGAGGTACAGTATTCCACACATCATGTGGATTTCATGGTTTCACCACAGAATCTAGTTTGGTATCACCCCACATGTTTCCTATTGGATTACGGTCCGGGATCGGGCCACCGTTCCAGAACCTCAATCTCATCGGTCCAGAATCGAGGTATTTCCCCGTTTACTGGTGTGTTTGGGGTCGGTGTCCTGTTGGAACCCATTTCGGGAGCTCCTCAAGTGTTCTGATGGATTCAAACTGATCCAGGATCCCTGGGATGTGATAAAGAGGTAAATAGGCTACCACACCTGATAGTACATTATTTACCTGTAGAGACGTCATCTCTCCCAAAATCCCTGATCAGGGTATGGACGGCTGACTCAGATTATTTAGAACGAAAAGGTTATATTGTTATTTGCATGTATAAACCATGTCAGGCCCAAGTGGTGAATAATTTATCACAGCATGTGGCAGAAGCGCATAAGAGTGAAGTAGAGGGTACATTCAGGTGGATAACAAACACCATAAGTTGGCTCCACCCATATCACACCACCACCACACCCAAAAATAAATAAATAACCCTTCAATTCCACATTCAGTTGGCCGCCGCTTCATCACTCACAGGAGATTGACTATTGGATCTAAATTGCTGCAGGTGTGAATCTGATTATGAATGGGGCATGTGCATGTTACCCTGTAATGGACTGGCGAGCGATCCAAGGTGAACCCCGCCTTCGCCCAGAGATCAAAGGTTTCGGAAAAGTGAATGAAAGCTGTCAGGTGAGATGTTGATCTGAGACACAATGTAAGAAAACCACAGGACGATGAGAGCCGTTTGGGTAAAGACTCTTTATTCCCAAGAAAGTTCCAGAAAAATGTAATCATCATCGACAAATATTCACTAAGCACGACAGAGGCACAGCCCCGTGACACATCTGCACGGCATCGACTCAAATTCATTCTACTGTACAACTCAATATAAACATTCAATCCATCCATCCATCATTCAGTCAGTCAGTCAGGGGAATGTGTTGGATGTGTGTTTGAGGAAAACCCAAGCGCACACAAAGCAGGGTGGTGTCTGTGCGCAATCTCCTCTTCTTATAAAATTATTTTTTTGGCTGATCAGAGATCAGCATGTTTCTTCTCAACCCACCCCCTCCCCTCCCAAAAAAAAAAAAAAAAAAAAAAAAAAACTGGCTTCATCTTTAAAGCTTTACAAAAAAAAAAAAACACCAGCGAATCCACACGTCAGTCACCCGATGCTCCACTCGTTTACTGGAGACTCGTTTAGAAAGAGATGAAGAGTGAAATCTCTTCTTTTTACAAACAAATTTAAAGCTTCCAAAATACACGAGCACCTCGAGTCAGCCAGCATCCCGAATTCCCGCCGTCTGATTAGAAAACAATTAAAAGGCACAATTTCCAATAACGACCTCGAGATGCTCATTCCAGCGCATCAACCAACTGGGGGGCGGGTTGGCTCGCCAAACACTGCAATCAATATTGAGTGCGCCTCCTACCTTACAGTCAAGTAATAATAATAATAATAATAATAACAACTGACAGCTACCATCACCGTGTGTGGCTTCGTGGTCAGAGATGGAAAAGAAAATGTTCACGGTGACGGGGTGAAGAAATCTGATACAAATAAAACCAACTAGAAATAAAATTAAATTTAAAAAAAAACAAGCAAACAAAACAACAACCAGGTCGAGTCAGTTAGTGCGGGAAACCAATAACAACCTTAAAACCTTAATGAGGACCACAGTATAAACTTAAATTAAATGGTAAATATTGAAATTAAAAAACCTTCTGATTACTAATGAAGGAAAAAAATAACATTTTATATATTTTTATGTAATAATGAACAAAAAATAAAAACAGACAGACGGAGATGGAGGCAACAGGAACAGTGAAGACCAATCAGGGTTCAGTTCAGTTTCACGGAAATGACAGACACGCCGTGAAGAAACATCTGTAACCCATCTTAACCCCCTACATAAAAAGAATGATAAAAACCCTCCGCTGACCCTCTATAGGCCACGGAGGTCAAAGTCCAGGTCCGCAGACCATATCTGGCTCTCCGATTCTTTCTCAGTTCCCCGTGAGCACTTTCAAATAATTACAATTCAGTTCATTAGGATTCACGGATCAACAATATTTGGTGATTACAGTATTTGGCCCTCAACGAGAAATTTAGTAATGTGGCCCTCAATGAAAATGAGTTTGAGACCCCTATACAGCGAGAGAGAGAGAGAGAGAACTGAAGATTTAGGAATCTGTGACGAGCACGTGTAGACGTTCCATCATATCCCAGAACAGCCGTGTAATACCCAGCATTGTGTCCCAGTACGGCTGGGGCGATATATCGGTAGATCATATCACGATACTCACCGGTGATATTGTCAGATAACTGAATAATGTGATGTAATGTAACAAATATACCTCGTTATAGATGAGCCCAGTCACATCGCTCATCCTGAGCCTTATCATGAAATCATTACATACAAAGCGGATATTTGCTCACATTCCACTGAGGAGCCTCGAAGCATGACACAAAACAGTGATGTACATTATCGTGATAAATACTGAGATCAACCGATTAAAAAAAAAAAAAAAAAAAAAAAGAAAAAAAAATCGTGATACAATTTTGTCCCCATATTGTCCAACCCAACGTCACGCCCTCACCCCACCCCCAGTGCTACTGTGTTCGTTAATTATCACGACACAGCAAAAGCATTTTAATAACAACACTATTGATTCTGTGCAGCCTCACTTATATTCTAAACACACCATGTGCTCCAGGATGCAGCGTCTTCAACAAACGTGATAAAACAGTATGGCACGTCATAGCATACAGAAAGAAAACCAGAAAAATCATCGAAAGCAAAGAAAGAGGAAAAAAAATCCACGTGAGCAGAACATTGCACCTGCAGGAACTGATCAGGTCCAGGACATGTTCCACACTTCCACAGCTGCAGAGATGCGTGTGAGCAGGTTTAGAGACAAAACAGGACCAACAGATTACACGTTTACTCAAAATACAGCCCGGGGTCCGTCCATCCGTCCCCAGAATAAACTTAGAGGTGGACGTTCTAGTCATTTTTTGGTCCGTTCCACTTTATTGCTGAAAAAAAGAAAAAAAGGGCATCGTGAGCAATGAAGAGGCGACAAAATAATTATGGTGTTGCGTTGGTCAGCACGGCAGTCTCGTAGCGAGAAGGTTCCGGATTCAGGGTGTTTCTGTGGGGACTTTGCGTGCTACATGGCTTTCTTCCAGGTACAGCGGTAACTTGACTTACAAATTTAATCTGTTCCGAGGGCGAGCTCGTCAGTCAAAATGTTGGTTTGATAAACAAAAATTCCATCGAAATAATAGAAAACCAATTAATCCGTTCCAAGCCCCTCCCAAACTCATAACCTGCACCAAACACGTATATTTCACCTAATATATTAAAGATAAACATGTAAAAACAATAAATATCTCATAATAATATTACATGTACATTAACATCAATAATAATAAATAATAAAACAAGAATAAATAATAAGTCAACTAACCCTTCCGATCATCAGGGATCGCAGTGAGGTTTAGAAAAAAATACAGGAAACGGCTTTAGAAATAGAGGAAATGAAATATTTCAGCCGGGAGTCAAGGAGACCGCAGGGCCTCTTCAAAAGTACAGGGGCGGAGCACATCATGTAAAAAAAAATCATGCAAACAAATAATCATTGTTTTGTAACAATGTAATCCTACTAATGTACTCAAATAAAGTTAAAAATACTAAAAGGTTATTTCAGTGTAGATAAAAACACACAATTCAAGTAGCATAGCGCTATGGCTCGTCATTCATTGTGTTCAACTAGTGAGCGTACCTGCTACAAGTTCGTATGTTAATAGTCAAAATATCACAATATTTACTCTGCACCAGTAAACAGTCTTACACTGTACTTATTACAGGAATTTATAAAAATAGCGGAATTCTGCTAAATAGCGGAGATCTGGGATCCCCGAATCGTTGACTGTGGCAAAGATGTCACATGGGCAGGCAGGAGGTGGTGCATAACAGAGGAGGAGAATTTTGTGTTTTGCACGCTATGTATGCCACTGAGGAAAGGCTCGTGATGACCTCCCACAAGGCCGGTGCTTCTCATAGTGGTTTGCCCCCCATTGAAGGGGGGACGGTGTGATGCCGGGGGGTGCGTATGATGGGGAACATGTTTTTTTTTTGCCATACTGTACTACAATTAAGTGTAATTTCACATTCTCTACAGTAGGTGGTAGTGGCGCTCTCACTGTGTTCTCTATGATGTAGGGGAAAAGCACCAAGCAAACGTTATGAAGTGCAGTAAACACTATAGTCGCATGTGGGGCACTGGGGGCGTGAAATGTTTTTTTTTTTTTTTTCTTCTTCTTCTATGGGGGCATCACAGAAAATAATTGAGAAGCACTGTACAAGGCGTTCTCGGCGCACGGAAGAATACATTCCAAAGAATATGAGGCTAATCGGCCCGGAAACACCATTTCCCCAGCAGTGCTTGTACATCAAAATTTTGCTGGTTGGATGGGGCAGATTTTTGGTGGATCGAAGCTCGTATCATGGAAAATTCATTATAAAAGACACTTGTAAGTCACGGTACCGCTGTCCTCCAGTTTCCTCCCACCGTCCAAGGACATGCACAGTAGGATAATTGGCTGTTCCAAACCGACTCCAAGTGAGTGAGAATGCTTGTCTGTGTTTATTAACCTTGTGAATATCTGCTGAGCTGTTCAGGGTGTTCCATACGTTCACCCAGTCGGCCAAGCTAGGTTCATCCTTCCCGCCACCCGAACAGAATTAAGCGGTTCAGTAAGTAAGTTGAGATGTATTATAAATCTTATTTATCTAGTTTCTATCTGATGAGTGGTCACGTTGTGCAGTAATAAAGAGCTCGAGATGCACCGTGATGGCGAATCTTTAACAGGATGATAATCCTCATCGAATCGTGGTGCAAGTGAAGAGCAGCGACTGTAGAGTTCACACGGTTTAACATTTTGGATGTAAAAACACTTACAATGACAGCAGCGTTAATCCGTCAACCAACACCCCCAAAAATACACAAAAGATTCGAGAAGTGTCGGTTACCTTCATCGTCCTCTTGGCCCTCAGGACTCATCTGAAAACACACAAAATGAACAAAATCAGCATGATGACCTCATACCAAAAAAATCACTATGTGGTAAACATGGACTGAGGTTCACGGTAAAGATGTCTGAGAACAGGTCAGAGTGACGGGGTTCTGATACACACACAGGACAGTCACTTTCAGTGGAGTCATACCATCGCAGCGATAAACGCCACAGATAATTACAGTTCAACGCATAGGACAATCTGGGCACACACCTTGGACAACGCACAGTCTGATCGGTTCGCCATTTTAGACATTATGCACTCAAAAGTCTGGTGACGGTCACGAAAGATTAAAGCAACAGCAGTGGGGAGGATAAAAAAAAACCCACTACTATGACTGTTTAAAAATACCTGCGTGACCACGTGAACCCCTCAGCTATAATAACAGGAGCATGAAGCGCGTGAACGCCACTAACGCACTACTCCGTCCTGTTATTGGAATCGCACAGTGCACACCTATTAATAACAATAATTAACTATAGTCTTAGAATTTGATCAATAGGTGAATCACTGCAGCCGCTGCTATAAAGCGGAGCCTGTACCCGTCCATTGTGGTGGAGATGGACCTGAGCCACAAGGCAAAGCTCTCAATTTACCAGCCGATCTACGGTCCAACCCTCACCTATGATCATGAGCTTTGGGTAGTGACCGAAACAACAAGATCACGGATACAGGCGGCTGAGATGAACTTCCTTTGTCGGGTGGGTGAGGCTCTCCCTTGGAGATAAGGGAAGAAGCTCAGCCATCCGGGAGGAGCTCCGAGTAGAACCGCTGCTTCTCCGCGTTTAGAGGAGGCAGTTGAGGTGGCTCGGACATCTGGTTAGAGAATGCCTCAGGAACGCCTCCCTGGTGTGGTGTTTCAGGCATTTCCAACCAGAAAGAGACCCCGGGGTCAATCCAGAACACGCTTGAGGGACTATGTCTCTCGGCTGGTCTGGGAAAGGCCTCGGTGTCCCCCCGGAAGAGCTGGAGGAAGTCACTGGGCAGAGGGACGTCTGGATCTCACTGCTTAGGCTGTTGCCCCCGCAACCCGACCCCAGATTAAGCGGAACATGACAAGTCATATAATTAATACAAAGTTAAAATTCAGCTCTTGCCCAGAGTTGGTTGAGATGGGCTCCAGCCTCCCCTTGGTTAAAATCTTTAGGAAGTGAGATCACCAGGAGCAGGACTGGGCAGCTCTGCTCTCTTCAGATTGGTCACATGATTATTATTCATTTGATTTTTAATGGCGACTGTGGACTGTATTAGCGCATCACCGCCGCTCTGGATTCCTTACGGACGGTTTATTCTCTCCGGCGTCCCCCCCCCTCCCCCTCTCATAGTCGGAGTCCTGTCTGTCTGTATGTCTCCCTCCCTCCCTGTCAGTCAGTGTCCAGCTTCCCTGTCTGTCTGTCTCCCCCTGCGGTCTCTAGCTTCTCGCTCTTGAAGAAACACAACTCACGGCACATTGTTTTTTACTTTTATGGTTATAAGTCTCTTCTTTCTGACATCACTTCCTCTCAGTGACTTTTTCAGATTTCAGCCTCTTAATGGGACATCACACCTCTTCCTCACCTCCTGTGCTCTTCAACACTCGGCTCACTTGGAACCCAGGAACGGAGAGAGACCTTATCTTTTCATAGAGCTCATATACAGCTCATTTTGGGTCCAAGACACTAATCTTCTTTTCCTTTCGGTTTTTCCCTTCAGGAGTCGCCACAGCAAATGATCTGCCTCCATCATTCCCTATCCTCTGCATCTTCTCCTCTTACTCCAACGACCTTCATGTCCGCCTTCACCACATCCATAAATCTTCTCTTTGGTCTTCCTCTGGGCCTTCTGCCTGGTAGTTCCAACCTCAGCATCCTACTACCAATATCCTCACTATCCCTCCTCTGTACATGTCCAAACCATCTCAATCTAGCCTCTCTGACTTTGTCTCCAAAACGTCTTACATGTGCTGTCCCTCTGATGTACTCATTCCTGATCCTATCCATCCTCGTTACTCCCAAAGAGAACCTCAACATTTTCATCTCTGCTACCTCCAGCTCTGCCTCCTGTCTTTTCCCCAGGGCCACTGTTTCTAAACCATACAACATCGCTGGCCTCATCACCGTCTTGTACACTTTTCCTTTCATTCTTGCCGATACTCTCCTATCACACACTTTTCTCCATCCATTCCAACCTGCCTGCACACGCTTCTTCACCTCTTTTCCACACTCTCCATTGCTCTGGATTGTTGAGCCTAAGTACTTAAAATCCTCCACCTTCTTTATCTCTGCTCCCTGTAACCTCACCGTTCCTCTTGGGTCCTTGTCGTTCACACACATGTATTCTGTCTTACTGAGACTAACCTTCATTCCCCTCCTTTCCAGGGCATCAAGACACTAATGTAATTGGCATTAAAAAAAAAAAAAAAAAAAAAAAAAAAACTCTCGATGACATCACAGCTTCCTTATAACATCACATAAACACCTCATAACATTCGTCTTAAACGCCACCTGTGCTCTCATTAATCTTTTCTCTTGGACCCCGGGGGTCGTCGTGTGCAGGTGTATGTATCCTGGTTGTTTTCGTTTGATCCCGTGTTGAGTTTATTCTATTTATTTTTGTACGGCGCTTTGGCTCAGCATCTGTCGTTTTACATCTGCTATGAAAATAAAGGTGACTTGACACAGCACACAAGGTTACACACACACACACACACACACACAGTGACTGACACACACACACACACACACACACCTTCTGAGTGATCTGGCTTCATACACAGTGTTGTCATCATCGTCACTTTCCAGCTGGGCCATCTCCACCGTGTCATCGTAGTTTGCCAGAAGACCATATTTTTTTCTGGGTGTGGAAGATTTCTTCAGACTAAAAAAATCATAAAAATCAAACTATAATAAGTGGTTGTTTTTCAACCTCTTTTTTACCTTCCAAGTAAAAAGCACCACCTCTCTCCCCACTCATACTCACCTGGATATAAAACACAATGTTAAACTAAAACACATCGTTTTAGTGAAGTAAAGATTGTCTGTCTTCCTTTCGGCTTTTTCCCTTTTCCTCGGGAGTCGCCACAGCGAATCATCTGATTTGCACGTTTTTGATTTGGCAAAGGTTTTTACGTCGGATGCCCTTCCTGTCACAACCCTTTTTAGCAAGGGACAGAAACACGCTGACGGCTTTGCAGCTCCTCTTTACGAAAGTCAGCAATGGTTCTTTTACATCAACCTCTCACCATAGACAGTGACAGACATGGCCCGCCTTTGATAACCCAGTTAGCCGCACTGGGGGTAGTGAAGTAAAGATTAATCTGGATTGTTTTGGCAGATATTATAAAAACAATGAGAATATTAACAGATTTCAACTAAAACACAGGGCACTAAATATGGGGAGCCCCCCCAAAAAACACCACCCACAATAATAATCAATTTATTATTTTCACATGAAGCTTCATTCAGTAGAGATTATTCATCATGATTAATTGATGATGGCATGTGGGGGCCTGTCATGGTCTGTACACTGCTGGAGGTGACTCTGGGGCTGCTGAACAGAGTTGAACCACCAACCTTGTAGTCAGTAACCTAGAGTCTTGGCCCCTGATCCACCACTCTGAGTTCACTGTGGAAATGGGAATGAACCCAACAACATAAATCCTGGAGGACTGTCAGTAAAAATAGTTCATTAAAAGCACCCTGTTTTTTCATGTAATCATTCTACAAATCGTATGGTCGAAAGATATCAGAGCCAGAAAAATGGACAAACCCCCCCGTTTCGAAGCAGGATGACGCTCAACTCCGCCATGCTTCCCCTGCTGGCAGGAGGGAGGACCAATATGGCGGCTGGTGGCTTCAGCTCGTGCACTTCTCCGTTTGTTTGGAACGTGAGAGGAACTGATGGCTCAACTTTTTTTCCTAATAACAGGTTACTATACAACCGGAAACAAAACTTATTAAAATTGCTATATTTTTCTGCTATACAGTGGACATTGTGGAAATTTTGGGAGCTATATTGTTTACTTTTTTAATGTCCAACGTAAACATATGTTACGCCACACTACGTACATGCCCTGGTATTCAGAAAGTCAGGTGTGGTTTTAGACGTAGCGTAGTTCAGCGGATATCAATGACCGCTGCGTTACTGGCGGTCGGCTAACGTAAACAGCTTAAATACAGCAGACTTACCGGACTGCTCGAACAAGAAAATAAAGTACTCCGATGATAGTGATCCCGATAAGCACATACAAAGCCCTCTGGATCATCGAGCTGTCTGATTTCAGACTGTTTAAATCCATCTCCCCGGTGGTTTTATTGTTCGCGGGCTTGTGAGTAGTAACCGAAACTGTACTAGTGTTTTCATCATGTTCGGCAGGTTTTCCGCCTCCGACCAACAGAATGAGACAACAAAGTACAAAAAAAGCTAACGCCTCCATCACTGCTGCTCCGACGCCAAATACAAATGGTGTGCGAACCAGTATTTAGAGGAACTGATTTAACTGTAAGTCCGGTTAGCTATGTGTAACTGTGACGCTAGTTCCTGTCCCAAAATTATGACGACATCACATTGGGTGCACCAGTTTATTCTGTCCGGGCGGGAAATGACAACGACCAGAACATAAACAACAACTTCTTTCCTTTCGGTTTTTTTTTCAGGGGTCGTCACAGCGAATCATCTGATTCGCACATTTGATTTGGTTCATAGGTTTTTATGTCGGATGCCCTTCCTGTCACAACTCTTTTTAGCAAGGGACAGAAACACGCTGACGGCTTTGCAGCTCCTCTTTACAAAAATCAGCAATGATTCTTTTACATGCCTCTCACCAGAGACAGTGACAGACATGGCCGGCCTTTGATAACCCAGTTATCTGCACTGGGGGGACAGTGACAACCCTGTGGGGACTCGACCACCAACCTTAGGATCAGCGATCCTACGCCCTATACCACTAGACCACCACTGTCCAACCACAACACAAACTAATACCATCAATTTAAGAAGAGAACACAACGATTTTAAATCTGTTTATGTAAATTAGTAAAGGAATACATTGGAAGATGCTCTGATGAATTGAGGTTTATGCTGAGAATTTTAATGGAAAAATTTTTTAATACATTTTATAATTTTTTTTTCTTCAGAATCATCCCTGATGAACAGGGGCATGATATCAAACACAGGGGCAATATAATAATAATAATATGAATATGAATATAAATATGAATATAAATATAAAAACGGAAATTTATAAAGAAATATAAAATTTGAATGAATGAGAATAGACATTTTTAACAAATTTGTAGCTTTCGCATTTTGATCCAGAACAACTTACATTTAAAATTTAATTTATACAGATGAGTAGTTGAATTAGGAGCCTTGCATAAGGGCCCAACATTGGCAGCTCAGTGATACAGACTTTCTGATTAGTAACTCAAAGCCTTAACCCCTGAGCCACCACTTCATATGTTCATGTGTGGAAATCAGAATAACCTTCTTCTTCTTGTCCTTTCGGCTGTTACCTTCAGGGGACGCCACAGCAAATGATCTGTCTCCATCTCACCCTATCCTCTGCATCTTCTACTCTTACTCCAACGACCTTCATGTCTGCCTTCACCACTTCCATAAATCTTCTCTTTGGTCTTCCTCTAGGCCTTCTGCTTGGTAGTTCCAACCTCAGCATCCTACGACCAATATACTCACTATCCCTCCTCTGTACATGTCCAAACCATCTCAATCTAGCCTCTCTGACTTTGTCTCCAAAACATCTTACATGGGATATCCTCTGATGTACTCATTCCTGATCCTATCCATCCTCGTTACTCCCAGAGAGAACCTCAACATTTTCATCTCTGCTACCTCCAGCTCTGACTCCTGCCTTTTCCCCAGGGCCACTGTCTCTAAACCATACAACATTGCTGGCCTCATCACCGTCTTGTACACTTTTCCTTTTATTCTTGCCGATACTCTCCTATCACACATCACACCGGACACTTTTCTCCATCCATTCCAACCTGCCTGCACACACTTCTTCACCTCTTTTCCACACTCTCCATTGCTCTGGATTGTTGAGCCTAAGTACTTAAAATCCTCCACCTTCTTTATCTCTGCTCCCTGTGGCCTCACCGTTCCTCTTGGGTCCTTGTCATTTCTACACATGTATTCTGTCTTACTGAGGCGAACCTTCATTCCCCTCCTTTCCAGGGCATACCTCCACCTATCTAGATTTTCCCCCACTTGTTCTCTGCTCTCGCTACAGATCACGATGTCATCTGCAAACATCATAGTCCATGGAGATTCTTGTCTAACCTCGTCTGTCAGCCTGTTCATCACCATAGCAAACAAGAAGGGGCTGAGAGCTGACCCTTGATGCAGTCCCACCTCCATCTTGAACTCTTCTGTCACACCGACAGCACACCTCGCCACTGTCTTACATCTCTCATACATGTCCTGCACCACTCTAACATACTTCTCTGCCACTCCGGACTTTCTCATACAATACCACACCGCACCCTGTCATATGCTTTCTCCAGATCCACAAAGGCACAATGCAGCTCCTTCTGACCTTTTCTGTCTGTCTTCCTTTTGGCTTTTTCCCTTTAACTCAGGAGTCGCCACAGCGAATCATCTGATTCGCACGTTTTGATTTTGGCAGAGGTTTTTACGTCGGATGCCCTTCCTGTCACAACCCTTTTTAGCAAGGGACAGAAACACGCTGACAACTTTGCAGCTACTCTTTACGAAAGTCAGCAATGGTTCTTTTACATGAACCTCTCACCATAGACAGTGACAGACATGGCCCGCCTTTGATAACCCAGTTAGCTGCACTGGGGGGGGACAGTGACAACCTTATGGAGAGTGGGACTCGAACCCCCAAGCTTTGGATCAGCGATCCAGCACCCTATAACATCCTCAAAGCAAACACTGCATCTGTGGTGCTCTTTCTTGGCATGAAACCAAACTGTTGTTCACAAATGCTGACCTCTGCCCTTAGTCTTGCTTCCACTATTCTTGCTAGTCTAGCTTCCACTATTCTTTCCCATAACTTCATCATATGGCTCATCAACTTTATCCCTCTGTAGTTGCCACAACTCTGTGCGTCTCCCTTGTTCTTAAAAATGAGCACAAGCACACTTCTCCTCCATTCCTCCGGCATCTGCTCACTTTCCAAAACCTTGTTGATTATTCTTGTCAGAAAATCTACTGCTACCTCTCCTAGACACTTCCATACCTCCACCGGTATGTCATCAGGACCAACTGCCTTTCTTCTTCATCCTCTTCAATGCCCTCCTCTCTTCACCCTTACTAATCTTTGCTACTTCCTGGTCCTCAACAGTCACCTCTTCTACTCTTTTTTTCTCTCTCATTTTCCTCATTCATCAGCTCTTCAAAGTACTCTTTCCATCTTCCCAGCACACTTCTGTCATCAGTCAATACATTTCCCTCTCTGTCCTTTATCACTCTAACTTGCTGCACGTCCTTCCCATCTCTATTTCTCTGCTGTGCCAACCTGTATAAATCATTTTCTCCCTCCTTACTGTCCAACCAAGCATACAAGTCATCATACGCCCTCTGTTTGGCCTTTGACACCGCTACCTTCGCCTTACGCTATGTGTCCCTGTACTCCTGTTTACTCTCTTCGGTCCTCTCTGTGTCCCACTTCTTCTTAGCTAACCTCTTCTTTTGTACACACTCCTGCACTTCCTCATTCCACCACCAAGTCTCTTTATCTACTTTCCTTCCAGAGGACACACCACGTACTCTCTTACCCGTCTCCCTGATCACATTGGCTGTGGTTGTTCAGTCATCTGGAAGCACTTCCTGACTACCCAACGCCTGTTTCAACTCCTCCTTGAAGACAACACGACACTCTTCCTTTTTCAGCTTCCACCACTTTGTTTTCTGCTCTGCCTTTGCCTTCTTCACCTTCCTCACCATCAGCGTCATCCTGCATACCACCATCCTATGCTGTTTGGCAACACTCTCACCCACTACTACTTTGCAGTCACTGAGTTCCTTCAAATTACATCGCCTGCACAAGATGTAGTCTACCTGTGTGCTCTTACCTCCGCTTTCATAAATCACCCTATGCTCCTGTCTCTTCTGAAAGAAAGTATTCACCACAGCCATTTCCATCCTTTTTGCAAAATCTATCAACATCTGTCCTTCTGTGTTCCTGTCCTGGATACCAAACCTTCCCATCACTTCCTCGTCCCCTCTGTTTCCTGCACCAACATGTCCTTTGAAGTCTGCCCCAATGACCACTCTTTCACCTCTGGGAGTACTCTGCATCACTTCATCTAACTCACTCCAGAATCTCTCCTTCTCTTCTAGCTCACATCCTGCCTGTGGGGCATAAGCACTAACAACATTGAGCATTACACCTTCAATTTCTAACGAGACTCATCACTCTGTCTGACACTCTTTTCACTTCTAGAACATTCCTGACAAACTTCTCCTTCAAGATGACTCCCACTCCATTTCTCTTCCCATCCACACCATGATAAAACAGCTTAAACCTGCTCCTAAGCTTTTAGCCTTTCTACCTTTCCACCTGGTCTCCTGAACACACAGTATGTCCACCTTCCTCCTCTGCATCATGTCAGCCAGCTCTCTACCTTTTCCTGTCATAGTTCCAACATTCAAAGTCCCTACTCTCAGTCCTAGACTCATGTCTTTCCTCTTCTCTCTCAATTTCCACCAGCACCCTGTTGGTTAACAGCACTGATGGCGATCGTTGTTAACCCGGGCCTCGACCGATCTGGTATGAAATTCGTTTTGATCATTTGCATGAGAAATGTGGCAGAAGTTTTAGGCTGGATGCCCTTCCTGTCACAACCCTCTGCATTTATCCAGGCTTGGGACCGGCGTGAGGGAGAGACACTGGTTTGTGCCGTGCCCCTCCCCCCACGGCTGCATTGAAAATCAGAATAACCACCAGAATATAATTAGTGTGTAAATTGAATATTGTATACAAATAACTTTTTTTTTAAAGAGAGGCATCTGGAGCTTTGGCTGCCCGCCTCTATGACCAAGTGGCAGGACAAAATGATGATGATGATGACAAGTACTAGATA
>CM045737.1:50839847-50864847 GCA_024760905.1 Plotosus lineatus | reverse complement strand
CTTGATTTTTTTTTTTTTTTTTTTTTTTTTTCTTTTGGATCCTTCCATGGTTGCAAAGAACCTGAGGCCAATTTCAGCAGAATCTGGTTGAAGGTACATCATGAACAGTCCACTGCGAGGCCAGTTGGCCTAAAAAGTTTGTCTTTACACTGTAGGAGAAAACCAGAGAACCTGGAAGAAACCCACACAAGCAGAAATGCCCTCATGGGCCTAATTAGGATTAAAACGTTCAGAAAATGAATGATTTGGTAATTAAGTAAGAATTTATTTTCGTGATTTGGTGATTTTATTCTTTGTTTTTGTTTTTTATTTTCTTCTTTTCAGGCAAAAATAAAATAAAGGAAATTGAAAGAAATCCGTTCAGTAAAATGGAACACATTCAATGATAAAGTTAGTAAATATAGAGACTTCGGCACTGCCTGAACGTGGCGGTCCCTCCCACATGATTCCTGTTACTCGGCATGTATTTACTCTCGAACCGTCCACCGTCTCCTACAAACGTTATGATCAATTCATTGTAATAACTTGTTCATAGAGTGAAATAAAAATGAAGAAAACAAACACGCAATCTTAGTCTTGACATGTGAAGTAAAAAGGTCAAGTCCTTTGGGCTTTTCCATCCGAGCCATAGTGGCTCATCAGGCCGGTGCTTATTCCCGGTTTCCGTAGCGTGAAGCGACCAGGAGTTCAACTCCTCCTGGATGGGACGCTAGTCCATGGCTGGTTACTTTCCCAGTATATTGTACTGGTACCATTTATACTGCTGGGTGAACAGAGGCACACTTGGGGTTAAGACCTTGCTTAGGGGTCTTAGCACAGTGAGGGTCTAACTGGGATTCGAACACACAACCTCCTGATCATGAGCGCAGCACCATAACCACTACACCACCTTGACATGTAAAGTCCACCATTTAGAACCCACAACATTTCAGTAACACAACAATATCTTTAGTTCTTTATTTAATTCACATGACTAACGATGGCATCACATCAAGCGACCCGACTATTATACGCCTTATTTCTATATTTATTTCCTCCAGAAACCTTCCGTTCTTTTTTGAGATGTAAAATCTTCCACCGAGGGTTCCCACATGTACACACATACGCCTGAGAGAGGGAGTGAGGGATGTGCACCAGAGGGAGGGAGGGACGTACCCCTTGGGGGGGGGGGGGCATACACCAGAAGGAGGGAGGGACGTACACCTGAGGGAGGGACACAGCGATGCTGTAGGTTTTTGTTGAAGTTCCAAAAGCAACTGGAGGGTCAGAAGCTTTTTCCTCATCGAAGGTGATCCGTCCGTGCCGCGCTTTGTATAAATCAACAGTAAAAATATATAGAGTTGATTTTCCAACATTGAAAGCGTCTACAGTTACGGCATTAATCCTGAAAACTTTCATTTATCATTTTCATACAGCTGAGCATGAAGGGCCATACTGCTGGGCCCGACTTTGATAGCTAGGATCCCCAACCTTTGGAGGGGTGGATCAGAACCTTAACCACTGAGCCACCACCGCCTTGATAAACAAGGGTGACTGAAATCGGATGCGGTTTACATACCACACCCCTAAATATTATTTTAGAACCACGCCCCTAGTTTTTATGACATTAGGAGTTGTAACACAGTCAAGAAGAGAAACTCCTGCACACTTAAAATGAGAATAATTTCTGTTTGGGAAACTGAAGCATCGTACGGTAGGACCAGGACTCTTCACCGTGACACTTCAGGGGGTGTAGAAGCTGGGGACACCATCTAGAACTTAACGTAAATGAACGGTGAGGTGTCGTGAGGTTGTGTATGAGCTGCATGTATATGGTATGTGCACAGGGCGTGTGCCGAGGCGTGGGCTGTGGGAGGGTTGGCAGCAGAACAAAAAGAAAAGGAATTATGGCAAACCAGAGAGAAGAGGAAGATTAAGGAGAGTCTCGATGCCCTGATGCTTATTCGAGAGAAAGCGCTGAAGCGAAGACAAGCTCGGGAGCAGTATGAGCAGAGAGGCAGGTGTCCGTCACGAACGTTACAGTCGCCCATTATTTTCTTTCACAGTTTTAAATCCTCATTCCTCTTCCTATTGCAGTCTGTACTTCAGGAGTCTCCGAGCCTGGAGAGGGACAGAACGTGTCCAGGGAAGTCATGGAACATACTGAGCATGAGCAGAAGGTGTCAGGGGTGTTGGAGGAAGCGGAGAAGGTGGAAGAGAAGGAGGAGGGCGTAGAAGAAGAGAAGGAGGAGGGCGTAGAAGAAGAGAAGGAGGAGGGCGTAGAAGAAAAGGAGGAGGGCGTAGAAGAAGAGAAGGAGGAGGGCGTAGAAGAAGAGAAGGAGGAGGGCGTAGAAGAAGAGAAGGAGGAGGGCGTAGAAGATGAGGCGGAGGAGGGCGTAGAAGATGAGGCGGAGGAGGGCGTAGAAGATGAGGCGGAGGAGGGCGTAGAAGATGAGGCGGAGGAGGGCGTAGAAGATGAGGCGGAGGAGGGCGTAGAAGATGAGGCGGAGGAGGGCGTAGAAGATGAGGCGGAGGAGGGCGTAGAAGATGAGGCGGAGGAGGGCGTAGAAGAGAAGGAGGAGGGCGTAGAAGATGAGGAGGAGGAGGGCGTAGAAGATGAGGAGGAGGAGGGCGTAGAAGAGGAGGAGGAGGAGGGTGTAGAAGATGAGGAGGAGGAGGGTGTAGAACAGAAGGTGGATGTAGAAGAGAAGGAGGAGGGCGTAGAACAGGAGGCAGAGAGTTTAGAACAGGAGGTGGATGGGGTAGAAGAGAAGGAGGATCGGGTAGAAGATGAGGAGGTAGAGGGTGTAGAACAGAAGGAGGGTGTAGAAGAGGAGGCGGTGGGAGAGAGGGAGGATATAGAAGAGGAGGAGGAAGAAAATGCGAAGTATGAGGACGAGGACGACTGGACGGCACCAGAGATGAAACCCATTATCTCCTCAGTTTTAGATGTTCAGCAGGAGAACCAATCAAGTTCAGAAATACAGTGGGATCCCCTCCAGTCAGGCTCAGACCTGCCATTCACACGAGAGCTTCATCTTGCAGAGCTCATCACGAAACATGAAACACGGGCACAGTCTGAAGATAAGGACGTTCTCGCAGGGTCTGGCAAGCAAGGTTCTGATATTGAACTGGTACCAGAAGAAGAAAGAGAGTTCATCGTCCAATCAGACGCTTCATCACTGAGCAGCAGTGTGAGTTCAGATTTTTCATTCTTTATTTATTTACACACACACACACACAAACTCCTCTTATTGATCTCACACACATGTATACACACACACACACACACACACACACACACACGTATACATACACACACACACGTATACATACACACACACGTATACATACACACACACGTATACATACACACACACGTATACATACACACACACACACACACGTATACATACACATACACACGTATACATACACACACACACGTATACATACACACGTATACATACACACACACACGTATACATACACACACACACACACACACACACGTATACATACACACACACGTATACATACACACACACGTATACATACACACACACACACACGTATACATACACACACACACACACGTATACACACACACACACACACGTATACACACACACACACACACACACGCGTATACATACATACACACACACGCGTATACATACACACACACGCGTATACATACATACACACACACGCGTATACATACACACACACGCGTATACATACACACACACGCGTATACATACACGCGTATACATACACACACACGCGTATACATACACACACACACACACACACGTATACATACACACACACACACACGGATACACACACACACACACACACGCGTATACATACATACACACACACACGTATACACACACACACACACACGCCAGATACATACATACACACACACGCTGTGATACATACACACACACGCCAGATATATACACGCCAGTATACATACACACACACGCCAGTATACATACACACACACACACACACACACACACACACATACATACACACACACACACGTATACATACACACACACACACACGTATACACACACACGCGTATACATACACACACACACACGTATACACACACACACATATACATACACACACACACACACGTATACACACACACACACACGTATACATACACACACACACACACGTATACACACACGCGTATACATACACACACACACACACACACACGTATACATACACACACACGTATACATACACACACACGTATACATACACACATACATACACACACACATACATACACACACACACATATACATACACACACACACATATACATACACACACATATACATACACACACACACACATGTATACATACACACACACACGTATACATACACACACACACACACATGTATATACACACACATGTATACATACACACACACACACACACACACACACACACACGTATACATACATACACACACAAACACAAATACACATGCACACAAAAATACATAAACAGTTGCACATACGTGTACAAACACACACACGTACACAATAAGTAAAAGACAAACGTTGGCTTTTCTGGTGGCACGGTGGTGCAGGGTTCATGTCCGCCTGACAAGCATAATTTCCTGGGTTCAATTCCCTGGCTCAGGCACTTATGTGTGGACTTTGCATGTTCGGCTGAGACCCGCTTTTATATGCAAGTGTTTTGCTCTGCTCTGCCACTTACTGGAATCTCACAACCTAGCACTTGCCATTTAATTCAAATATAAACACAGACCCGACATGTATTCAGTGTGTCGGATTAGATCCTCTACCAGGCCGGGTTCTAATCTAAACCGCTATATATATATATTTTTTTTTTTCCATGATGATAAGACTTGGATTGATGATTTTTGCTTTTTCTTTCATCAGGATCTCCCCGATCTGGATGATCTGCACAGCAACAGCATCGAAAGCGCCCCTCGGGTACGCTGAGGATTTAAGTAGATTCCCTCTCATTTGTTTTTGTATTTCATTTAATTTTTATTTCTTAATGGTGAAATTTTCACTAAAAAAAAAAAAAGTAGAACTCCGTGCTTTTTCAGGTGTTCCGTCCAAAAATCGAGGTGATCTCAGACAGCGAGAGCGACTCGGACCCGGGACGAGCGTCTCCTGATCTCTCTGTGTTTGGTAACGTTTCCAGAACAAACTATACACCCGTCAGAGAGGAGAGTCTGATCCTCAGCTGTCAGAAGGCCACTGCGATGGAGCCGCAAGCACACGATGAGCGACACATGGCGGAGGGAAGGCGGAAGAAATGTCTGATTGAGGAGTTGGACTGATGTTTATTATACATGATTCATGAGTAATATTTTAAAGAAGTATTATGCATTTGACAAAATAAAAATAAAAATTACTTGGAATAGCTTGCGCTTGAGAGTTGTAATCGGGTGTTACAGTGATGCACTGAAATCAACTCAGGGTGTACTCCGCTCTCGCCCAGAGTCGGCTCAGATGGGCACCAGCCTCCCTACGACCTTAATTAGGATTAAGTGGCTGAGAAGATTCGTGAATGAATCATCGATAGATCATTAAAAACAGGCATTACACTTGTGGAACGTCAGAATAAGCTGTTTATAACCTGCCTCGCCCACAAAATAAGTTGCACATATGAATACAGTATGTTGTTGTTCCCCTTTATCCTCATTTACAGCTCGTAATTATCACGGATCTGCAAATTCAAGCAATAGAACATTTATTTCCATCCAAAATGATTCCTCGTGCTTCCAGAACCACTCTCATTACTCGAATCCCCATTTTATATCCGAACCATCAGGGAAGAAGAAAAAGTGCATTGATGTGATAATCTGCACATTCAGTACATTCAGATCATCAGCTGCTTCATTTTATTACCACATTAATGTTGTTGAGCCTCGACTGGTCCAACAATGCCATGATTCCTTCTCACAGGGGACATCATTACACACCACCATGTTTCTACAGTAGCGCAGAACAATATACAAGAATCAAACGGGGAGGGGCCAAAATTAAATTTTAGGTGGTGACAATCTGGAACCTCGCCACTAGATGCCGGTAAATCTCACACACTATGCCTTTATGCTGATTTAAATACGAAGAAGAATGAATTAGTAGTAGAAGTAGATTTATACAGTGCTTTATTCATACTGAATATTATGCTCAAAGCACTCTTTAGTGTTTTTTGTGCTCTGAGCATCTGTCGCCACTGTCTGGCACCAGTTATTGCGTTGTTCTGTCTTTAATGCTGATCGTCACGCAGGAAGCAACAACTACCAAATTTTAACGTCTTATTGTATGACGCGGCCAGATTCGAACTCTGATCTTTCGGAGGATAAAGCAGACGCTCTACCAACTGAGCAAAATCCCCGGTTTTAATAAAATAATTCTAAATTGTAGATTTTTCACTGCTGTGAAAAGTATTTGGGTTTTTTTCATATTGAGGAGAAGGGGCTGTCCAGCTGAAAAAGGAGACCTATCGGGTCATTTTGGCCTGTGAGACTTCCGGGGCAACAGACCGGTACCGACAGGCCGAACGTTCTGCAGCCCAAGTTGTCACTGATGCAAAATCTCTGGGCCGTGGGAGGAGTTAGGGCTTGGAAAGTGACCATCAGTTGACCTCGAAAAGGTTCTGGACCACCATCCAACATCTAAGGAAGGGGAACCAGTTCTCTATAAATATTATTTACAATAGAAGTGGGGAGCTGCTCACCTCGACTGGGGAGGTTGTCGGGAGGTAGAAGGAATACCTCAAGGACCTCCTCAATTCCAACAACATGCCCTCCGTAGAGGAGGAAAACCTTGGGTTTTTGGGTGGGGTCCACCCATGATTGGGACTGAGGTCACAAGGTAGTCAAAAAGCATCTCGGTGGTCGGGCTCCAATGGGTTGGTGAGAGCCGCCATGAATATCTCAGGGCTCTGGATGTTGGAGGACTCTTGGTTAACACGTCTCTGCAACATCTCGTGGTCATCAGGGGCCATACCTCTGGATTGGAAAACCGTGGTGGTAGTCCCCCTTTTTGAAAAGGGGAACCGAAGGGTGTGTTCTAATCATGGTGGAATCACACTACCCAGCCTACCCGGGAAAGTCTATGCAGAGTAGAGGGAGAGGAGGATCTGACCGATGGTTGAACCTCAGATTCAGGAGGAACGGTGTGGTTTTCATCCTGACCACAACACTCTCGACCAACTCTATACACTCTACAGGATCCTGAAGGGTGTGATGGGAGTTTGCCCAATCTGTCCACATGTGTTTTGGGGATTTAAGGAAAACTTTTGACCTTGATCCTTGGGTTATCTTTTGGGTTGTGCTCTGGTGGTATAGTGTACCGGATCCGTTGCTACAGGCTATTCGGTCTCTGTATCACCAAAGCCAGAGCTTGGTTCGCACTGGTAACAACAGGTCGAATTCGTTTCCGGTGAGGGTTGGAGTCCACCAAGGTTGTCCTTTGTCACAGATTCTGTTCATAAGTTTTATGGACAGAATTTCTAGGCACAGCTGCGGTGTTGTGGGGTTCTGGTTTGGTGGCCATAGGATCTCTGCTTTTTGTGTATGATGCTGTCCTTTGGGCTTCATCAGTCCAAAACCTTCAGCTCTTGTAATGATTCGCAGCTGTGTGCAAAGCAGCCAGGATGAGAATCAGCACCTCAGAGTCCGAGGCCATGGTTCTCAGCTGGAAAAGGGTTAAATGTACCCTTTGGGTCTAGAATGAGGTTCTGCCCCAAGTGGAGGCGTTCAAGTATCTTGAGGTCTTATCCAGAAGTAAGGGAAGGACGGAGCGGGAGATCGACAGGTGAATCGCTGCAATCTATAACATATCTAAAATAATCTGTAAAGCAGAGCTTGAACTGATCCTTTGTGGTGAAGAGGGAGCTGAGCTGCAAGGCAAAGCTGTCTATTAATCAGTCGGTCTATTAATCACTCCTCTCCCTTAAAGATAAGGTGAGGAGCTTAGCCATCCGGGAGGAGCTTGGAGTAGAACCGCTGCTCCACGGTGAGAAGAGCCAGTTAAGGTGGCTCAGTCAACTGGTTAGAATGCCTAATGAACACCTCCATGGTGAGGTGTTTCTGGCATGTCTGACCTGGAAGAGACCCTGTTATCAACCCAGAACATGCTAGAGGGATTAGTATGTCCCTCGGCTTGTCCGAGAACGCCTCGGTGTCCCCCCATGGAAGAGGTTGGGGAGAGGGACGTCTGGACCTCATTGCTCATCTGACCCCAGATTAAGCGAAGGTAAATGATGATGACATTGTGATGTCTCCTAAATAAAATAAACCAGTACATAGAACATTCAGGCCAGGACCAAGTGAAGTGGTCATTGCTCACACCTTGCTATGAAGCATCTAAATAAGGTCTGGCACAACTTATTACCTTCAGAGGTCATGATTAGTTTAAAATAAATGTCCTCCTGCCTGTGTGCAATCTAAGTGTCACATGATCTCAGTATATAGTAGGGAAGTAGGGCATGAATGCAAAGATCACCCACGATGTGCAGGGAGAAGAAAAAGACAAAGCTCAAACAATTATTGTTGAAAAGGCCACAAAGCGGCACCATAACTCTACCTCGACTTCCATGCTTCCATTAAAGCCCTAATTTAAACGTTTAAAGAATGCATGACATTGCAGGAGGTCTGCACTCTCAGAATGCATTTCTAGTTTTTAGTTTTTTCACCTGCAAATGTGCAAAACTATTAAGTTACACATTTACCGTCTTCTGTGGTTTACAACTAGATAATAAATTCCAAAAACAAATAAACAAACAAAAAAGCCTTCTATATCCTGGTCAGGTTCAGCAGTGTAACCTCACAGCTCTCTATTAAAGTCTAGTAAGAACCAGATCTCCATTTATGTAGTGCAACAGGTATTGAGATTCAGGGAAAGGTTTATAAGACCATAGTGAGACCAGCTATGCTGTATGGTTTAGAGATGGCAGTGCTGATTAAAAGGCAGCAGGCAGGGCTGGAAGTGTCAGAGATGAAGAATGCGATTGACTCTAGGAGGAAGAAGAATGGACAGAATTAGGAATGAA
This sequence comes from Plotosus lineatus, assembly GCA_024760905.1. Classification (NCBI taxonomy): domain Eukaryota; kingdom Metazoa; phylum Chordata; class Actinopteri; order Siluriformes; family Plotosidae; genus Plotosus; species Plotosus lineatus. The sequence continues at coordinate 50,855,783 of CM045737.1, read as the reverse complement.
CATGTTCGATGGACAATGCAGAGACGGGTGTTTAAGGGATAAGGTGGGAGAGGTCGGATTAAGATGGTTTGGACTTGTGCAGAGGAGGGATGAAGGATATACTGGTGGAAGAATGTTGAACTGCGTGGTAGGAGAAGAGGATAAAGAGGAGATTTATGGAGGTCGTGAGGGAGGACATGCAGGTAATTGATAGCCCGAGATGGAGGAGGAGGAGCCGTTGTGCCATACCCTAACACGAGCAGCCAAGAAAGGAAGAAATTTGAGGTGCTTCTTCACTGCAAACACATTGAGACATCAAATAAAGTCCTCAATAGAAAATGTTTATTCTTTTTCTGGTGGTTAATACAACTTCCCCCAAGAAATGAATCTAACAGTGATAACAGTCCAAGCTGGGCAGGTGACAGACTTGTCCTTCTCTGTTGCACTCTCAAAAATGGAGGTATCATCGTTTAAGGGAATTAATGTGCTATGTATCTTTGGTTATTCCAAGCTTATTCTTGCAACCCTAATGAGATCCGCATGGATTCTCAGGGTTAAAATAATACAAATTTGTTTCTTTAAGGTGCCGTGCTGCTCTCTTAAGGTTTCTCATTCACTTTCCAGGTGACACACAAGCACAGGGAGACCATGCAATCAACACTCAGAAACGCTCCGAGACCGGGAATCCAACCTAAAACCTTCTTGCTGTAATTTTTTATTTGGATTGTGCTGCATTAATCCCACAAGAGAAATTCGGCTTCTGCATTTAACACACACACATACACTCGGAACAGTGGGCTGCCAAACATTGAGAAAGGCAACTTGTTCTCAAGAGCAGTTGGGGGTTAGGTACCTTGCTCAAGGGCATTTCAGCCATAAAGGTTGAGGAAGACTGGGCAGTAGTGGCACAGTGGTATGGAGCTCGATCCCTGATTCCTAGGTTGGAGGTTCAAGTATCAACTATCAATGGATTGTTATTACAGACACTTCCTGACTTACATTCATACGTTTTAAGTATTTTTAGATTTTACGTTTAAAAAAAAAAAAAAAAAAAAAAAAAATTTGTCAAATTTTGAGTTTAACGTGCTTTCTGTAGTACAAGACGTACCTACGTCGTACGCTGACGTAATACGCTACTTCCGCATGATGCTGTGTCCATTGTTTGCAAACGACAGACTGAATGTGCCCCTCCTTCCCAGTTCACTGCGTGTTACCCTTGTGTTAAGACTTCGTCTCTGTTATCTTTGTGTTTACACTGTTTTGCAGACTTTTGTAACCCTAAGCAAATATGGTTGGTCAGAAGCGTAAGCCTACTAGTGATAGTGGTAATCAGAAAACGTTAGAAACAAAGATGGCTATTATCAAGAAAATTGATGCTTGTGAAAAACATGTGAATGTTGCACGTTTCTTCCAAATGGCTCCGTCGACCATTGGAACCATTTACAAGCAGAAAGATCACATCATAGAAAATGTTAAAGGTTCTATTTGAGACTGTATTTGATATTTGATGAGTGAATTTGATTAAAATGTATCTATTTGAAATTATTTTGCTTGAATTGAATTTATTTGAAATTAATGTTGATATTATTTGATATACTTGATATTATTTTACAATGTTATGTTTATAATAATTGATTTAGGGGTGTTTTATGAGATATGGTAATGGTATTTATGGATGTATAGTACAGTATGAACGTCATACGTCACTGGAACATACAGTAACAACTTGCGTTTTTTTTCAACTTACATTCGGCCGTCCGGAACCGAACTAAACCGTAAGTTGGGGAGCGTCTGTACTGTTCCCCAGTGCAGCTAACTGGGTTATTAAAAGTCAGTCATGTCCCTCACTGCCTGTGGTAAGAGGTTCATGTAAAAGAACCATTGCTGACTTTTGTAAGCTGTCAGCATACTTCTGCTCTGCGATGGCCTGGCGAACGGTCCATGGTGTACTCTGCCCTCACCCAAAGTTGTCTGAGACAGGCGCCAGCCTCCCCACGACCCTAATTAGGATTAAGAGGTTCAGGAGCTCCCAAGTGGCGCATTAACAAGGTGTGTGACTATTAAACCAGAGAAAGCATGTTGAAATTCGGTTTAATGCCACAGCCGTCCACGGGAGTTAATTCTTTCAAGCTCCCACAAGAGGTATGAGCATAGATGGCACAAGAGGATGGCATACGCTCACTTCTCTGTCACTCACATCGATCATCAGCCAATCACGGGCGTCTGTAAGTTCGTTCGTACGAGGAGGCGGATAGCATTTTCCCTCCGAGTGTTAGACCGCCCCCAAAAATGCATGGCACTAGTTAGAAAAGAGGTGGATGGCAAGCATTGCATGTCACGAAGGGAGCGTGTCCCTCCTTTCACCCATCTATGGTTGGTGGTCGTCATGTGATAGAGAAGGCAATACCTGATGTAGTAGGCCCTTGACTGTTGTCAGTTTTGCACTTGTGCATGAGCATATTCGCAGACTGCTGACTGCTGAGCAACTGTCACTTGATTCAAATTCAGCCAATGGCTGTCCTCCTTCCTGCTGATTGGTTGAGATGATATATACGCCCCTTTTTCCTCATTCGCGCACAAGTTGTCAATGAGCCTTTTTTAGTGTGTTTTAATTACCAGTTAAGCTCTATGATGCCATTCAAACGCCAGCCAAGCGCCAGAAAAAGGTAATGATGTTGGATGTCTCTTCTGAAGAAATAAGACTTTCTCCTGAGGAAACAACAGTTTCCTCTGAAGTGCCTAAAGAGGAATAATCATCGGAACTGTTGTAAAGCACTGTAGTATTAAAGTCTTTTTCAATTATTATTCCAGTACAGTATTTAAGTTAATGTTTGTGTGTGAGATTTTATGTTCTGTAGCATGTTTAACAAAGAATACCAAAAGGATAAACTTGAATACATAATTACACTTCATGTCCATTTACATTGAACGTGAGCTCTCCAAGATCGGGCTCCCTAGAGGACAACATCGCGGAGTTCTCGGAGTGAAATTGTTTCTTTATTTGTTTTGTTTGTTGTTTTGCATGTTGTTGTTTGTTTGTTTTTTGCACTATGACCAGGCGACCCTTCAACAACTATGATAGCGCAGTTGTTTCGGACATTTAGAACTGAGCACGCCCAACTCCTATCCTGAGCTAACATGCTACGGGCAGCTCAATGCTAGCCGCACCTCGGATAACAATAAGCCCAGGCGGAGACGCGGCAGGCGAGGAGGGGCTGAACAACAACTCCGGCGCTTGGCTAGCAGTGTTAGGTTAGCACTCCCGGTCAGACTGCTTGAAACCTCTGCGAAACAAGGTAGACAAGCTCGGATTGCAGCGCAGAGGGATCTACAGGACTGATCCAATGCTGTGTTTCTATGAACCATGGCTCGAGGAGAGTACACCCGACGAGGCGATTGCACCAGCCGGCTACACGGCCTTCAGGGAGGACCGGAGCGTGGTGGATAGCAACAAGGCCTTTGTCCTGTCCTTTTATTTTTACTTATATTTGCTCTACGAAAAAATATTGAGCACTCTCTTACGGAAGGATCTACTCAGAAAATTTTATATATATATATATGTTTATATTTTATCATCAATAAATATCACAGTAAAAAGATTACGTTTTTCTTAATCATTACTACATTTTACTACATTAATACTGTATTAATGAGTAAAACTGTCTATAGAATGTGTTTAAGAAGAATATTTTAGCACATGTAATATGATACATGGGATTTTACTTCTGGGTACAGAACTCGCAGATTATCTTCATTCACGGAAGGGGCTGGAACCGAACCCCCGCGAATAGCGAGGCCTACTGTATGTGGGAATTGGATACAACTATAATTAGGGGAAATGGTGGTTAAATAAAAAAAATCAAAGAAAAAAGGATTAAGTAGGCCAGAAAGTAAATGAATAAAAGGTTGAGGAAGGTATGGGGCTGGTCACCCCCTCCCCCCACCACCACCACATACACACATTTTTCCTGCTGTTCGGTAATCAAACGAGTGATATATTGGTCCCACCCTACTTCTCTAACCAATAGGCCACGGGTGCCCAAACTTGTGATGCCAAGATATCACTCATGCACAAGTTTGTTCTTCCAATCACAAGGTCTTACTGTTATTGTAAATATACAGAACCAAAACAAGACGTAGAGCCGGTGGATAAGAGATACTAAATCTGGCAGCTGATGTGGTTTCACCAGGAAATGTTTATATTCATCCAGAATGAACTGATAATGAAAAAAAAAACATCAAATATTCACGTGTAAATGGGGTTTACTTTAAAAAAAACACCACTGTACTTCTGAGGAAATGTTCTACAAGTGTACCTGTAAGTACAGGTATGTTCCTGTCTCGTACCTCCAGTTCTGAGAGACTAGAATACAAAACCCAAAAAGAAAAAGGTCAGAGTGCATATACTGGGACTTTACTGCAGTTCACTATATCAGGTCTACTCTAATCCACCATTTTGGCAGGCTTGATGGCATTCTTAAGCAGGATGTAGTCAGAAATACGGGTGGGGGCGTAAGAAAGCGGCAGCCAGAAAAATTTGGCATCCCAGCCAGGGGAGTAACGGGTACGAGGACGCACGGCTGATACGGCATGCTCCATACAGCTCACAACCTTCATCAGGTCATTGTCCGACATCTTGGGTAATCTCTCTCTTGTCGTGGTCTCCACTGGACAGAGAGAAATGAAACGTACGGTTAAAAAGAAACATCAACATTATATATATATATATTTGTCTTCTGAGTATTGATTAGCATACATATCATATACAAATATACCTTTGCTAACAAAATCGTATCCGTAATCTTCTTTTGTCTCCTTTGGCAACCTTTCCCAGACAAGTTTAATATTCTTCAGGATTATGTCTGAGTCCGTCACACTGGTCTTAAAGAAACCCGGTTCAATACACAGGACTTTCACTCCGAATGGATGCATAGAGATCCTTCAGCACACAAACAGCATTAACATTCAGGGGGTGCTCACAGTATAGATAGATACAGCTTTATTGATCTCACAATGGAGATCTCACACTGTTACAGGCTCTCGAAGTACCATCAGTAGGGGGTGCAAAATAGCTCAGAAAGGTGTAACATCATTGAGTCATAGTATTAGAACAGAACAATAAAATATAAAAATATCAACAAACAAACAATATAAATTATATATATATATATATATATATATATATATATATATATATATATATTAGTAGGCCCTCGATTATTCGCGGTTTTGCACTCGCGGTTTGAGTAGACAACCGGCACGTGATTCAAATTCAGCCAATGGCTGTCCTCCTTTCTGCTGATTGGTTGAGCTGATGTCCCGCCCCTTTTTTCTCATTTGCACACAAGTTGTCAATGAGCCTTTTTTTGTGTGTTTTAATTACCAGTTAAGCTCCATGATACCACTCAAACGCTGTGCGTCTTCTCTGGCTAAGCAATAGAAAACGCTGGATGTCTCTTCTGAAGAAATAAGACTTTCTCCTTTCTCTGAACTGCTGTATTAAAATCTTTTACAATTATTATTCTAGTACAGTACCTAAGTTTATATTTATGTGTGAGATGTTATGTTCTGTGGTATGTTTAACAAACGACACCAAAAGGATAAACTTTATTTCAGTACTCTTCATGGTACAGCTATAAGGGCGTGTATAATTAAGCAGAGCCAGCATGTTACTAGCGGATCTAGCATGCTATGGTTCATTTTAATTTGTTCATTTTATTTGTTGTTTTGTTTGTTCATGTTTTGCACTATACAGCTATAAGATTTGAGTATCTTCGGGCGTGTATAACTAAGCACGCTCAACTGGGCTTGTTAGCCGGGATGCGGCTAGCAGAGCTAATATGCTATAGTAGGCAGCTCAGTGCGAGCCGCACCCCAGCGGACAAGCAGCCCAGGCGGGAAGGGGCCGAACGACGACTCCGGCGCTTGGGATTGCAGGGAATGAAGGCCGTGTAGCCGGCTGGTATAATCGCCTTATCGGGTGTACTCTCCTCGCTCGAGCCATGTTTCACAGAAACACAGTCCTGTAGATTCCTCTCCGCTGCAATCTGAACATGAAGCTTGTCCATCGTGTTTCGCAGGGACCGAACATTTTCAAGTAGTATGGCCGGAAGTGCTAACCAAGCCTCTGAGAACTCCGCCTGGGCTTAGCCGGTAACCGCTAGCATGGAGCTTCCATAGCATAGAATAGAGAGAAAATAGTTGTTGCGTGCTTAGTTGCCCGAAGCTGAAGCTGCTCATAGCTGTAGTAAGGTCGACTGATCATAGTGCAAAACATGAACATACAAATTAAAACGAACAAAGAAACAATTTGACTCTGAGAACTCCACGACGTTGCCCTCTAGGCAGCGCCATCTTGGTGACTCCAAGTTCAATGTAAAAGGACATGAAGCATAATAAAGTTTATCCTTTTGGTATCTTTTGTTGAACATGCTACAGAACACAAAATCTCACGCACAAACATTAATTAGGTACTGTACTGGAATAATAATTGAAAAAGACTTTAAAACGAGTGCTTTACAACAGTATATGCTGTATAATGTTTATATTTTATCATCAATAAAAGAGTAAAAATTAAAGTTTTTCTTAATCATTACTACATTTTACTACATTAATACTGTATTAATGAGTAAGACTGTCTATAGAATGTGTTTAAGAATATTTTAACGTAATAGATACATAGTATTTTACTTACAGCTGCTCATTCGCGCATGTGATGTAATATATGGGGTTTTACTTCCGGGTACAGAACTCGGGGATTATCTCGATTATCTCGGAACTGAACCCCCGCGAATGTCAAGGGCCTACTGTGTGTATATGTGTGTGTGTATATATATATATAAAAATATAAAATAAAAACTTTGTAGACTGGCTATATACAAATATACATGTATCTTGAGGGCAGAGTTAGATGGATCGATATGGTTCACAGTCACAGGGGGGTAGATGTGGTTGATTGTGAAAGTGGTTTATTACACAGGTTTTTTTATTGCACAGAACCAGTTACTTCACAGACAGTTACAAAGTATCCTCATAGTCAAACAGCTTATTGTTGTGGTACTTAAAAGACTGAGGACAAACAAAAGTGCCACACAGTACTGACCTCAGGCTCTCGTTAAATCCTTCCACAGCATATTTGGACACGCAGTAGGGTCCTCCTATCGGACCAATCCTGCCAAAGACACTTGCGACGTTAACCACGCGTCCCCTGGCTTTCTTAATGAGAGGAATGACACTCAGGGTCACACCGATGACTCCGTCCAGGTTGACGGACAGCATGGACTTGTAGTCTTCCAGAGTCAACCAGTCACAAGGAGCCGACGGAATAGAGACCCCCGCGTTGTTCACGACGGCCCACAGACCTGTCAATAATGAATAACATCTTTAGATTTAATTTTTTTTTTTTTGATATACTGTAGTAATCCCGTAAGCGAAATCATTTCCTCTGCATTTAGCACCCCCCCCCCCCCACACACACACACACACGCGCGCGCACACACACATGGTGCAGTGCCATTGCGGGCGCCCAGAGCAGTTTGAGGTTAGGTGTCTTGTTCAAGGGCACTTGAGACACTTATATAGAGGAAGCTGCTCACTGCCACCCATTTTTTCTACTGGTCCGGGAATTGAACCAGCAACCTTTCAGTCCCAAAATCACTTCTCTAACCATTATGTAACGTAACATAACTTTAGGCTGCCCCAATTTCTCTTTGGAAAGTTCCACCAATAAAACAGCGAAGTGCACGTTATGCAAAATAACGGTTTAGAGGAGCAGAACACAAATAATTCAGCACCAGGAAGCTTATAAAGCACATGAAGACCACACTGGTAGAAAAAAAACTGCGAACAGTGTAAGTGAGAGGCTCTCACCCCCTCCTAATCACCTTCATGGCTAACGTGCACTAGAGGAGGGGTCCAAAGCCCCCACTTTTATGTTGTGGCTGTGTTCTGGCTGCAACACAAAATAAAACCAACAAATTATAAGACAACATTAAATTTATTAAATTGGAAAATAAGTGTGGACTCTGTCCTCGCCACACAAAATAAAACCAACAAATTATAAGACAACATTAAATTTATTAAATTGGAAAATAAGTGTGGACTCTGTCCTCGCCCAGAGTTGGCTGAGATGGGCGCTGGCCTCCCTGTGACCTTAATTAGGATAAAGCAATTCAGAAAATGAACGAAAATTAATGAATAAAAGGAAAATAATACAAAAACTGGTCTATGAAAATATAAATAAAGGAATACGTGAGCTGGGTAGTGTAAAGATGTGTGAAGGTGGAGAGAGAGAGAGAGAGAGAGAGACATTTAATGTACTTATTCATCTGCCACAAGGTGAACAGCATTAAAAGATAACAGGGCCTAGAACACATCCCCTCCCCAACAACCATCGCACAGCCACCGGAACACCGGGGATGTAATAGTGTTCACTTTTGGTGGGTTAAAAGTTGAGACTAATTTCCCTTTTGGAATTAAAACACTTCCTCTCGCTCATTTCCCAGACGACTTAATCATACTGAGGTTGGAGTAAGGCTGGAAACCATCTCAGCCAACACATTGCAAACACGAGGTACGCCCTGAACAGCTCACCAGACCATCGTATAGCCAACACGCAGTCCATTACACTCAAACCTAGGAGTGACCTGTCACAGCCATTTGGCCTGATGTGTATGTCTTTAGAGTGTGGGAGGAAACTGGAGTACCCAGAGACCATGGGGACAATATAGAATAAATCCCCAAAAAAATATGCCTCATGCAAAAGGGTAGAAGTTCAGCGAGATACAGTAGGGGAAAAAGAAACTGCAGCAAAGAAGCATCTGCTATGGTTCGTTTGTAATAAGACAGCTTACTAAAAACGTATGCGGGATTTATGAATATTAAAACATGTTCCAGTATGAGGCCCAATGTCCGGTATCAACGGTAAGATTATTTCAGATTAATGTCAGTGGTCCTAAGATTTTGAAGAGAAAGAAAAGATAAGCTTATCGTTCACCTTTATGCCCCACGAGCTCTCTGATGGAAGCTGCGGCCTTGTCGATGCTCTCCTTCTCTCGAACATCCAGATGGATGGCGGTCAGTCTGTTAGAGCAGGATTTCTTCAGCTCTTCTTCACCCTTCTCCGTAAAACATGCTGCCACCACACAGAACCCGCACTTGTCCAGATGGCGTGCTAGAAGATTCCCAAAGCCGGAGTCGCAGCCTGTGATGTAGACGTACTTACTGCTTCTGTCTGGAACTCTCTCCAGCTCACGGAACCAGCGCACCAAGTAGTACAGGACCACCAAAGCCAGAACGTACATCCACATGGCTGCAGAGAGTGGAAGAGTTAACACGGGTGAGTAATCAGAGATCAAGGAACATTCCGGTCCAGTTTCAGAACACTGTGTGCAAATAAACCCGTCCTGATTCTGAACATAATCGTCTTTGATGTTGAATTTGTCCTCACATATAAAACCAACTGCATAAATACAACAGGTACAGTCACGTTAATTTAAGTTTTCTCTGCACTTTATACAAACTTGGACACAATCAATGAGAAAATGGAGTCATCTGGAATAGTTGCATTCACTGCCAAAAATAACATGAACTTAAAATAAGTTTAAAATAAGTTTAAGATCAGCTAGATAAGATCTGGATAAGGTTAAAAGCCAAAAGCAGATGGATAAGGGCCTGGTGATACCTCAGTGCAGAGGAGTAAAGCAGGAGTAAACCTTGCTTGAAATTTGTTATATCATGAACAATATAATTTATATAAAGTGTCAATAAAATTGGTCTAAGTATGGATCCTTGAGGTACTCCTTCTGTCACTTTTAAAAATTGAGACTTTGGATCCCCACACATAGTTGTCTGTGTTCTAACAGAGGTATTCCTGAAAACAACCGCAGGTTAAACAGTCAAGGCCAAACGAGGACAATTTTTTAAATGAAATAATATGGTCTTATGGTATTAAAATCTTTTTCTAAATCAATAAATACGGCTGTACATTTATGTATGGAACCTGAAGTCTTTTGTAGCCTGTCCCCACTGGGTCCAGGTGGTATTACACTTTCATGGATTTCTTTCACCCAATCTAGGACTAAATTTGATTGGGCAGGGTAATTTTTTGTTTGTTCAGGTGAACCATGCCCTGTGGATGTGAATAACCTCTACTATGTTTGCCCTGCCTTTTGAATCACAGACCCACAGTATAATGTAAAATGTTGTGGTCTACCACCTTTACTCTGGGTGCATAAATAGGGGTTGGGACAAGAACTGTGCCACAACTATATATTAAAACAATTGCCCAAGAAAAGGGATTTTTTTGTTTGTTTTTAAATAAATCTGGCAGATGGCCTTGTTTTGTTTTTTGATTGATGTTTTTTATTAATAAGAGAGATGAGGTGACTGTGGAGCCCAAAAACTTTTAAAGCTAAATGTAAAGTGAATGAAGCTTTACAACCCGCCCGAGATCACAGTGTACCGGATCATAAAATTTCCTCACTCTCTATCACACACACACACACACACACACACACACACACACACACACACACACACCTCGAGGGTACTGCGCTGTCCTCAGTAAACTTTAGTTTTTGTTCAAAGTCTGTTGGGCTTTTTTTTTTTTTCCCCCACTCAAGCTGGCTGGAGTTTGTCCCTGGTTTTTGTAGTGTGAAGCAATTAGAAGTTCAGCTCCTCCTGTTTGGGACACTAGTCCATCACAGGTTGCCTTCCCAGTATATTTATTTGCACCCATTTGTACTGCTGGGTGGAGAGAGGCACAGTGTAAATAAGAAATAATTAAAAAAGTGCAAAATATAAAATTATTACAGTTCTTTAACGACAAGTTTTATTGTTTATTTGATTAGAATTTTCTTGTTTATATGTTTTGCTCGTTTTAAGCATTCATTCAAGAAATTAATAAGAAAATTCATTGTTCATTTTCTGGAACCGTTTAATCCTAATTGGGTTCACAGAAAGGCCGGCGCCCATCCCAATTGACTCCGGGCGAGGGCAGAGTACACCATGGACGGCTTGCCGGGCCATTGCAGGGCGGAAACAGGCTATGTAGCTCCTCTTGTCGAAAGTCAGCAATGGTTCTTTTACATGAACCTCACACCATAGACAGCCTTTGATAACCCAGTTAGTGCACTGGGGGGGGTCACGACCCATGGACAGTGGGGCTTGAACCCCCAACCTTAGGATCAGTGATCCAGCACCTTTGCCACCAGAACATCACTGCCGAATAAGAAATTTCTCACTGTAAAAATAGTAAAACATGTCTAACAACCTTAATTATCATATTTTATTGTAAATATATAAAACGAAATTCAAGATATTTTCACCTACTTGGTGTCATTTTTTGCATTTATTTAAAGTTTCCCGTTCAGTTCCAGGTTATTAAATAAAGAAGGAACACAGTGGTGTCTGTTGGAAATAAAATGCAGTCAGATCCACGATGTATTTCTGAAGCCGTTAGTTTCCCCCTGTACGCGAGTGTTAATAAGCCTTGCACCGGCCGCTTCGATATTAATATCATCTCCATCTTTATTATTTCTCCTGAAATTGTTTCCCTTCTTCAGTTTCTTATCACTCCATCTCAGACTTTTACACTTTCTACCGACTGCTGTTCCTCCGCCAAGTTATCACACACGTGTGAGATCGTTTCTCCAGTCAGGTTCCACTATTACAAAGAGTCTGCATCAACAACAACAAAAAAAAAAAAAAAGAAAAGAAAGAACGATGCTCCAAGTCCAATAACTTCATTGCAGGCAGTGACGTTCCATTGTAAACTGAATGTGACAAAAAAACGTAAACGTTGAAACGTGCAGGCAAGTTCAGGAAACAGATGCTCTGAGCTGATGAAGTGGAGGTAGCTCGGGGTAACAGGTGCCACTGGGGGCGCTGTGTGTTTTGGACCCATGAACTGAGGAAGGCCTGAGTCCTGCCAGTCTGAAATGTCATGATCTCATAGATTTGTTCTATCAATCTTATACATGGAGTTGAAAACAGAACTCATATCATCTTCCGAATGAGGATCATATTTCTTCATTTGTAATCCTGAAACGGTGAACTGTCCAATGATGTCATCTCTAATGAAAAATATTTAAAATGTAATGATTTTACCTATAGAAGAGTAACTCCATAGATTACTGCACCATTTCATAACTGGATGATGTATGTGTGTATTGTGTGAGGAATGTAAGATTATTTTATTTTAGGGGCGTGTCAAGTGAAGACACTTCAAGGACAACTTAATGGTGTGACACCTGATGTCATGAGGACCAATCAGAGTGTGCAATGGGCACTAGTAATTCACTTCAGAACTGTAAACGTTTTTTCTCTCTCAACAATTTCTTTGGTGTGATCGACTGTATGCTCTTCTTTTCCTAAAATAAACATCTGAAAGACGACTTTGGATCTCTTACATCACAAATCGGACACGTTTCGCCACGACATTGAACACCATATAATACACCTAAATGTAGGTGAAAGACCAGGTGGAAGTGATCAGAGGCCACGGCCAGACAACGGCATTATCTCTGTGAGTGTTTATTGCGGTGTGAAGTGTAATGCCTAATAACCGTGTCATAGGCTAACTGGGTTATCAAAGGCGGGGCCAAGTCTGTCACTGTCTATGGTGAGAGGCATGTAAAAGAACCATTGCTGACTTTCGTAAAGAGTAGCTGCAAAGTCGTCAGCGTGTTTCTGTCCCTTGCTAAAAAGGGTTGTGACAGGAAGGGCATCCGACGTAAAAACCTCTGCCAAATCAAACGTGCGAATCAGATGATTCGCTGTGGCGACTCCCGAGTAAAAGGGAAAAAGCCGAAAGGAAGACAGACAATCTACAGTTAACAGTAAGGAAAAGTCACAACACTTCACACTTAAACCAATATAAATACATCTTTCCATCACAGACCAAATCCCTCCAAATAACAATCAGGATTATTAAAGAGCAGCATTCAATATGAGAGAATTAACAGATAATAAAGCAACTCACGTTAGACTAGAAACCAATGACTTCCTGCATTTGACAGGAAATGAAAGTGTATGTGGGCAGGCGGCACGGTGGTGTAGTGATTACCACGTCCGCCTCACAGCAAGAAGGCCTGGGTTCAATTCCCGGCCTGGGTGTTTCTGTGTGGAGTTTGCATGTTCTCCCCATGCTTGCATGGGTTTCCTCCGGGTACTCCGGTTTCCTCCCACAGTCCAAAAACATGCACAGTAGGTTAGTTGGCTGGTCCAAATTGCCCGAAGGTGTGAGTAAGTCTGTATGTGGCCTGGCAAACCATACGGGAGATCACGGTGATCATAGCCAGGACAATCCTTGTATAAATAAGCATCATTCAAGCTTTAGGGATCGCTGTCCATTCCTCATGATTGGATGGAGACGCAGAGAGAGGACTGCGTGTGGTTCATTCAGGTCATCCTACAACTTTCCAGAGATTATACAGAACCAGAGTGTTGCAGGGAGCCTGGCGCCCATGTTGGTCGACTTGATGTTAAATAAACATCCACATAATAGTAAATAATCTAAACATATGGTGCTCCGGAATTTCATCCCTCCTTTGTTGTCCCTTTTCATTTTCTATGAAAACTCCCACGCACAAACTCGACAGAACAGTTGCTATGCTACATGTGTACAGATTTTCTAAGAAAATAAAAACGTTCTATGGAGTATTTCATTTCTGTAGAAATCGAGCTTCTGTGGAACGTTCGGAGTTCTATGGGACAGTCCAACAGAAAAGTTCTCCAGACCCTATGGGAACTATGTACAAGTTCTATAAACACATTTGGTAGGATTATAATAATATATTAATAATATAATATTACAGAAAACAACTTCATGTAAAGTTTGTCAGTACTGACTTGATGACAACACGGCTGCATACCTGCTTTCTCCTCAGATCCAGTCAGTCAAATCACACACAAAGTCTGCGTGCTCTGGAATAAAATCACTGACGTCACGAATGGGGCAGAGTCAGACTTACACAGCCAATCAACGTACAGCAACTTCTCACACAAAATGGCGATGCTTCTCTACTGCGCATGCGTGGTGTGGATAACGTCTGCTGTCTGGAGGATTGATAGATGAATTCCAGTGAAGAATCTCTTACACTCTTTAATATCTCAGTCATGTTTAGTGTATGCAGACACTGTGAGGTATGAAGGCACCTTTTAACTGCAATTCATATATAAAAAAAATAAACAAGAGTATGACCGGCACTCACGTCATGCTTAGTTACTGTTGCTAGGGCAACTTGAGTCGAGCAACAGACGCACATCAAAGAACACAGCCGCCTCGCAGGTCTTGATGTTTTATAGTTTATTATAATGGAGTCGGTGTTACAGAATAAAAAAGCTCCTCCGAGTGGATATTACACATTTTCCAGTCGACCACATGTCGTTCCGGGTCGCTTCAGATACACAGCACCACCTGGGATGATGGAGTAGGTTCCTATGGGCTTATTTCTAGATTTATTGTTATTATTATTATTATTATTATTAATAATAATAATAATAATAATAATAATAATTTTAACATGATTCTGAAGATAAACAACATTTAGATATTTACTACTTTAAGTCTGCATAACAGTTAACCAGACGTTTTTAATTAGCTGAAATTATTTTACTTATTATTTTTAGGAAACAAGTTGGAAAGTGTAACTGTATTACACCAAGAGGAAGTTTTTTTAATAAGATAAACACGTTATATCTATAGTACTGTATTTGGCAGAGGTTTTTATTCAGAGTGACTTATAATTATAACACACACACACACACACACACACACACACACACACACACATGATCAGTTGAGGGTTAAGGGCCATACCAAAGGGCCCAGTGGTGGTGATAGCAGGGATTGAACCAAGGACCAAAGGTTTATCATATTTTGAAATGTGGTTAAAATAAATATATAAATCTAAATATTTATATTTTAAATGATGTTTTATGTTGCACCTTTGTTTCCAAAGGTTTAATCAATTACTTTTTGTCAACAGTCACTTTCTGTCAATGTGATTCTTATTAATTTCCAGGGAATGACTCTTTTTAAAGTTAATCTGCGATTACTCATCATTCAGAATTTATTCCTATATATAGTTTACAAAAATTTGATTCCAATCAAGTTTTGAAACTTTCAAACGCAAAAAGTTTTCAATAAGAAGAAAACAATCTGAAGTTAGTTTCTTGGATTCCTGTGAACCTGGAGGTCCACTTCCGGTGCAAAGTAAAGGTCTGTATGGAGAATGGACATGTTTTGTGTGTTATACTTCTAATAATGAGCAAAAATTAAATTTAAAATACAAATAATTGTACAAACTTAATAATACTTAGATATATGTATATATTAAATTAAGTGTAGATGCTGTTTTATCACTTGAAATTATTTATCAATTTTAATAAAATGAAATTTAATTACACAAAAAACAAAATCGATATAAAAACAAAGAAAAGGGCTTTAAAAATTGCAATAAAGTTCACTGTATTTCCATAGATTTTTGAGAGTGGAAGAATATATATGTATATATGTGTGTGTGTGTGTGTGTGTGTGTGTGTGTGTGTGTGTGTGTCATGATACTCTTGTAGCTGACACCTTACAATAAATTAGTAAGAGTTGATTGACTTCGGATGAACCTGAAATATTTTTACTGGGTTATATTTTTATTTTATGAAAGCACAGATTTTTTTTTTGAACTGTGGTAAAAGTCACCGAGGTGATCTGAATTAAAATGATGAAATCCCACCGCTGAGCAGTGTACAGTATGTCTTTAACCTCTGTACTCTGACCCAAGCATGCACAGCCAGCACCATGCACAAACTGGATCATTATATTGCACTGAAACCTGCTTAACACAGTCAGAGCAAAAGGTGCTACATTGTTGTTTGTTTGTTTGTTTGTTTGTGTCATCTGTCACATCTTTATATGGGTGTATAACATGATCTGACTCTGAATGCATAAATCAAATG
>CM045737.1:50794847-50834847 GCA_024760905.1 Plotosus lineatus | reverse complement strand
TACAAGAGATGAAACTCGATGGGACCGTGACCACGACAATGGTGCATCGAAACATCATCTGTTACAATCTACTGCACTATACTACGACCACAGCAAATGTGATCAGGGACACAGGTAGGAAAGTACTTGGTGTGCCCTCTGGAAGGAACGTAGATAAGGAGACTTGGTGGTGGAATGAGGAAGTGCAGGAGTGTGTACAAAGGAAGAGGTTAGCTAAGAAGAAGTGGGACATTGAGAGGACCGAAGAGAGTAAGCAGGAATACAGGGAGACACAGCGTAAGGCGAAAGTAGCAGTGGCTAAGGCCAAACAAAGAGCGTATGATGACTTGTATGATAGGTTGGACAGTAAGGAAGGAGAAAATGATCTATACAGGTTGGCACAGCAGAGAAATAAAGATGGGAAGGACGTGCAGCAAGTTAGATTGATAAAGGACAGAGAGGGAAATGTATTGACTGATGACAGAAGTGTGCTGGGAAGATGGAAAGGTTACTTTGAAGAGCTGATGAATGAGGAAAATGAGAGAGAAAAAAGAATACAAGAGGTGACCATTGAGGAGCAGGAAGTAGCAAAGATTAGGAAGGGTGAAGTGAGGAGGGCACTGAAGAGGATGAAAAATGGAAAGGAAGTCGGTCCTGATGATATACCTGTGGAGGTATGGAAGTGTCTAGTAGAGGTAGCAGTAGATTTTCTGACAAGAACATTCAACAAGGTCTTAGGGAGTGAGCAGATGCCGGAGGAATGGAGAAGAAGTGTGCTGGTGTCCATTTTTAAGAACAAGGGAGACGTACAGAGTTGTGGCAACTACAGAGGGATAAAGTTGATGAGCCATACAATGAAGTTATGGGAAAGAATAGTGGAAGCTAGACTAAGGGCAGAGGTCAGCATTTGTGAGCAACAGTTTGGTTTCATGCCAAGAAAGAGCACCACAGATGCAATGTGTGCTTTGAGGATGTTTATAGAGAAGTACAGAGAAGGTCAGAGGGAACTGCATTGTGCCTTTGTGGATCTGGAAAAAGCATATGACAGGGTGCCGAGACAAGAACTGTGGTATTGCATGTGGAAGTCTGGAGTGGCAGAGAAGTATGTCAGAGTGGTACAGGACATGTATGAGAGATGTAAGACAGTGGTGAGGTGTGCTGTCGGCGTGACCGACGAATTCAAGGTGGAGGTTGGACTGCATCAAGGATCAGCTCTCAGCCCCTTCTTGTTTGCGATGGTGGTGGACAGGCTGACAGATGAGTTTAGGCAAGAATCTCCATGGACTATGATGTTTGCAGATCACATTGTGATCTGTAGTGAGAGCAGAGAACAAGTGGAGGAAAATCTAGAGAGGTGGATGTATGCCCTGGAAAGGAGAGGAATGAAGGTTAGCTTCAGAAAATCAGAATTGTGCATGTGTGTGAATGACAAGGACCCAGGAGGAACGGTGAGGTTACAGGGAGCAGAGATAATGAAGGTGGAGGATGTTAAGTACTTAGGCTCAACAATCCAGAGCAATGGAGAGTGTGGAAAAGAGGTGAAGAAGCGTGTGCAGGCAGGCTGGAATGGTTGGAGAAAAGTGTCCGGTGTGATGTGTGATAGGAGGGTATCGGCAAGAATGAAAGGAAAAGTGTACAAGACTGCGGTGAGGCCAGCAATGTTGTATGGCTTAGAAACAGTGGCGCTGAGGAAAAGGCAGGAGGCAGAGCTGGATTAGCTGAGATGAAAATGTTGAGGTTCTCTCTGGGAGTAACGAGGATGGATAGGATCAGAAATGAGTATATCAGAGGGACAGCCCATGTAAGAGGTTTTGGAGACAAAGTCAGAGAGGCTAGATTGAGATGGTTTGGACATGTACAGAGGAGGGATAGTGAGTATATTGGCAGTAGGATGCTGAGGTTGGAACTACCAGGCAGAAGGCCTAGAGGAAGACCAAAGAAGAGATTTATGGATGTGGTGAAGGCGGACATGAAGGAAGATGCAGAGGACAGGGCGAGATGGAGGCGGATGGTTTGCTGTGGCGACCCCTGAAGGGAGCAGCCGAAAGGAAAAGAAGAAGAAGAAGAGAAAATTTTGTCACAATCCATGTGATCCTCTCAAATCGACCAAATTCCACTAAAATCGTCTCGATTTGACCCCCCCCCCCCCCCCCACACACACACACACACACTCATCATTATTCTCTAAAATCACAGAGATCATGGACATCATGTGTCAGTGTAAATCCATTGTTCTTCAGAATTCTTGCTTTATCCATTTCCTGTTCCTTGACATGACGTGCTCCATCTTGGGTAGTTCTGGATTTATAATAAATTAAAATCTGAAATTCATTTTCATTCATTTTCTGATCCACTTAATACTAATTAGGGTCTCAGGGAGGCTGGTGCCCATCTCATCCAACTCTAAGTGAAGACAGGGAACACCCTGGAAACTCGCCAGGCCATCACAGGGCCGACACACACAACCATTCACATTTACATATATGAGTGATTTGGAGCAGCCAATCAGTCTACTGTTCATGTTTTTGGACTGTGGGAGGAAACCAGAGTATCCGGAGCAAACCCATGCAAGCACGGGGAGAACATGCAAACTCCACACAGAAACACCCGAGCTGGGACTCGAACCCAGACTTGCTTGCCGTGAGGTGGACGTGCTACCCGTGACACCACCGTGCCGCCAGAGTTTTAATTTATGAATTTGCAGAATTGATTAAATTATTTTATTTATCTGAACAGCTGTCAGTGTGTTTAGATGAGTATTTACTGTATATTTATAAAATCTGACCTGTATTCCAAATACAGGCTCGAAGAATTAACCAGCAGAGGTTGATCCTGAAGAAGGAAAGAGAAACGGCAGATAAAATCGCAGCGAGAGCATTTGCGCAGCAATATCTTTCGGACCTGCTTCCCTCAGTGTTTGCGAATCTGAGAGACCGCGGATATTTCTATGACCCGGTTCAGAGAGGTATGTTTCTATTTTAGTTGTAATAAAAGTATTAAACAGAAAAAAATGTTTAAGTAAAATTTTATTAAATCTGATATAGAGTTGTCGTTCACATCCATCTTACAGCAAGATGGTCCTGGGTTCAATTCCCTTGCTCAGTGTGAAGGTTTCAGGGGTTTTGTTAAATCTCCTTCTTTTCCTTTTGGCTGTTCCCTTCAGGGGTCGCCACAGTGAATCATCTGCCTCCATCTCACCCTGTCCTCTGCATCTTCTTCTCTTACACCAACTGCCTTCATGTCCTCCTTCACCACATCCATAAATCTTCTCTTTGGTCTTCCTCTGGGCCTTCTGCCTGGTAGTTCCAACCTCAGCATCCTACTACCAATATACTCACTATCCCTCCTCTGTACATGTCCAAACCATCTCAATCTAGCCTCTCTGAATTTGTCTCCAAAACCTCCAACATGTGCTGTCCCTCTGATGTACTCATTCCTGATCCTATCCATCCTCGTTACTCCCAAAGAGAACCTCAACATTTTCATCTCTGCTACCTCCAGGTCTGCCTCCTGTCTTTTCCCCAGGGCCACGGTTTCTAAACCATACAACATCGCTGGCCTCAACACCGTCTTGTACACTTTTCCTTTCATTCTTGCCGATACCTTCCGATCACACATCACTCCGGACACTTTTCTCCAACCATTCCAACCTGCCTGCACACGCTTCTTCACCTCATTTCCACACTCCCCATTGCTCTGGACTGGTGAGCCTAAGTACTTAAAATCCTCCACCTTCGTTATCTCTGCTCCCTGTAACCTCACCGTTCCTCTTGGGTCCTTGTGGTTCACACACATGTATTCTGTCTTGCTGAAGCTAACCTTCATTCCCCTCCTTTCCAGTGCATACCTCCACCTTTCTAGATTTTCCTGCACTTGTTCTCTGCTCTCACTACAGATCACAATGTCATCGGCAAACATCATAGTCCATGGGGAATCTTGTCTAACCTCGTCTGTCAGCCTGTCCATCACCATAGCAAACAAGAAGGGGCTCAGAGCTGACCCTTGATGCAGTCCCACCTCCACCTTGAACTCTTCTGTAACACGGATAGCACACCTCACCACTGTCTTACCTCTGCGTTACATGTCCTGCATCACATTAACATACTTCTCTGCCACTCCAGACTTCCTCAAGCAATACCACAGTTCCTCTCTTGGTACCCTGTCATATGCTTTCTCCAGATCCACAAAGGCACAATGCAGCTCCTTCTGACCTCTGTACTTATCTATTAACATCCTCAAAGCAAACACTGCATCTGTGGTGCTCTTTCTTGGCATGAAACCAAACTATTGTTCACAAATGCTGACCTCTGCCCTTAGTCTAGCTTCTACTATTCTTTCCCATAACTTCATCGTATGGCTCATCAACTTTATCCCTCTCTAGTTGCCCGAACTCTGCACATCTTCCTTGTTCTTAAAAATGGGCACCAGAACACATCTCCATTCCTCTGACATCCTCTCACTCTCTAAGACCTTGTTAAATGTTCTTGTCAGAAAATCTACTGCTACCTCTTCTAGACACTTCCATGCCTCCACCGGTATGTCATTTGGACCAACTGCCTTTCCATTCTTCATCGTCCTCCTCACTTCACCCTTACTAATCTTTGCTACCTCCTGCTCCTCAACGGTCACCTCTTCTACTCTTTTTTTTCTCTCTCTCTCATTTTCCTCATTCATCAGCTCTTCAATGTACTCTTTCCATCTTCCCAGCACACTTCTGTCATTAGTCAATACATTTCCTTCTCTGTTCTTAATCACTCTACCTTTGCTGCACGTCCTTCCCATCTCTATTTCTCTGCTGTGCCAACCTGTATAAATCACAAGTCATCATACGCCCTCTTTTTGGCCTTTGACACCGCTACCTTCACCGTACACTGTGTCTCCCTGTACTCCTGTTTACTTTCTTCGGTCCTCTCTATGTCCTACTTCTTCTTAGCTAACCTCTTCCTTTGTACACACTCCTGCACTTCCTCATTCCACCACCAATTGTCCTTATCTACTGTCCTTCCAGATGACACATCAAGTATTCTCCTCCCTGTCTCCCTGATCACATTAGCTGTAGTTGTCCAGTCATCTGGAAGCACTTCCAGACCACTCAAAACCTGTTTAAACTCCACTTTGAAGACAACCCGGCACTCTTCCTTTTTCAGCTTCCACCACTTTGTCTTCTGCTCTGCCTTTGCCTTTTTCACCTTCCTCACCATCAGCATCATCCTGCACACCACCATCCTTTGCTGTTTGGCAACACTCTCACCCACTACTACTTTGTAGTCACTGACTTCCTTCAAATTACATCGCCTACACAAGATGTAGTCTACCTTTGTGCTCCGACTTCCACCTTTATAAGTCACCCTATGCTCCTCTCTCTTTTGGAAGAAAGTATTCACCACAGCCATTTCCATCCTTTTTGCAAAATCTATCAACATCTGTCCTTCTGCGTTCCTGTCCTGGATACCAAACCTGCCCATCACTTCCTCGTCCCCTCTGTTTCCTGCACCGACATGTCCATTGAGTCTGCCCCAGTGACCACTCTTTCATCTCTGGGGGTACTCTGCATCAATATCATCTGAGTCACTCCAGAATCTCTCCTTCTCTTCTAGCTCACATCCTGCCTGTGGGGCATAAGCACAAACAACACTAATTATCACACCTTCAGTTTCTAACTTAAGACTCATCACTCTGTCTGACACTCTTTTCACCTCTCGAACATTCCTGACAAACTTCTCCTTCAAGATGACTCCTACACCATTTCTCCTCCCATCCACACCATGAAAAAACAGCTTAAACCCCGCTCCTAAGCTTCTAGCCTTGCTAACTTTCCACCTGGTCTCCTGAACACACAGTATGTTCACCTTCCTCCTCTGCATCATGTCAGCCAGCTCTCTACCTTTTTCTGTCATAGTTCTAACATTTAAAGATCCTACTTTCAGACCTAGACTCACGCCTTTCCTCTTCTCTCTCTCTGCCTACAGATACGCCTCCTACCTCTCCTTCGACGTCTTCGGGTTTTGTTAAACAATAAGTAAAATGATTGTGTGAATGAATGTGCATCAGACACCCACCAGGGCACAGGTTTCAAACTCAAGGTCTGCAGTCTAAATCCAGTTCACCAACTCATTTTATGTGGCCGGCAAATGCTTTCAAAGAATATGATTATCATGCATTGTTTGCTTCAATCATTACTGTGAGTTTATACTGGGGGCACCAAGTCCATGATCTCTATGATTTAAAAAAAAAATGAGAAGCTCAATGATTTATGAGCATGCTTGGGATACGAAAAAGAGGTGGGGAGATAAAACTTGAAGGAATCGTGTTTCCAAGTTCACAATGGTGCATCAAGGTCTGTTACACTCTGTTACAGTCTTTTTAAGGTCGGTTAAGTTCTGTTAAGTTCTACTGCACCCTATTACGATTCCCAGATTCTATCACAATTGGCATCAAATCATAATCATTTTTGGCTTCATGGGCAAGCGTTAGTGTTTTAAATCAAATGCAAGCAGCTACAGGAAGCCAGTGGAGAGATTGTAGCGTTGGTGAGTTGTGGGAAAATTTGGGAAGGTTGAAAATAAGTCATGCAGCTGCATTCTGGATCATTTGTAGAGGTCAACTAGCTGTCAAATGTGGCTGCCAGCAGTGAATTGCAGTCATCTTGTCTTGAGATGACAAAAAATTGAAACAAGTATGCAAGCTGCCTTCTTGGGAAACAAAATGGATGCATCCTTCAGATATTAAAGAGAAGAAATCGACCTGATCGAAAAAGATTAATGATATCAGAAGAGGACAGGAACTTATCTATAGTTATTCCAAGACTTCATGCACGGCCTGACGGAGAGATCACAGCATTGTCAAAGGAGATTGCAAGAGCTTGCTGTGAGGATGAGTCAGCTGGGAGGAACAGTAATTCACTCTTGCTGGGTTTAAGCTTCAGCCGCTGAGCTGCCATCCATGAGGAGATACTTGCCAGGTATGCAGAGATCAGGGCAGAAACATCAGTATCTGAGGGAGGAAAAGGGAGAACAAGTAGTGCAGTGGTATGAGGACCCATGTAAGAATATGACATCACCAGCGGACTCAGTATCAAGAGATAACAGAAGTGGACCAAGAACTACAGTGCTGTACCAATTTCTGACTTTTTTTGCATGTTTGTCACTGTCATCCATTTCAGATCAAGCAAATCTAAATATTATACAAAGATAAGACACACAAAAGGGAAAAAACATCTGACCCAACAAGGGCCCGTGTGAATCAGTAATTGCCCCCCAAACTTAATGGCTGGTTGAGTAAGAGGCGATGAGTCCTTCACATCACTGTGATGGGATTTTGTCCCACTCTTCTCTGCTGAATTGTTTAAGATCAACCAGATTAGATGGTGTTTGGGCATGAACAGCCTTTTTAAGGTCATGCCACAGCATCTCATTAGGGTTCAGGTCAGGACTTTGACTAGGCCACTCCAAAACCCTTATTTTGTTCTTTTTTAGCCATTCAGAAGTGGACTTGCTGCTGTGCTTCAGATCATTGTCTTGATGCAGAACCCAGATGCGCTTCAGCTTGAGGTCTTGAACTGATGGACGAACATTGTTCGACAGGATTTCTTGGTAGCGAGCAGAATTCATGTTTCCATCAATCATGAAAAGTCGCCCAGGTCCTGAAGCAGCAAAGCAGGCCCAGATCATCACACTTCCACCACCATGTTTCACTGTTGGCGCAATGTTCTTTTGATCAAATGCAGTGTTGCTTTTGCTCCAGATGTAATAGGATGCATCTCTCCCAAAAAGTTCAACTTTAGTTTCATCAGTTCAGAGGACATTTTCCCAAAAGCTTTGGGGGTGATAAAGATGATTCTTGGCAAAAGTGAGTCATGCCTCGATATTCTTTTTTGTCAGCAGTGACTTTCACCTTGGAACGCTTTGATGGATGCCATTTTGCCTCGTATCTTTCTGATGGTGGAGTCATGAACAATGACATTAAACTGAGGCAAGTGAGGCAAGTGTAGTTTTGGATCCTTTGTGACTTTTCCGGTTAGTCTGCACCATGTTCTTGGAGTAATTTTGGTAGGTCGGCCACTCCTGGGAAGGGTCACCACTGTACCGTGCCTTTTCCATTTATGGATAATGGCTCTGACAGTGGTCCGCTGGAGTCCCAAAGATTTACCAATGACTTTGTATCCTTTCCCAGACTGAGACATCTCTATAATCTTCTTTCTTGTTTGCTCTTGAAGCTCACTGGATCGCGGCATGATGATGTGTGTTCAGTATGGCCCACCTCACCTTGTCAGACAGGTTTTATGTTAGAGATCTCCTGATTGGAAATGTCTGGCAGCAATCAGGCCTGAGTGTGGCCATGAAATTGAACTCAGTTTTTCCCAATAATGGGATTAATCACAATTATCTCACCTTTTAACAAGGGGGCAATTACTTTTTAAGAGAAAAATCCTATCCAAATCTACATGAACTTCTGTGAAAATTACACAAAGATAATGTTTAAATTTGTTCGATGAACTGAAAAAGTTAAGTGTGACAAAGGTAAAAAATAAAAAATAAAAAAAAATCAGTAAGGGGGAAAAAACATTTGCACAGCAGTGTAAGCCTTGGGGAACACCAGTGGAAAGTCAGCATGGAGAAGATGTAGATCCCCTCCATGTAACCTCACATGAATGACCTTCCAGGTACGTAGCAAACCCCTGCCATACTACACCACAAATTCCTCGACTCGTCAGGGTGGACAAGAGAGTCTTATGGTTCACTGTGTCAAACGCTGCTGAAAGGTCAAGCAGCATGAGGACTGATGACGTCTTGGCTGATCTTGCAGCATGTAACTTCTCTGTAACAACCAAAAATGCAGCCTCTGTGGAATGTGCTGCTTTGAAGCCAGATTGATTAGGGTCAAAGAGGTTATTCTGCAAAAGATGGAAAGACATTTAGTTATAAACTGCATTCAAGAATTTTATACAGGAAAGAAAGAAGTGACACTGGCCTGTAGTTACTGATGTCTGATGGATCCAGGGAATGTTTCTTTAAGATGGGTAGAACCCTGCCTCTTTTGAACGTTGTGGGTACCTGACCAGATGATATGAAGTTATTGATGATAGTGGATGTAAAAGGAAGAAGATCTTGAGAGATAATCTGGAGTATTGAGGAAGGAATTGGATCCAGTGAGCAGGTGGGAGAACTGCATGATGAAATGACTTGATGGATGTCTTCATTTGTGAGATTGGAGAACTGTGCAAGGGAAGGGGAAGTGGAATCTACGATGTGTAGTGCAGGAGTTGGGGTGGGAGTCAATGTCCTACAGATTTGTTTAATCTTCCCATCAAAGAATTCAGCAAAGTCTGCAGCGGTCAGGGAGAATGATGCAGGTGGAGCAGGTGGTTGAGTAACAATAAAAAAGACATTGTAATATAACGTATGCAAATTTTCTTCACAACAGATATAGAGACTGGGTTCCTTCCTTGGCTGATGGCAGAGGTCAACAATACGTTGGAAAAGCGACAGGTTGCACGAGCAGTGCTTGATAGTGAGTAGAGTATACATTTAGTATTTTACACAAAGTCTATTCTATTCAATTCTACGTCAGCTGTAACATTTTCTTTAGTTAGATTACTATCAGGCAGCACGATGGTGCAAACCCAGGTACTGGGTTAGATTCCTGGGCTTGGGGTGTTTCTGTGTAGCAGTCAGATGAGGTACGAACCAACCCCCCCAACCCCCCCATTGGTGGCACAATAGCTTAATTATTCCAAATCACAGCCAGATCTGAGTGTGAATGGTTGTGTGTTGGCCATTCAATGGTTTGGAGAGCTCACCCACAGTGGGATGAGATATGCGCCAACCCCCCCCCCCCCCCCCCCACCACCCCCCTCTGACCCTAATTAGAATTAAGTGGCTTTGAAAATAAATGATTGAATGCGATTTCTATCTACTTATGGGTGGGGCAGTAGTGTAGTTGTTAGCACATGCACCTCACAGCAACAAGGTTCTGGGTTGGTGTCCCGGGCTTGACGAATGTGGTTCTGTGTAGAATTTTCCTCCGTGCTTACGTGGGTTTCCTCCAGATACTCTAAGTAGGCTAATTGGGGCAGTGGTGGCCTGGTGGTAAAAGATGCTGGATCTCTGATCTTAAGGTTGTGGTTTCAAGCACCACTCTCTTGTCACTGTCCCTCCCAGTGCACTAACTGGGTTATGAAAGGCCGGCCATGTCTCTCACTGTCTGTGGTGTGAGGTTCATGTAAAAGAACCATTGCTAACTTTCATCAAGAGGAGCTGCATAGCCGTAGGCGTGTTTCTGCCCTGCGATGGCCAGGCAAGCCGTCCAGGATGTACTCTGCCCTCGCCCGGAGTTGGCTCATATGGGCACTAGCCTCCCTGCGACCCTAAATAGGGTTAAGTGGTTACAGAAAATGAACGAACGAATGAGTGGACTAATTGGCTGTTCCAACTCGCCCCTAGGTGAGCGTGTGAGTGTGGATGGTTGTGTGTGTTGTGACGAAGCCTGGCGAACCGTCCAGGGTATGTCCCGCCCTCTCACAGAGAGAGAGAGAGAGAGATAGGGACCAGCCTCTCCGTAAACCTAATTAGGATTATGTGGCTTAGAAAACGAATGAAGAAATGAGTTATATGTGTACTTTTAGTGGTGTTCCATCCTTTTTTCCCTTTCTGTTCTAGTGATCATCCGTGACGTGATTGAACAGAGACAGCAACTCTTTCAGAACATCAGCAGCAAATAATGTGTATTTCCAAGTGGGGTATAATTCTGTAACTGATTCTTTATTACGGAAACAATAAAGAAGTGTAATTTTATGTTTTTCATTTCTAATTTGATTGAATTGATGTTTGTTACGTGCACTATATTAGATCACATGGATTAAAAGAGCAGAATGAGGGTTGCTTCCTGTACACTGACTGTGCATCGGCCAGCACAGACCACACTGGCTGTGCATCGGCCAGCACAGACCACACTGACTGTGCATTGCCTGGCACAGACCACACTGACTTCATAGTGCTTGATATTTCATCGACGCAACTAATAAAGACTGAAAACAAGAACCGTAGCTTAAAACGTGCAAATTCAGCAGATCACGTGTTTATTTGAAGGGATTTGGCTCTGACATGGACAGAAGGACAGAAATTATTTACTATACCGGTGGTGCCAGGGTCAACGGACGTCAGGGGTTTACACTCTGTCTCCATTGGCTGAACGTTTCCAAACACTCACCTTTAATACGAGTCCACGTGAGCATTTTAAAGCTACAGCTTAATAATTACATGTAACAGATCCAGATCCACTACATGAGTTTTCAAGTCAAACAGTGCAACGTTTTCCTCTACGTTATTTTGAGGACAAAGCAGATATATTACCATTTCACAAAATAATTTTTTATAATTCCCCTCAAACCTGTGTGGTGCTACGGTGGCGGAAGGGTTAGCATGTCGGCCTCACAGCAAAAAGGTCCAGGATTCGAGTTCCCTGGTCACCGAGGGCATTCCTGTGTGCTTCCTTGGGTTTCTTCTGGGTAAACTGGTTTCCTCCCACTGTCCAGAAACATGCACATTGGGTCAATTGGCTTTTCAGAATTGCCTGTATTTGTGTGTGTGTGTGTGTGTGTGTGTGTGTGTGTGTGTGTGTTGGTCCTCTATTGGGCTGGCAAGCTGGTACCCCGTGACCTCGGTAGGATTTGACAAAATGAATGAGTGAATTAATTATTGTTGGGTTTCAACTTTCCGATGTTTGATGGGAAGTATTATTCATTCATAATCGATTATTTTGGAGCCTATCTTAGCTGACTCTGGGCATAAATTCAGTACGCCCTTAATATCTGTCCAGTCTATCACAGGGCCAACACAAACACAACCATTCACACTCGCACCTAGGGCAGTTTGGAGCAGCCACTTAGCCTGCTGTGCATGTCTTTGGACTATGGGAGGAAACTGTTGTTCCCAGATGAAATCCACCCAATCACGTGAGAACATGCAAACTCCACACAGAGACGCGAACCCAGGACCTTCTTGCTGTGAAGCGGATGCGTAGAACACAGCAGAGCAGGGCAGTATTGCACATAAAAACACTCCGGGCTGTGTGTGTGTGTGTGTGAGAGTGTGTGTGAGACCAGAGACACAGCGGTGGTGCAGTGACCTGAAGAACATTCACCTCGTTTCTGTACAATCGGTTTGGGAAACGGTTCTCTGAACCTAATCAGGATATAAACCGCCGTCGAGTTTTATAACGGGTGAAATGAGTCGAGGAATTATTTTATACTGAAAAAATATAATTAGTTCATTTTCTAAACCATTTCATCCTAACTCGGGTCGTGGGCAGGCCGGCGCTCATCTTAACCCACTCTGGGGAACATTTCACCAGGCTATCGCAGGGCCAACACACACAACCATTCAGACTCACACTCACACCTAGGGACAATTTGGAACCGCCAGTTAGCCTACTATGCATGTTTTTGGACTGTGGGAGGAAACCGGAGTACCCGGAGGAAACCCACACGAGCACAGGGAGCACATGGACCCAAATCAGTTTTCAGTATCGTAGAGAGCAGGTGAATCGATACACCGCGGGACAGTGATAACTGCTAAAGCATGTCTGTCTGACATATAGTAAATTCCCCATCTGATGTACCTGTCTGACGGGTTTGAGCAGGGACACAAACCCGTGAAAATGCCCGTTGACCAGCGGATTTCAGGATACAGCGCTATTGACCTACGGTGGTCATTCACCCCTTTAAAGCACAACCTGCTGGACTCTTACCTCCCGTAGTATCACCACACCTTCCACACTAATCTGCTTTGTGTGACATCAGTACACGGATTAAATCAAACACTCCAGATGTTTAAGTCGTAGTTATATATTCTAGAACTTGGAGCTGATACCTGACGTTCCTCCAGGTGTTTTTTTTTTCTTATGAAAACCAACCTGTGAGAGGAGACCCACGATGCCAGGATCTGTGAAGCTACGCAGCATTAAGAGGTTCGGACAGGAGAACGATGCGTATGAGTTCTCGAATGAAGGTGAGGAGTGTGGAATGTTATGTGGTACCGAATTCGCAATTGCATTTGCTTTTCACGGTCCAATGTTCCGAATGATGTTCACATCTTTATTCCATTTCCAGAACAAGATGCTGAATATATGTAAGTACATATTTATAACTCAAGTTTTTTTTTCTTTTTTTCCTGGTGATGATCTATTGGAGTTGAAATTAAAGTTAAAAATTAATTTCATTAAAATCTCTAGATCGATTTCTTTGAGTTTAAGTTCAGGCTGATAGTTTGTGTTTTGGTGATTTTACAGACAGATATTTAAACCAAGTCTCACAATGATGATGTCATCAGGGCCTGGGTTAACATGTTCACGTATAGGATTCTGCTTTATTTATGCCATTTATGAACAGGTTCAGACTAAAATTATTTCCTGTGCAATGGCGAAGTGTATCTGCACCGTGATCCATGTATTTAAAAACAAACACCTGAAATACTAGAAGAAACGATGTTTAAAACCAAACTCCTCCTTTAATGACGTCATTGTTCTGAGATTCAGTTTTCACATAATCACCAATAATTATAAGTTATTCATCCAACCTTTTCCTTAACTGCAAAATGTTTTAAAATCCCCATAGAATTTAATCATAATTAGAACATTCAGCGTGGATAAAGCATTTACTAGATACCATTTAACCCTTTAACACCAGCAGGACCATATGGTCCTCTTTCAAAAAATGCTAATAACTACTGTGACTGCATTGTACTCAGTGCTGCTCACGTGTTCTATACTTGTAGTGGAGTCACCTGATGCAGCACAGCTTGGTCCCACGTGCCTCAGTCAGCTGTGAAATGACCTTGAATGCGCAGGATTGTGTTGTTTACGAATTTGTGAGAGTGTTATTATTTGTTGTTATATTATTATGATGATGATGATGATTATTATTATTATTATTAGTGTTATTATAATTTTGTTGAAAGAAATGTGTTCAGGGTGTTTCCTTAGGCCTGTTTAATAGGAAAAACTAGTGATGATAATTTTGTAACTGTAAAAATTAATTCGGGCGTTAAAGAGTTAAAATAAAAATTCAGAGGCCTTGCAGTAGGCAATGGCAGGTTCTGTAAAATACCTCCTGAGCCCGAACACGGAAAATAACCTTTTGGTTGTATTCGCTGTGTTCACTGTATTCATTTCTTCTCTCTGCTATTAAACATCGACAAGTCAGACAATATTCCACCATTATGGACTTTCATTCATTTTCTGAACTGCTTAATTCTAATTAGGGGTCACGGGGAGGCTGGCACCCATCTCAGCCGACTCTGGGTGAGCACAGAGTATACCCTGGACAGCTCGCTGGGCCATCGCAGGGCAGAAACATGCTGACGGCTATGCAGTGACTCTTTATAAAAGTCAGCAATGGTTCTTTTACATGAACCTCCACCATAGACAGTGAGAAACATGGCCGGCCTTTGATAACCCAGTTAGTGCACTGGGGGGACAGTAGTGATAAACCGGTGATAGTGGGGCTTGAACCCCTGATCTTGGGATCAGTGATCTAGCAGCTGACCACTGGCCCATCACTGCCCTGTCATAGACAATAAGTACTAAATATTTCAGTATAATGTAATGAATTGCGAACAAATGGCTAAATTGTGATGTTATCACTTTTCTCTTTTTTTACATAAATTGTACTGATTTTAGGGGGTTTTCTTCACAGGTCAATGGCATCTTCCAAAAAATCCAAAACGTGAGTTACAACTTTTTCTTGTTGGATTAAGCAGTTCAGCAAATCAGTAAAAGAATGAGAGTAAAACTGGTTTCAGTTTGGGAATTAAAAACGTATTCCCTCTGTAGGTTTAAACCCGGACAGAAGAAGGAGGACCTCATTCGTGTCGGGTTCTTTCAACTGGTAATGTTAGAAGAACTGAACCCCATCCATAAAGTGTTCTCCAGCACATCCCCAACACTTTCACTAGGGTTAAGATCAGGACTCTGGGGGGCCAATACATATGTGAAAATGATTCTCATGCTCCCTGAACCACTCGCTCATTATCCGAGTCCCCATTTTATATCCGAGCCATCAGGGAAGAGAAAGTGCAGTAATGTGATAACCTGCTCATTCAGTACATTCAGATCATCAGCTGCTTGATTTTATTAGCACAGTAATGTTGCTGAGCCTCGACCAGAACAACCGGAGCAACATCACCATGGAGATTACAAGCTGTGATCAGGGACAAATGCCCTTCAGCAAAATATTAGAGTGTGAGAGGTTTTTGGACCAAGTAGAATATATATATATATATATATATATATATATATATATATATTTATATATATATATATATATATATATATATATATATATATATATATATATATATATGATGGTTTGGACATGTTCAGAGGAGGGATAGTGAGTATATTGGTAGTAGGATGCTGAGGTTGGTACTACCAGGCAAAAGGCCTAGAGGAAGACCAAAGAGAAGATTTATGGATGTGGTGAAGGAGGACATGAAGGAAGTTGGTGTAAGAGTAGATGATGCAGATGATGAGATGGAGGTGGACCCTATATATATATATATATATATATAGACACACACACACTCAGCCCCCAGCTTATGAAATTAATCTGTTCCAGAGTCCTTCTCGTAAGGCGGGGATTTCGTAAGTAGAAGTCGCACCTTACATGTTAAACGCCTAATTCGTTCCAAGGCTCCAGTCTTTGGATAAACCCCATAAAGCCTTTAAAAATGATAAAAGTACAACAATTGTGTGTGAAATGTGTTGAAAGTAAAAGACATTTATTTATTAAACAATTTAAACATTTTATTAACATATTAAACCATTTTATTGACATATTAATTAAACCATTATTTAACATCTTTTTATTAACACACACACACACACACACACACCGTTCTCTCTCTCTCTTTCTTTCTCTCTCTCTCTCTCTCTCTCTCTCTCTCTCTCTCTCTCTCTCTCTCACGCGCGCTCTGGGCCACACCCACAAGACGTGGAATTCAAAACGCATTTCCTGCTTGACAAACTCAACTTTAATTTGATTCCTTGGGAGATCGGAATTCCACATGAGCTCAAATGCGCCCACATTTATTAAACATTTACTGAATTAAACAACTTAAAAAACTAAAGAGTGAAGCTTCCTTCTGTCTCTATCTGGGAGGCCAGCGGGGCGGGATGTTGAGAGACAGCGAATGAGAGAGCAATTTGCGCGTTGTGTGAAATTTTGATTGGCGCGTTTGAATTTTGAATTTCTTTTCGTAAGAGGGGGTTGTTTCGTATCTCGGGGACGGAAATGCAGGAAAAATTATTTCATAACCCGGGGATTCCGTACACAGGGGTCTTCGTAAGTTGGGAACCAACTGTATATATATATATATATATATATATATATATATATATATATATCTTTTTCTTCTTCTTCTTTTTCTTTTGGCTGTTCCCTTCAGGGGTCACCACAGCAAATCATCTGCCTCCTATATGTAAATGTATTGGATGAGGGCAGAATACACCCTGGACAGCTCAACAGGCCATCACAGGGCAGAAACACGCTGATGGCTATACAGCTACTCTTTACCAAAGTCAGCATTGGTTCTTATACATGAATATCCACCACAGACAGTGAGAGACATGGCCGGCCTTTGATAACCCAGTAGGCCGCACTGGGGGTACAGCAGTGAAAACCCGGTGATAGTGGGGCTTGAACCCTTGACCTTCGGTTCAGTAATCCAACACCTTACCGCCGGGCCAACCCACTTTCAATAAAATAGTGTTCCCCATAATAAATTAGAATTACTGTACTGCCAAATGCAAAATCTGCATCAGATCAGGATGAAATTTGGTCACAGAGAGAATTTCCAATCACAAATATTTTGATAGATATTTTATATATCTGTCTGTCTATTTATTTATTTATTTATTTACTATTTAGTTTTGGCCAATTATAAGAGGTTTTTTTTTTTGATGAGAGAGATTTTTTGTTACACTTTTTATTTGTGATGTCATCAGTACGTGGATTCTTAACCAAGGTTCAGGAGACCGGCCCCGGGTGAACTTTTCCTCACCACGGTTGCCATAGGCTTGTTTATTCAAAATGTAAAGGGTTTTACAGAGAAATATTAAAAATTATAAGTGTAAATTATTTACCAGATTTGTTTTACTATCTAAAGTTGCTTGATGAAATTGTCCATTGTAAACAAAAACAAAGTGGTGTACAAATAAAACTCAATTGAATTTACTTGAAACAAGCAAACCAATCATTCGGTCTGTTTAATTAATGGCGAACGTGTCCGTCATGTTTTGTGTATTTCAGTTCCGCTTTGCCACATGCCGGGAGATCTTGATGATGATTGTTGGTAGTTTGTGTGCTATGCTACACGGCTCCGCTCAGCCGCTCATGCTGCTGGTGTTTGGGTTGCTGACCGACACGTTCATCGACTACGACATCGAGCTGAACGAGCTGCGGGATCCGGCCAAACACTGCCTGAATAACACGATTCAGTGGCGCAACCTCACAGCGGAGGAAAACCTGGAGCTCAATATGACCAAATCTTGCGGGTGAGAAATCACATTGTTCACAAAAAAAAAAAAAAAAAAAATCTGCACCATGTACTTTCCACGACTGAAGATCATCTCATCTCTGATAGGTTATTAGATATAGAGTACGAGATGACCAACTTTGCGTACTACTACGTTGGTATTGGGTGTGCAGTCTTTGTGCTTGGATACATTCAGGTAAGTTATAAATACAACAATAAAGAATGATCCCAATGAGACGCGACCTCCAGCACTGGGCCAAACTGCGCTGAGATCACCTGGCTTCTCTGAGTCTTCTCAGATTTTACGCCTATAGTAACATTTGGGCAGTGCTGGTCTAGTGGATAGGGTGCAAGATTGCTGATCCTAAGGTTGGGGGTTCGAGTCCCCACAAGGTTGCCCCTGCCCCCCCCCCCCCCCCCCCCAGTGCAGCTAACTGGGTTATCAAAGGCGGGCCATGTCTGTCACTGTCTATGGTGAGAGGTTGATGTAAAAGAACCATTGCTGACTTTCGTAAAGAGCAGCTGCAAATCCGTCAGCATGTTTCTGTCCCTTGCTAAAGGGTTGTGACAGGAAGGGCATCCGACATAGAAATCCATCCCAAATCAAATGTGCCAATCAGATGATTCCCTGCGGGACTCCCAAGAAAGGGAAAAAGCCAAAAGGAAGAAAGAAAGTAAAATTTCATAATGGTCCATATTGTCACTATTTCTGTTGGGCTTTTTCTACCCGAGCCTAGTGACTCATCAGGCCGGGGCTTGTCCCCGGTTTCCGTAGCGTGAAGCAACCAGGAGTTCAACTCCTTCCGGATGGGACGCTAGTCCATCGCAGGTTCCCTTCCCAGTATATTTTACTAGTTCCTATTTATACTGCTGGGTGAACAGAGGCACACTTTGGGTTCAGACCTTGCCCAGGGGTCTTAGTACAGTGAGGGTCGAACTGGGATTTGAACACACAACCTCCCGATCATGAGCCCAGTACCCAAACCACTACACCACCGGCCCCACTATGTACATCTCCAAAAAATTCAAGCTATTCTATTAAACTTTGACTTTTTATTGTACATATATATAATAATAATAATAATAATATGAGTGCGGAACAGTTGTGGAGTGATCAGCATGTCCGACTCACAGCAAGAAGGTCTTGGGTTTGATTCCCAGCTCAGGCGTTTCTGTGTAGAGTTTGCATGTTCTCCCTGTTCTTGCGTGGGTTCCTCCAGGCACTCTGGTTTCCTCCCACAGTCCAAAAACATGCACAGTGGGTTAATTGGCTGGTCCGAATCACCCGTAGGTATGAGTGCGAGTATAAATGGTTGTCTAAGTGTTGGCCCTGTGATGACCTGGCAAGCTCTGTTGGGTGTACACTGCCCTCAGCCAGAGTTGGCTAAGATGGGTGCCAGCCTCCCCGCGACCCTAATTAGGATTAAGCGGTTCAGGAAATGAATGAATGAATAATAATTAGCCGAGATTTTGTTACATTGTTGTCAGATCTCATTGTGGGTGGCGAGTGCTGCTCGGCAGGTCCAGGTCATCCGCAAGCTGTACTTCAGCAAAGTCATGAGGATGGAAATCGGCTGGTTCGACTGCAACTCTGCGGGAGAACTTAACACACGCATGTCCGAGTAAGAGAAACGTTCCACATGCGAACATATCTGAATACGCATCAGTGTTTCGAGTCTCTGGTTCTGTATGATCTGCTCATTCTGACAGTGATATCAACAAGATAAATGACGCCATTGCGGATCAGGTGAGCATCTTCATCCAACGCTTCACCACCTTCGTCTGCGGATTCCTCATGGGCTTTGTCAGAGGCTGGAAGTTGACGCTGGTCATCGTCTCCGTGTCTCCACTCATCGGTGTAGGAGCTGGACTTATGGCTTTGGTGAGGACCTATTAGTGCCTTACACATTACAGAGACACCTCACTGTTGGGCCATACTTACTCTCCTTCCACCTTGTTCATTAATTCACTAATTGGTGGCCAAATTAGATTTTTTTTTTTTTTTTTTTTTTTTTTTACCAAATATGGAAAACTAATTGCAATACCAGGGTTAACTGTGAATCAGGCGGTAAGTTTTGTTGTGTTTAGTAACGACCCTGATGGTGATTTCTGTGCAAGCACTTCATGCAAATTCATAAAAAGAAACAGATTTTTGAACTCAAGCATTAATTCATTCATTTTCTGAACCGCGTAATCCTAATTATGGTCTCAGGGAAGCTGGTGCCCATCTCAGCCGACTCCGGGCGAAAACGGGGTACATAGACAACTTGCCAGGCCATCGCAGGGCTAACACTCACATTCTCATTCATACTCACTCTTACACCAAGGAGTGATTTTGAACGGCCAATTAACCTACTGTGCATGTTTTTGGACTGTGGGAGGAAACCGGAGAACCCGGAGGAAACACACGCAAACTCCACACAGAAACAGCTGAGCCTGAACCGAGGAATTGAGCCCAGGAAATTCTGTGCTATGAGGCGTATGTGGTATCCACCGTGTCACAGTTTGCATGCTCTCCTTGTGCCTGTGTGGGTTTTCTCCAGGTACTTTGGTGTCCTCCCACGGTCCAAAAACATGTAAAGTAGGCTCATCGGCTGTTCCAAATTGCAACTAGGTGTAAGTGTGAGTGTGACTGGTTGTGTCTGTTGGGCCTGCGATGACCTGACGTGCTGTCCAGATTGTACCCAGCCCTCGCCCAGAGTCAGCTTGGAAGCGCACCGGTCTCCCTGTCACCCTAATTAGGATGAATTGCATAAAAAAATGAATGAATGAATAAATTAGGTACTGAGGTTTTTGCTTGAAAATGTTAAACTAATGTTTGAACCTCGGGTTCAGGAGGAACAATGTGGTTTTTGTCTTAACTGCGGCACATTTGACCAACTCTATACACTCAACAGGACCCTGGAGGGAGCGATGGGAGTTTGCCCAGTCTGTCCACATGTGTTTTGTGGATTTAGAGAAGGCTGTCGATCGTGTCCCTTGGGCGATCTTGTGGGGCGGTGCTCCGGGAGTACGGTGTACCAGACCTGTTGCTACTCGGTCTCTGTATCACTGGAGCCAGAATTTGGTCTGCATTGGGAACAACCGATCGAATTTGTTTCCGGTGAGGGTTGGAGTCCCTCAAGTCTGTCCTTTGTCATCAATTCTATTCATAATTTTTATGGGCAGAATTTCTAGGCGCATCAGCAGCGTTGAGGGGTTCTGGTTTGGTGGCCATAGGATCTCATCTCTGCTTTTTTTACTTTTGATGTCATGCTTTTGGTGTCCTCCGGAAGACCTGGATGATGTGGCTGGGGAGAGGAATGTCTGGACCTCATTGCTTAGGCTCCTGCTCCCATGACCAAACCCTGGATAAAGCGGAAGATGATGATGATGATGATGATGATGATGATGAGATTAAACTGAATTTTTATTTGAAGAACGTGTCACAGTTTCAATGTTGTACTTGTTTCTCAGTTTGTGGCTAAGCTAACCGGTCGGGAGCTGCAGGCCTACGCTAAAGCAGGCGCTGTGGCAGATGAGGTCCTGTCCTCCATCCGTACCGTGGCAGCCTTCGGCGGCGAGAAGAAAGAAGTGGAAAGGTTTGCGATTCTTCACAAATGACCATACAGATACAGAGGTGCACTGCATGAATAATCTCTTTCCTCTTGCTTTTCTTTACTTTATTTCCACCTCAACTTCTTTAAGGTACGATCGTAATCTGGTCTCGGCTCAGCGCTGGGGCATCAGGAAAGGCCTGATCATGGGATTCTTCACCGGCTTCATGTGGTTCATTATATTCCTCTGTTATGCACTGGCATTTTGGTATGGTTCCAGTTTAGTGGTCGACACACTAGAGTACAGCCCTGGAACCTTACTTCAGGTTTTTCACACACACACACACACACACACACACACACACACACACACACACACACACACACACACACACACACACACACACACACAGAGAGAGAACTATTGCACGGCACCGACAGACACGCCCTAATTCTGCACAAACTAATTGCAGGTGTTTTTTGGAGTCCTTATTGCTGCCCTGAACCTGGGACAAGCGTCTCCATGTCTGGAAGCCTTTGCTGCAGGAAGAGGAGCTGCTACCATCATCTTCGAGACTATTGACCGTGTGAGAGCATCTTTCATAAGTACTTACGTGCTTAAAGCCGAACCGTTTAAAACGTCAACCATAATCACTTCGTAACAGTGTGCGGTAAACTGTATGTGTAAACAACTATCAATGTCTCGTATTAAAGACAGTCAACACTCAATAAGGCGAGTGTTGATTTCATGCTGTTTATTTGCAGAAGCCGGAGATCGACTGCATGTCTGAAGCTGGCTACAAGCTGGACAAGGTGAAAGGAGACTTGGAGTTTCATAACGTGACCTTTTATTATCCCTCGAGACCGGAAGTGAAGGTAAACAAACATTCTAGAAGTGTTCCCAGTCATTCTGGATATTGAACTGGTTAGTGGTGGTGTGTTTCGCTTCTGGATTTACAGTTTTGCCCTCAAACCCAACGATGATAAAGATGGCTTGGATAAAGTCGCATTAGATTAATATCATGATAAATGTCAAACAGTGGTTGCTGGCTGAGAGAAGCTTCCTGGTCAGTGGCCTCGACATCCGTCATCATTCATCTCACTGAGTCATAACAGCCAATCAGCACTCGCATACCTTTCGAATATGTAATAACTGCGGCGATGTGTAACAGCCAATGAGCGCCACGATACATAACAGATAATCAGCACTGTGATGCATAACAGCCAATCAGCATCATGATCATAACAGTCAATCAGCACTGTGATGCACATCCTATTAGCACAGCCAATCGTGTCCACAATACATAACAGCCAATCAGGATTGTAATGCATAACAGCCTATCAGCATCATGATGCATATTAGCTTATCAGCATCATGATCAAAACAGTCAATCAGCACATCCAATTAGCACAACCAATCATGTCCACAATACATAATAGCCAATCAGGATTGCCAGGCATAATACCCAATCTGTACCATGACGCATAACAGCCCATCGGAATTCTATCTACACCGCCACCACCCCCCACTTTCTCCTTCATTTAGTTCTATCCAGTGCCCACCCATCAGCTATTACCATCCGTATCACACAACCACCAGCAACCAGTGGTTGGTGAAAGCATGCACAGGTGACACCTGCCTCTTTTCGAACTGCAGCATCATGTGCCGTATTGGGTTGTGATCTAACACACTTGGAAAGCATATCATACGAATGAGCTCACAGACGCGCATGATTGGCTAGCAATCACTGTGAGTGACAGGGAAGTGAGTGTATGGCGTCCCTTCCTCATGTGAGAGCTCTCATGGACTCCCGGTCATGGACGGCTGTGGCATTAACCCGGGTTCGAGCTTGCGATTTCCGGGTTAATAGTCACGCACCTTGTCGATGTGCCACTCGGGAGCCCTCTACTGGCATTCTAATATATCAGTGCCATCATAACAGCCAATCAGCATCACGATCCATGACAGCCAAGGTGTACCATGATGCATCACAGCTGGCTAATCACGATGCATATAGCAAAGTCCACGCTGTGATGCATATGGAGACTGAATCTCATGCTGTACAGACATAAAAAATTAATTTGACGGGTATTTTTTAGTTTGTTGCTCGACTCATTCAGGCTTTGGGCCCACGCAAGAGGTTCTATTATCTGGCACCTGAAATCATGCGTCAATCAAAATCAATGAGATCACGATGAGATCACTGGATACATGGGTACAGGTGTTCCTAATGAACAGGTGCAATAATAAATAAACAGGTGTTCACGGAATACACTTCAAGCTATAAGGTCACGTGATCTGGCAGTTGGTGTTGTGGGTGTAAGCCTGCGTGAGATTTGGTCACGATGATGTAATGTGATGTCATGTGATGTGATGATGCTTTAGAAGCCAGTGCTTTCCACTACAGCCAAAACCATGTGACCATCGAGTCTGACGAGTCTAACGAGTCCTCCTCGAGTGTCTCAACCCCAGTGAGGTTGACTGCTGTGGGGAAAGACACAGTTAGGAATGTTTCTTCATGCAGATCTTGGATCAGATGAACCTGCAGGTGAAGTCTGGTGAGACCACAGCGTTCGTGGGGCCGAGTGGGGCAGGAAAGAGCACAGCTGTGCAGCTCATTCAACGCTTTTACGATCCTAAAGAGGGAATGGTGAGAACCTTTACACAGATCATATTTGAGTTGGTGGTGGAGCAGTTAGCATGTCCAGCTCACAGCAAGAAGGTCCTGGGTTCAAGTCCCGGGTTTGGCGAGGGTGTTTCTGTGCAGAGTTTGCAGGTTCTCCCTCTTGCTCACGTGGGTTTCCTCCAGATTCCTCTCACAGTCCAAAGACATCTACATTAGGATAATCGGCTGTTCTGAATTGCGCTTAGTTGTGAGTGTAAATGGTTGTGTGTTTTGGTCTTGCAGTGGTCGGGCAAGTTGTTCAGGGTGTACCATGTTTGTTTGTTTATTTATTTATTTATTTGCTGAATCGTTTAGTCCTACTACGGTCTCAGAGAGACTGGAGCCTATCTTAGGCAACTCTGGGAGAAGCTGGGGTAACACCCTGAACAGTCCATTGCACAGCCAAACACACACACAACTATTCGCACTCACTCTCACACCCTGCTTACTGTGGAAACTGCAGTACAAGGAGGAAACCCATGCAGAACCCATACCCTTCTTGCTCTGAGGTGGACGTACTAATCACTAAACCGCCATGCTGCCTAGATCGAACACAATCAAACAATGTCACCTTTAAGGGCTTGTGTTCCATATTTTTCTCTCCAGGTCACTCTGGATGGTCATGATATTCGAGGCCTGAATATCCAGTGGCTCCGCTCACTCATCGGCATCGTGGAGCAGGAGCCAGTTTTATTTGCTACCACCATCGCTGAGAACATTCGCTACGGACGGCCCGGTGTATCCGAGGGCGATATCATCAAAGCCGCCAGAGAAGCCAACGCCTACAACTTTATTATGGACCTTCCACAGGTAGACTGTTATGTAATTCAACTGTTAATCTGAACCCTCACTCTTATTAAAACATACACAGCACCGTGGCGTAACACATCCACCACACGGCAGGAAGGTCCTGGGTTCGATTCCCTGGCTCGGCACGTTTCTGTGTGGAGCGTACGTGCTCTCCCGCTGCTTGCGTGGGTTTGCTCCAGATACTCCTGTTTCCTCCCACAGTCCAGACTCCTGCACTGTCGGGTTATTGGCTGTTCCAAATCGCCCCCAGGTGTGACAGTGCGTGTGAAAGACTGCATGTGTGTCTGCAATGGTATCGCAAGCTGTTCAAGGTGTACCCCACCCTCGGCCAGAGTCGGCTGAGACGGGCGCCAGCCTCCCCCTGACCATAATTAGGTAATAGTTCAGAAAAGGAGTAAATTAATGAATGATTCTTCAACGAACTTTGGATCCGCTACAGTACTTACAGAACCTTTAAACCCTTTAATTTGAGGTCAACATCATAAATCATTCATTTTGTGTAAAAGCTTAATCCTAATTAGGGTCATGGGGAGGCTGGCGCCCACCTCAGCCAACTCTGGGTGAGGTCAGAGCCACCCTGGACAGCTCACGAGGCCATCGCAGGGCAATCCTGTGATAAATAATAATGAATTCTGAGGTTATCCATTTTATATCCGCCGCAGATGAACAATCATTCTGTTTCTAATGAAAGTTGCTTCTTGAGTGGTTTTAGAAATTTGACACGCTGGTCGGCGAGGGTGGCGGACAGATGAGTGGCGGCCAGAAGCAGCGAATTGCGATTGCTAGAGCCCTGGTGAGAAATCCCAGAATCCTTTTGCTGGACATGGCAACCTCTGCACTCGACAATGAGAGTGAAGCTGTAGTGCAAGAAGCCCTTGACAAGGTGAGTAGCACTTTCGCCAAAAAAATTAAATCTCACAAAATACACACAGAGGACCCAAAAACCTCCTTCAGTCCAAGGCTCAGTCCAAAAAGTTGAAGAATATTAAATTATTATTACGTGCATCAATCTCAGTGATGCAGGAGAGGCGGTGCTGAGGTCTGTCGGAGGCCCCGAGCCCCATCTTGAACCCCTTGATGTTGTAGAAGTGGACACATAGTTTCAGTAAGACGGACCGATGTCACACACAGCGGAGGGAAATATTTCCGGACCGGGTCATCTTGTGGCCTGATGAGGTCAGGTGGCGGCCCATTTTCCTGCCCCGAGTGATTTATTTCCGTGGTGCTTCCTCAAATCACGAGTGTAGACTCATCC
The DNA here is from genome assembly GCA_024760905.1 of Plotosus lineatus. Classification (NCBI taxonomy): domain Eukaryota; kingdom Metazoa; phylum Chordata; class Actinopteri; order Siluriformes; family Plotosidae; genus Plotosus; species Plotosus lineatus. The sequence continues at coordinate 50,809,070 of CM045737.1, read as the reverse complement.
GCCCCGAATTCTTGAAGCCCTTCAGGTCGCTATTCAGCAGGAGACTGCCGCCGCTCCACCCGACACGACCCGTCGAGCCACGGCAGCCTTCGGCATTCACCTCCGACAGCGTAGCGATAATGGCGCCACCATGTAGAGAATCATCTTTAATTGATGATTAATAAAAACTGAAAGAAGTGCCTTCTGTGGAACTTTGTTTATCGGGTCACTCAGGAAACGGGATGATGTACAGCACATTCTGCACTACTCTATACATGTCACTCTGTCTGTTCAAGGTCCAAACTGGTCGTACCACCATTTCCATTGCGCACCGTCTGTCCACAATAAAGAACGCTGATGTGATCGTGGGGTTCGAGCATGGACAGGCTGTAGAGAGAGGCAAACACGATGAGTTGATCAACAGGAAGGGGGTTTACTTCACTCTTGTGACGCTACAGAGCCAAGGAGATAAAGCTCTCCACCAAAAAGCCCAACAGAGTGGGTCACACCCATATTTACAAATAAAGCAAAAACATACAATACTTCCTGATGTGTAAATTATTACTGATGAATGTTTCATCCCGTCTTTTCCTCTTTAGTGGAAGAGGAGGCTGCTGGAGGACCTGATGTGGAGAGGGTAAACCTGTCTCGGGCAGGAAGTTATCGAGCAAGCCTCAGGTGCTCTTGTGTGTGAAACAGAACAGTCCGATTATATAATCGCCAAACGGCGAGGGACACGGGCCTGATTCGATCTCATAAAGTTTGCGTTCCTTGACGTACAGCTGCTTGAGGATGGCACGTTGTTGCAGTGGTCAGCACAACCTCCTCACAGCAAGAAGGTCCTCGATTCGAGTCTGAGGCTCAGGGAGGGCATTTCTGTTTGGGGGTTTGCATGCTTTCTCTGTGCTTGCGTGTTTCCTCCGGATACTCCGGTTTCCTCCAGCAGTCCAAAGACATGCACAGGAGGCTGACTGGGTGTTCCAAAGTGTTCCGAGTTGTGAGTGGTTGTGTGCGTGCTGACCCTGGGATGGACTGGCGAGTTGTTTAGGGTGTTTCCCTGCTTTCATCCAGAAATGGTTGAGATGGGCCCTGGAAGGATTAAGCGATCCTGCAGATCAGTAAATAAACTACAGCTCGATGTAAAAAAAATGAACTTAATGACAAAATGTTTTACATTTTAGCATTTTTGGTTTTGTAATATGTATATTTTTTTATATCATTTTTTACAGGGAGATCTGATGCTTTTTCCACTTTTTTGACACATAAATATTAGTTTTGAATAGCTGTGGTAGATGACACCAGAGAGACAAATAACAAATCACCAGGTTCGCGCATGTTTATGGTTTCCCTCGTGGATTTTTGAGTTGGCTGTAAAAACAATGGCTTTCATATTATTTGTTTGGGTACCTCAGGGCATCACTGCATACTGATGCTTCTGATTAGTTGGTCTCCATTCTTCCCACGAACAGCAGCGTCTCTGCCCATCCTGCTCCTCCCCCAGCACACTCAGTATAGAGCTTTCACATTGCCAATCAGAGCAGAGTTTGCACAGAGAGCAGAAAGACCATAAATGGGAGGAGGAAGCCAAACAGCCATCCAGCGCATGCACTCACACACACAAAAATCAATGTTTCTGGGCATGGTGCATGGGGAACTACTTTCCTGAAGAACTGTGGATGTTTTTGGATCAGGGGGCAGATTTTAGTGCGCCACTTGTGTCTGACGTGAAAAATAAAGACCTGATAATGGGGATAATATCTGATCTTTAAATCTAATGGACCTGAATTATCTGCAGGTTTTTTGCTGAGGTGTTAATAGGGCGGTGGCCCTTGAAATACTGTGTTGCAGTTACTGTGATGATTTGATTTTAGATTAAATATGAATATGGGTTCTCTTTAGTATCTTGTGCATTGTCTGTCTCTCCAGGGCCTCCATTCGTCGTGGGACTAAATCACGTCTGTCCAACATCATTCCAGAATCCTCAGTGCCAATTGCTGGGGAACTCGGTCCCCGGTCCTACACTGAATCCTATGTCTCCCAGGAGTTCAATATAAAGGTATCACAGAAAAAATATACAAATGCAGTGCTGCTTTATTTGTACTTGATCAATAAAAATGTTTTTTTTCCTTCTCTGCAAATGTGTGTGTGTTGTGTGATGATTTTATATATACACACACATATATATATATATATATATATATATATATATATATATATATATATATATATATATTTATTTATTTATTTATTTATTGTGGTGTGTGTATGTGTATAGGGTGCCATTCCAGAAGATGATGAAGAGGAGAAAGTAGAACCAGCTCCTGTGGCTCGAATTTTGAAGTATAATAGCCCAGAATGGCTTTACATGGTTTTCGGGTCGTTCGGAGCAGCTGTGAACGGAGGAGTGAACCCAGTGTACTCGTTACTCTTCAGCCAGATCCTGGCAGTGAGTATTCACATCATCATCGGCTGCTGTAAACAGAAACACGTGGCAGTGGTTTAGTGATTAAGGTTCTGGGTTTCTGATCAGAAGGTCAGCAGTTGAAGCCCCGGTACAACCGAGGTGCCACTTTTGGCCCTTGAACAAGACCCTTAGCCCTCAGCTTCACTTTGAATATGGATATATGGCAAATGCTGTACATAATATACATATTATACCGTAATCAACGTTATAGGTGCCCAGCTCCAATAAGCCCCTCCCCCCAGTGTTTTTGATCTTATGTCTAATAACCGCCCTTGTGTACTGGGAGCAAAATTGTAGCTCAAATTTACCAATTTTATTCGATCAGTCTCTGTAACGGTAAAATGAGGCATTCACTGCCTGTAAACGTGAGTTTGCACGAGATTTCAAGACCCCCTGCCACTGGGGAATGTCTACAATGTTCATCAGTAACAACACATTTGATTGTTCCACCATGCTTTAAAGAACAGGGAAGTATTTTGCTGTGTTCTCTTGGTAAATGTCCAACAACTGATGAACCATTAGAAACTGCTACAGCAAAACTATGGGATGCTCTGAGTGAATGGAGCGATGAGCCAGATATGGACCGATCAGAAAGTGATTAGTATTTTTCACCCGATTCTCCTGCTCACTAACTTCATAAATTTAAAGACATTCCTGGCCATGTGCTTTTGTTTATGTTTGTGTTGATTGGTTCGACGTGCCATGTGCTCGTTGACATTCGTGTTGATTGGTTCAATTTTACTTCCGGGAAAATGTTTAAGGAAACGGCACCGGGAGGGAAAAGTAAGGGGTCTTTTTTTTAATTTATGCCGTTTTCTGTTTATTTTCAGCTTTCGTGTAAGTAATTTTGTTGATACCACAAAATGAATAACACAAATACCAGTAAAACTCTTATTTGTTGTGTTATTATTCAGATTTTCCACCTCGATGGGAATAAGCACTTATCGTTCCACTCCTCTGGTAACATTTTAATAAGCGCTCACCCACTCCAATTTTTTAACCACCCTGTGCGCTTATCATGTCGGATACGGGTAATAATGAAACTGTGAAATATATAAAGGATTTTTCTCTTTGATACTAGTTTCATTCATTAATCTTCTGAACTGCTTAATCCTAATTTGGGTCGTGGGGAGGCTGGCGCTCACCTCAGCCGACTCTGGTCAAGGGTGGGGTAGACCCTGGCCCCTGCAGGTCAACAGCTATGCAGCTACTCTTTACAAAAGTCAGCAATGTTTCTTTACATGAACTTCTCACCACAGACAGTGAGAGACATGGTCGGCCTTTGATAGCCCAGTTAGTGCACTGGGGGACTGTATTGACAACCCGGTGATAGTGGAGCTTGAACCCCCGACCTTGGGATTGGTAATCCAGAACCTTACCACCGGGCCGCCACTGCCCTCAATATTAGTTTTGAGTTCGTAAAATGAGCAATATCACTGGTTTCTTTTCTTCCATGCAGACATTCTCGATGTCGGACCCTGTCGCCCAGAGGAAAGAGATTAATGGAATCTGTTTGTTTTTTGTCATGGTCGGTGTGATCACCTTCTTTACCCAAATGCTGCAGGTAAGTAATGACACCACACGTGTACTACTACACAAGTAACCTACATTACAGAAATCAAATTTTTAAAGTGGGCAGTTGTGGGCAACCTTCAAAATATTTACATTTGGCTGCTTTGCAACCCGAAATGGAGCTAAAAAGAAAAACAAGACACACTCAAAAAACCAAGACCGTAAACAACAAAAAAAAACTCAGGTGTAACTATGTAATCACTTTCTCTATTATACAACAAGCCAACTGGCTTCCACCTTTTGATCAGTTATTCTTCAGCTCAGTTCAGCATTAAAACATATACAGTATTCTTGGAGCATCCCAGTATGTCAGTGCTTCTCAATTATTTTCTGTTACGCCCCCCCTAGCAAGAAGAAAACAATTCGCGCCCCCCCACCACCCACTTTCCGCCGCAACTATAAATTATAACTTTTTTCTATAATATAGTTACAGGTATATCTCTTCATTATATTGTATCCTTGTTAACATAAATAAAACAAAGAGATATAGTTCAACTTACAAGAATAACTTTTTTAACATTTTTTATTAGTCTGTAAAAGAAAGTGCATCAATTTGCCTTAAATTTAAAAATAATAATATCCTTGTTACATTTTTGACAAACTTACCACACCATTTGCTGCTGAAAATAAAATCAATAAATAATTAATTCAAATTGACTTCAGAAACATTAACTCAGGAGCACAATATATAAACACTTTAACCTACAAAACAAGAACAAATAGAACAATTTGTGCTGATTTTTTTTTCTCAAAATGAGGAAGCCAAGATTAATGGCTACAATGAGCACGTTTTGCAGCGCACAGCTTCTCAAAGGAGGTTTGAAGCATGACACTGCAACTCTCAGCTCCTGCTCAATGTATATACTCGCTGCGCACAATGGGCAATGAGGGCGCCACTGCCAACTACTGGAGTGGATGTGCAATTACACTTTCTTGTAGTACGGCGGAAAAAAAGCATGTTCTCCTGGGTCATACGCGCCCCCCTCAGCAAGCACTGCAGTATGTGGAAGTGCAAATGAAAGCAAAAAAAAAAAAAAAAAATGAAATTAAAAAAATCAACTATAGATAGCAAAGCACTGTCAAAAGATCCCATGGATAAAGTTGTGGACAGGTACGAGTAAGGAGAAGGACACAAACAAATTCAGAGGATTGATTTACATTTATGGCATTTGACTGATGTCGTTATCAGGAGAGACTGACATTTTTATTTCATTAAACCAAGCGAGCAGTTGAAGATTAAGGCCTTGCTCAAGGGCCCAAGAGCTTGATGGTACAGGCGTTTGAACCACTGACCTTCTGATTGACCCTTAACCACTGAGCCACCACTGCCTCAAATTTCTGTTTCCAGGAGTCAATGATGACGTGAATATTTACTGCTAGGGTTTGGCTGAATAGTAAAGTGCTGGGTAAAGTCTATAATCTAGAAATTCAAAGGCTTTGGTATTATTAGGTAGTATCTGGACAGCTCTCTCCAAACTGGATGGAATAGTAAGGAGGACACTGGTCAGAAAGACTCCTAAGAGACTCCTGGAGTAACTTTAGGGCAGCTACAGGAATTTTTGGCAAAGAGTGGTCATTGTGTGCTTGTGACAACAATATCACAAATGCTCCACAAATGTGTCTGGTATGGAAGGGTTGAGTCGTAAGAAAAAGAGACTCTTCAAGAGAGGCCACATCAAACCATCTTGGAGATTCTGAGGGCAAATGGAAAAAGGTGATGAGGTCAGATGAGACCAAAATTGAACTACCTGGCAAACATAGCATACCTACAGTAAAGCATGGTGGTGGTAGCATCATGTTATATGGGTGTGTGTGTGTGTGTGTGGGTGGGGGGGGGGGTTCTGCAGTAGTCAATCTGGATGGGGCAAATTCAGAAAATTAAAAATAACCAACTTCTTGGGGAAAACCTGCTGCTAAACAAACTTTCACTGGGAAGAAGGTACACCTTCTAAACTGACATGAGTCTTCTTTTCATGCTGCAAAGCGCAGAAATGTAAATATTCTGAAGAGCGAAACAGTTTGTCCTTGTTGTTTGAGTTAGGTTTGTATTTAAAATCTTGATATTATGCTCTCCCATCTCTCAGGGTTATGCATTTTCCAAATCTGGGGAGTTGCTGACACGTCGATTGAGGCGCCTTGGATTTCATGCTATGTTAGGGCAGGAGATTGGCTGGTTTGATGACCACAGGAATAGCCCTGGTGCTTTGACTACTAGACTGGCCACAGATGCTTCCCAAGTCCAGGGAGTAAGTTTACAAACTCTAACCTGTACACCATCCACTACAACCTGAAACTCCATCCTTTCTTTCCCAGGTTAATAGTATGTACTGCTTCTTACATTAAGGTTCATTTGTTATTACATGCAGGCCACCGGCTCACAGATTGGAATGATTTTAAACTCTCTGACCAACATTGGTGTAGCCATCATTATCTCCTTCTACTTCAGCTGGAAGCTCAGCTTGGTCATCATATGCTTTCTGCCTTTTCTTGCACTTTCTGGAGGATTCCAAGCCAAGATGCTTACTGGCTTTGCAAAGCAGGACAAAAAGGCCATGGAAGCAGCTGGTCAGGTATTCAAATTACTCGATAATCAATTTAACTGCAATCAGATTCTTGGAGATGACAATCTTGGAAAAAGATGTTCCTCAAGAGTTCTTTAAATAAATGTAATGGTTCTAACTTAATAAATGGGTCATACATGATATGATGTTTTGAAAAGGAAAAAAACATTTTTTTTAAATACATCTAAAGAAAATTACAAAAGTAGTAGTACCTTGACTTACGAGTGTCTTTTATAATGAATTTTCCACGATACGAGCTTCGATCCACCAAAAATCTGCCCCATCCAACCAGCAAAATTTTGATTTATGAGCTCTGCTGAGGAAACGGCTTTTCCGGGCCAATTAGCCTCGTATTCTTCCACGTGTATTCCTCCACGCTCCGAGAACGCCTCTCAATTATTTTCTGTGTGATGTCCCCTGTAGGAAGAAAAAAAATAAACATTTTACCCCCCCCCCCCCCAGCTCCCTGTGCACGATTATAAATAGTGTTTGCTGCACTTCATGTCGTTTGCTTGGTGCTTTTCCCAACACCATAGGGAAAACAGTGAGAGCGCCACTGCCACCTACTGTAGATGATGCGAAATTACACTTAATTCTAGTACAGTATGACAAAAAAGCATGTTTCCCAGGGTCATACGCCTTGCATTCCCACCATCACACCTTGTGGAGCGCACTCCACTATTTGAGAAGCACTGGCCTTGTGGGAGCTCACCACAAGCCTTTCCTCACTGGCATTCGTAGCATTCACACACACACACACACACACACACAATTCTCCTCCTCCTCCTCTGTTACGCACCACCTCATACCTGCCCACATGACATCTTCGTGCCCATGTAACAGCTTTGCTGCAGTTGATGATTGGAAGGGTTAGTTGACATTGTTTATTCTTGTTTTATTATTATTTATTATTAAATATTATTTATGTTAATGTACATGTATTATTATGAAATATTTATTGTTTTTAGATTTTTATCTTTAACATATTAGGTGAAATATACGTGTTTGGTGCAGGTTATGAGTTTGGGAGGGGCTTGGAACTGATTAATTGGGTTTCTATTATTTCCGATGGGAATGTTTGTTTTATATAACGAAACATTCTGACTTACGAGCTCGCCCTCAGAACGGATTAATTTCGTAAATCAAGGTACCACTGTATGTATAAATAATTAATTAATTGGGGCAGTGGCGACCCGGTGCTGGATTACTGATCCCAAGATCAGGGGTTCAAGCCCCACTATCACCAGGTTGTCATTGGTGTCCCCTCCGTGCATTAACTGAGTTATCAAAGGCTGGCCGGGTGTCTCACTCTCTGTGGTGGAGGTTCATGTAAAAGCACCTCTGCTAACTTTGGTAAAGAGGAGCTGCATAGCTGTCAGCATGTTTCTACCCTGCGATGGACTGGTGAGCCATTCAGGGTGTACTCTGCCCTCACCCCATGTCAGCTGTGATGGGTGCCAGCCTCCCCACGACCCTAATGATGATTAAGCGGTTCAGAAAATGAATGACTAAATCATAAATTATTGCTCTTATTTGTCGACTTTACAAAGGGAAACTAAAAATATTTTAACTTCATGCATAATTATCATACACCTGATTCAGTCGAACTCTTTCTCCAGATTTCTGGCGAGGCCCTGAACAATATCCGAACCATTGCCGGTCTGGGTAAAGAGTGCAGTTTTGTGGAGATGTATGAAGCCCATCTCGAAGCGCCGTACCGGGCTGCAGTGAAGAAGGCGAATGTTTACGGTGCCTGTTACGGATTTGCACAGTGTGTGGTCTTTCTGGCGAACTCGGCATCGTATCGTTTCGGCGGATACCTCGTGCGGCACGAGGGCCTTCATTTCAGTTTGGTTTTTCGGTGAGACTGATGTCAACATGTTCAGTTACAGAGTCTGAGAATATATTAATCAGGATATACCTGCAGTTCCTCTCATAACTAATAATAATAATAATAATAGTAATAGTAATATAATAATAATGGCCTGACAGTAGCGCTTCCTTTCTCTCATGGTAGGGTCATTTCTGCCATTGTAACCAGCGGAACAGCTTTGGGCCGAGCCTCCTCATACACCCCTGACTACGCTAAAGCCAAGATTTCCGCAGCTCGCCTCTTCCAGCTGCTTGACCGTGTCCCCAAAATCAATGTCTACAGTGACAAAGGCGAAAAATGGGTGATTCAACAATTTTTTTACATTAAATAAATAATGCAAGTAACAAACAAGAGGGTAGCGTGGGCTCCCGAGTGGCGCATCGATAAAGTGCGTGACTATTAACCCGGAGGCCGGGAGTCCAGGTGAGCTAATTGGCTGAGCTCTCACAGGAGGGAGGGATGGCATACGCTTATTTCACTGTCACTCACAGCGATTGCCAGACAATCACCAGCATCTGTGAGTTCGTTCGTATGAGGTGGTGGATAGCACTTTCCCGCCGAGTGTGTCAGACCTACCCTGAAATACATATGAACCGCAGTTCGAAAAGAGGTGTGTGGCTAGCGTCACATGTCACAGATGGGGCGTGTGCATGCTTTCGCCCCTCCCTGGTCTGTGGTGATCATGCGATAAGGCAATACTTGATGGGTGGGACCTGGATACGAATAAATTAGGGAAAAAAATGGGGGGAGGGCAGTGCAGTGGTGTAGAAGAGTTCCATGCTTAGTGAGGACATTTCCGTGTGGAGTTCGCATGTTGTCCCCAGGCTTGCGTGGGTTTCCTCCAGGTACTCGGGTTTCCTCCTATGTTTTAAAAGCATGCACGTTAGGTTTGCTTCCACATTAGTTTCAAATTGCCCCTAGGTATGAGTGTGAATGGTTGTGTGTGTTGGCCCTGCGATGGCTTTGGTGAGCAGTTCAGGGTGTACCCCACCCTTGGCTAAGATGGGTGCCAGCCTTGCTGTGGCACTGATTAGAAAATAACTGAATGGATGAATGATACCTGCAGTCAACACATGAGAGGGTAGTGAGGTAGTGTTATTGAAAGCATATCCACCCATCAGCTACACAGAAGGTCATGGGCTCGGTGAGGATATTTCGGACTGGAGTTTTCTCTTGCTTGTCCGGGTTTCCTCTGGGTGTCACAGTTTCCTCCCTCAGATCAAATTGCCCCTTGGTGTGAGTGTGAATTGTTGTGCGTGTTTTGACCCTGCGATGGACTGGTGAGCTGTACATCATGTACCCCACCTTCACCCAGTGACGGCTGAGACAGGCTCCAGCCTACCCATGACCATAAATAGGATCAAGTGGGTCAGAAAATGGACAATGCAAGAAAAGGAAAGGAAACATGTTCAGTAACCTTGAGGAAGTGAGTGTGTGAATATAAAATGTGTATTTCTCTGGATTCAGGTCGATTTCAAAGGAGAAATCGAGTTCATAGACTGTAAGTTCACCTACCCGAGTCGGCCCGATATCCAGGTTCTGAATGGACTTACTGTCAGTGTGAAGCCTGGTCAGACTCTGGCTTTTGTGGGCAGCAGCGGCTGTGGCAAGAGTACGAGTGTCCAGCTGCTTGAGAAATTTTATGACCCAGACTTAGGACGAGTGGTGAGAATGCAATTACATACAACAAGCACGCACACGTACACTAACACACACACACGTACACTAACACACACACACACACACACACACACACGTACACTAACACACACACACACACACACACACACACGTACACACACACACACACACGTCCACTAACACACACACACACACACACACGTACACTAACACACACACACACACACACACGTACACTAACACACACACACACGTACACTAACACACACACACACGCACACTAACACACACACACACACACTAACACACACACACACACACACACACGTACACTAACACACACACGTACACTAACACACACACACACACACACACACACACACACACGTACACTAACACACACACACACACACACACACACACTAACACACACACACACACACACGTACACTAACACACACACACACTAACACACACACACACACACACACAACTGAGTGAATTTTATGAGATATAAGAAATAAAAGCGCCATTTTTATCTTATTGGTTGTTCGGGGTTTTTTTTGGGAAACGATGCGTAATTTCATCTTCGTATTTATTATTGTTGTTCAGCTCATCGATGGACATGAATCTACTTTCATCAACGTTCAATTTCTGCGCTCCAAGATCGGGATCGTCTCCCAAGAGCCCATTCTGTTTGACTGCAGCATTGCGGAGAATATCCGTTACGGGGACAACCAGCGGAAGCTTAGCATGGATGAGGTCATCGCTGCAGCCAAGAAGGCCCAGCTCCATGATTTCGTCATGTCCCTTCCTGAGGTAATAATTCATCCTTTCATCCATTTTCTAAGCCGCTGAACTGTAATCCGGGTCACAGGGAGACTGGAGCCCATCTCGGCCGACTCCGGGTGAGGGCTGGGTACACCCCGAGCGGCTCGCTAGACTGTTTCCAGTCCAAAACACATGCAATCACTCACACTCATTCACACCTAGGGATGATTTGGAACCGCCAATCATCTTAACGTGCATGGTTTTTTTGACGGAGAGAGGAAACTGGAGTACGAGGAGGAAACCCACACGAGCACCGAGAGAACCTGCAAACACCACGTAGAAACACTCTCGAGTCTGGGAAACGCCCCTTCTTGCTGTGAGGTGGACGTGCTAACGATTGTTTGGCGGGTTTAAAGCTGGGGCCGGTCAGCACGTTGCTCACACAGAGAGAAGGCCCGAGTCCTGGGACCGCCGAGGGTGCTTCTCTGTGGTTGTTTTCCCCATGCATGCATGGATTTCTTCCTGGTTGTCTGGTTTCCTTCCACAGGCCAAAGACATGCATATCAGGTGAACGGGCTGGTCTAGACTTGCCCCTAGGTGTGGACGCTGAGCTACTCGGAGTGTACCCCACCTTAGGCCAGTGTCAGCCGTGACCCAGGTGGGATTAAGGGGTCAGGGAAAGGAGTGAAATAGTAGCGTGAGCTTCCCCCCCCCCACACCTTTTCTTCCTAATTTTAGTCGGAACCAATTCCCACCCATCAGGTATTGCCTTCCCTATCACATGAACAAAACCGAGCAGGGATGAGAGAAAGCATGGACACGCCCCCTCCATGACATGCAATGCTGGGCATCCGCCTCTTTCCAAACTGCTGTGTATGCGTATTTGGGGGTGGGTCGAACACACTCGGGGAAGGGAGGGAGAGAGGGCACCATCTACTCCTTGTACGAAAGACCTCATGGACGCCCATGATTGGCTGGCGATCACAGTGAGTGACCGGGACGTGAGCATAAGCTGTCCCTCCCTCTCACCCGTGAGAGCTCGGCCAATAATGGGCTCCTGGTCATGGATTAGTGCAGGGTTGGGCAATCTGATCCGCAAAGGGCCGGAGTGAGTGCAGGTTTTCACTTCAACCAAATAATAGCCACACCTTCATGTCCTTTACATCACTGTTTAAGACTTAAAGCAAGGTGATGTCACCAAGATGGCTCCACTTCAGAATTCAAACAGTAATGTCCGATCTAGGTTTTTTTTTTCTTTTCTTTTGATGATCAGTGATTGGTGGAAGCAGGTGGAAGGTGTGGCCATTGTTTGGTTGAAGTGAAAACCTGCACCCACACCGGCCCTTTGCGGATAAGATTGCCCACCCCTGGATTAGTGCGAGTTGAAAGGATAATCAGCATCTGGTGCAGATTTGACGTTGATCAGTGAAACGGAGGCTACACAGTCCTCATATATCCATTTAACACGGAGCACATCGCCCGCGTCCTCGTCTCCCGCTCGAACCGTACAGTATCTGTCGACGACAGTAACGACTCTTCTCCTGTTAACATCTCTACAGAAATATGACACCAATGTGGGCTCCCAAGGGTCACAGCTCTCACGCGGTCAAAAACAGCGCATTGCCATTGCCAGGGCAATCATACGAGATCCAAAGATCCTCCTGCTGGATGAGGCTACATCGGCCTTGGACACAGAGAGCGAAAAGGTAAAAGAGAAAAAGTGAAAGAACGTTAGCAAAAACGAGACGCGCGGTACAGCAAAATCCTCCCGATGATGATCCTTCATGTTTCTGTTTCTTTTATCGAACAGACAGTACAGGAGGCTCTGGATAAAGCGAGGGAGGGCCGCACGTGCATCGTCATCGCCCACCGCCTGTCCACCATCCAGAACTCTGACATCATAGCGGTGATGTCACGAGGGTTTGTGATTGAGAAGGGGACACATGATGATCTCATGACCTTAAATGGAGCTTATTACAAGCTGGTCACGACTGGAGCGCCGATCAGCTAAAGATTCCAAGACAGTTTCGTTTAAATAAAGTGTATTATTTATATTTCTGCGTTTGGGAGAAAAGCCTCAGCGATTCATGACCTGATCCCTCACGGAAAAGTTTTACTGATCCAAAATCCAGGCTGAAAATTTCACAATTTCTGAATAACGATGGTGTTTTATTTGCTCAATGATGTTGCTGTGTTTCTCAATCTGTCTGTACAGAATTAATAAATCGTCGCCTTTATTTGATGACGTCATCAAGTATTAATGCATCATGATAGTTAATTACTAAAATCACAATTATGCCCAGAAGGGGAGGCGAAGATCTCTGAATAATACACATCCATCAACAATGGGGCGTGTCATTCATTCATTTCCTGAACAGCTTAATCCTAATTATGGTTGCAAGGAGGCTGGCGCCCATCTCAGCCGACTCCAGGCGAGGACAGGGTACACCCTGGACAGCTCGCCAGGCCACCACGGGCCACCACTCGCACAACCATTCATACTCACACGCACATCTGTGGGACAATTTGGAACAGCCAATTAACCTACTGGGCATGTTTTTGGACTGTGGAAGGAAACCGGAAAACCCGGAGGAAACCCACGCAAGCACCAGGAGAACATGCGAACTCTACACAGAAACGTCCGAACTGGGAATCAATCCAGGACCTTTCTGCGGACATGCTGATCACTACGCCACCGTGCCTCCTTGGGCGCGGCATTATTTTAGTATATACTACATGGAAATATAAGCCACAAAAAAAACAGGGCAGTAGAATTAGGTTTTTATGTCTTATTTATTCATTTATTTATTAAAATCACAAACAGACGCAAGTGAGCAGAGTCAGAGCCGTGTTTACACCTCATTCAGAATTTATGTATCTAATATCAAGAAACTTAAAAACAAATAAAATAAAATATATCTTCATGGCTTATCTTTACAAATTTTAACTATGACAAAGACAAGGTCATGTGAGCTCTGCACGCTCAGAGTCTGTGTGGTTAACGGCGTCTTCTGAGTGTACTCTGGGATATTACGAGTGTTTGGTACTTCCTGTACACGGATGCCAGAGAAACAGGTGGGTGTTAACATTTATTTCAAGTTTTAATACACAAACACAGGAAACAATTTCGTACGGTGACTCACTGTATTTGTACTTGGCACGGTTATAAAGAAATGTCTCCTCCTAGTGGGGCGTCTGATGAACATTTTGATACAGATTGTAAATGAAGAATTTTTCAAGATTTCAGGATTTAAAAAAAAAAAAATTAACCCAAGCAGTGATCATTTCCAAAATTGTATGGTTTGTGACTTGTTGCACTCCCTCATGTCAAAAAATCTGTGCCCAAAACAAACAAAGAAAGA
>CM045737.1:50747347-50792347 GCA_024760905.1 Plotosus lineatus | reverse complement strand
TAATAAAATCAAACAGCAGATGGGCTGAATGTACCGAACGTGCAGATTATCACACCAATGCACTTTTTCTCCCCTGATGGCCCATTTTATATCTGAAAATATGCCTAACCCTGGCAGTGCCAAAGCTGAAAAAAATCAGGTTTACGTTATGTTCTCAAATGCCAAAGCTGGGGGAAAAAAAAAAAAAAAAAAGATTTTATGACACACGCTAATTCATTGCACAGCATGTTGAGCTTCAACACTGGGCACTTCTAGGGTTAAATTTGCTTACATTATTTGATGAAGTACCACGATGATTACTTACTCAGGCATGTGATTTGACCATCACCAAAATATCTGAAAATCAGCCAGGGTTACCCTGGTGGTGGTAGAGGGGGGGCTTTGCTCCTGTGTTTTAAGCATTTCAGAAGTGGAAAAAGGCCATTTCATGACACTGAAAGAGCTCGAGAAAGTTTAATTTCTAATCTCCATACTGTACCTCAACTTGTGGGTTTATCATGTGGGATTCCAACACTAATCAAAATGTCACAGTCACAGATCAAGTAGTCACTCTTCTAGATATGTCCTGCCTCACAACACTATTATCAACAGTCATTGTCATTAAACACAATCTGGAAACAAACTATACACATGACATGCTATACAGGACATACGTTTTTTTAATTAATGTTTGTCTTTAGTGCTTTAGCATGGCACTTTCTTGCTGTCTTTTGTGCAGCCTGAGAAAGTTTGTGGGCCCTCTGGATGCTGAGGCGTTTCGGTTGAGGTTGATTCATTGGTTTTACATTTCCAATATTAATGAGCTAATTACACGAGCACACTCCCACTGCTGTAAATGCCTATTTATATAATTACGAAAAACTGGCGAGTTAATGCGGCAATAATTTATTTATCTTAACAGCAGAAAAATGCTTCAGTGACCATAGAGTCGGCTCATTTGATTCAGTTCATGGAATGAACACATTAACTTCCTACGCCTAAAACATTCATGCATTCACAATAATTTGAAAAATATAATCGCAAACTAGACAAGAAAATTCTCAAACATACCTAAAAATTAACTACTGATCAGCGACAGGAACTGGTTGTTTCACTGGCTCGGCTCTTTGCATGGAAGTTTCTAGTTGAACGGCAAACAAAGGGTCCGTAGGGTTCTGGAATCTTCGCTTGAACACCAAATGTTCCGGCAATTGAATGTTACAGTTACCTTTTACATCCATTCCCACCTAAACTTGTTTTTCACGACTTTGTCCATTTCTTTGATTCGAGCAGAAAATTTTCTCTGGATCACCGACATGCTTTCGATAGCTGAACAGATCAGAAGTGGCGTGAATGTCTACGTACATGTTTCAACATCAGCGATTGGCTATTAGAAAGCCATCAGCCAATCAGCAGTAACATTTCAAGAGAAGTCATTTTATGCAAAACTCGGAACGGAATAAAAGTGGGAAAGGTTATTTTGACATATAGCATGAAAAAATCATTTTTTTTTTTGTTGTTTTAAACTGGGCCAATGAAAAAAATCAGAATTCCGTGAATTCGCGGAAAAATCACATGCCTGCTTACGGTAAACAAGGATAAAAGAGGAACATCAACGGATTTGTAAGTGCGAATATTTTTTTTCTGGGGGGGAAGGGGGTTGATTTTGTGTGTGTGTGTGTGTGTGTGTGTGCGTGTGTGTGCGTGTGTGTGTGTGTGTGTGTGTGTGTGTGCGTGTGTGTACAGTACTACTATATCTAAAATTGTTAATGTTTTCTGGGTGAGCATGAACATCACAGTTCTACCCCACAGGGTTGTGGATCGACTGGATTAAAGCAGAACTTCAGGAGAAGGAATGACCACGAACCTGATGAACAATACAACATACTGTATCAGTCAAACAATGTGAACACGCCCCTCACGGTACCTGCAACAGGAGGTGTATCCAAACTTTTGACTGGCAGCATATATACAGTCACGTTCTGAATAATCGGAGCCAGACGTGACTATCCTGATCAATCAGTGTTTTTGGTAGAGATGACGTCTCTACAGGTAAATAATGGACTATCAGGTGTAGTAGACGAACAGAATCCAACAGAACCAACAGTCCTGACCCGCATGCTGCTGATTCTGGGTAATTGAATCACTAATCGAAAGGATCAGAATAATTGTTCAGAATAATATCAGTGTTGAATTTAATTAGTGACGTCATTCATTCTTTAAAAACCAGGAGCCAATCATCTTCTTCTTCTTCTTCTTCTTCTTCTTTTCCTTTCGGCTGTTCCCTTCAGGGGTCGCCACAGCGAATCATCTGCCTCCATCTCACCCTATGCTCTGCATCTTCTACTCATACACCAACTGCCTTCATGTCCTCCTTCACCACGTCCATGAATCATTGTCCTTATTTAAGGAAGGAAGCAGCGGATGTTGTACCTGCAGGTTATAAACATTTCTCACTGAAATTCTGAGGAAAACGGGTCGATCCAGACATTCTTCAGAAGAATGGCAGACCTTGATTAAAATGTTGATTGGAGAGGAGGAAACAGAAAGAACAGAAAATGTTCAGCTGCTCAGATAAAATGATCCAATTCATTTAAAATCCAACCAGAACCTGAAAGACGTGGATGAAAAACTACCATTCGAATGGATGAAGATCCAAAATGGCAAGAACTCGACCACCGATCAGATCCAGGAAGATCTAAAGTGACCTGTGAGTTCTGTTACAATTAAAAGACGACTATATGAAGTCGAGCTATCAGCAAGAAGCCCCACAATGTCCCGCCACTGAAAAAAAAAGACGTGAAGAGGTTCCAATTCACCGAAGAACACACTGACTGGAATAAAGAGAACCGGAGCACCGTCCTGTGAACTGATGAACGTAAGATCGGTCTTTTTGGGTTTAGTGGTTGGAGACAGTTTGTTAGACGGGCCCCAGACACTGAATTGAAGCCATAGTACACTGTGAGGACAGTGAAGCCTGGTGGGGATGTTTAATGTGTCGGGTCTATTTATCACATCCCAGGGATCCTGGATCAGTTCGATTCCATCGGAACACCTGAAGAGGTCGTGCTGCCTCATGCTGAAGAGGAAATGCCCTTGAAATGGGTTCCAACAAGACAACGACCCCAAACACACCAGTAAATGGGAAATATTTCGGTTCCGGGCTGATGAGATTGAGGTTCTGGAGCGGCGACCCGATCCCGGACCGCAATCCAATAGGAAACATGTGGAGTGACATCAAAACTGTAGATTCTGAGGTAAAACCCAGAAATCCAGAAGATGTGAGGAATGTAGTGGAATCATCCTGGGCTGGAACACCTACACACAGGTACCAGAAGGTGGTCGACTCCATGTAACCCAGATGTGCAGCAGGACTCAGAACCAGTGTTTGTATAAATAAATATTAGTTCCGAGATTCAAAGGAAAACAAACAGAACCTTCAACCGTTTTTCACTTTATACACTGAAGGGTTGATTCTGTAAAGAGGAAACACGGACTCGGATCATTCTGACAGTCCAACATTCACTTTTATTTTATTTCTTTAAAGGAATAAAAACTATTTTGATTATTTTTATCTTCAGGTTTTGGTTTGGAATCGAAAGTGTCGTGTTCACAACGTATGTGTGTGTCTGGAATTAAAAACTTATATCAGGATTGTGAGCTTTATTCTCTTTTATAAACCCACTGTGTTATTTTAAACACAACTGTGTGTGTGTGTGTGTGTGTGTGTGTGTGTGTGTGTGTATACATGTACACACACACACATTAGCGGTTATGATTTATAATTATTTTATAAACAGATGAAGAACTATTTTCTTGAATGATATAATAGTCTGAGACACAAGGCAGTGTGATGCGAGCGGTTATTATGGTGGTTGGAATAATTCCGGATGAACAGCAGCATCACGTGTATATTTGTTAAAAACATTTTTAGGCCAGAAAAAAAAAAATCTAGTTTCTCATTAGAACCTTCTGAAAACCGAAGAGAGACACACGGGGAGTTTTTGTATTTTTTAAAACAGGGAAATGCGATGACCGTCGAAGCCCGAAAGCTTTGAATGCTGAATGTAGGGAAAGTGACTGAAGCTGAACTTGAGGCGACTTCCAGCAATTTGTGGAGATTTCTGAATAAATAATAAAAACCTTTTAGTAGTACAGTCGGCCCCCAACTTACGAAATTAATCCATTCCAGAGCCCTTTTCGTAACGCGGGGATTTTGTAAATAGGGGTCACATCTTACATGTTAAACGCCTAATTCGTTCCAAGGCTCCAGTCTTTGGACTGGATAAACCCCATAAACCCTTTAAACATGAGAAAAGTACACACATTTTTATGAAATATGTGTTAAAAGTAAAAGAAAATTGTTTATTAAACCATTATTAAACATTTTTTATTAACACACACACACACACACACACACACACACACACACACACCTCTCTGTCTCTCTCTCTCACACACACACACACGTGCTGCGGGCCACGCCCACAAGACGTGAATTCAAAGCGCATTTCCTGCTTGACCATTTGCAGAATTAAAACAACTTAAAAAACTAAAAACAAAAGCGTTATTCCATCTGTCTCTCTCTCTCGCTGTGGGCCACGCCCACAAGATGTGAATTCAAAGTGCATTCCCTGCTTGACAAACTCAACTTTAATTTGATTCCTTGAGGGATCGGAATTCCAGATGAGCTCAAATGCAAACACATTTATTAAACATTTACTGAATTAAACAACTTAAAAAACTAAAGTAAAAACTAAAGTGAAGCTTCTTTCTGTCTCTATCTGGGAGGCCAGCGGGGCGGGATGTTGAGAGACAGCCAATGAGAGAGAACTGGCGCATCGTGTGAAATTTTGATTGGCGTGTTTGAATTTTTTTTTTTTTTTCATAAGAGGGGGTTGTTTTGTATCTCGGGGACGGAAACTCAGGGAAATGTTTTTCGTAACCCGGGGATTTCGTACACAGGGATCTTCGTAAGTTGGGGGCTGGTTGTACATGTTTATTTCATTTTCTGCATCGAGATGTTCAGTGTTCTACACAAACATTGAACATAAATTACAGCAAAAACCTCACAGCAAAAAAATCTTTAAAAAAATTAAAAATACAGCGGTACCTTGAGTTATGAGTGTCTTTTATAATGAATTTTCCATGATACGAGCTTCGATCCACCAAAAACCTGCCCCATCCAACCAGCAACATTTTGATTTACGAGCTCTGCTGGGGAAATGGCTTTTCTGGGCCGATTAGCCTCGAATTCTTCCGAATGTATTCCTCGGGTCCCTGTGAATGCCTTGTACAAGGCTTCTCAATTATTTTCTGTGATGCCCCCTATAGGAAGAAAAAGAAAAAAAAAAATCACCCCCCCCCCTCCCCCCAAGCACCCTGCGCATGACTATGAATAGTGTTTACTGCACTTCATATCGTTTGCTCGGTGCTTTTTCCCTACTCCATAGGGAACACAGTGAGCGCACCACTGCCACCTACTGTAGAGGATTTGCAATTACACTTAATTCTAGTACAGTATGGAAAAAAGCATGTTCCTTGGGTTAATACTAGGGATGTCATTGACAATCGGAATATAGCTGATATAATTATGTTGATCTATAATTGATACCTATAAAAGGGATATCAACACTTTTAAACGTTATATAAAATTCATCTTAAATTTCATACAAAGCTGTTTTAATAATAAATAACATGAGAGCAAGCGGTATCTTTTAATAAATAAAATGATGTACGAAAACATGTTATATAGTTTCAGTTGAAAACCAGCTTAGCGTAATGCCGAGTGTTAGTCCAAGCTTCCTGTGTTCATGACGGCGTCTGTAGTACGTAAATGCCATTTTCAATGACACCCCAGTAAATGGTACGTCCCGCCTCTCTGTATGGTAAATGGTACGTCCCTGCTTCTAGTGTGCGGTCAGAGCGCGTGTTCTCAACAGCACGGAACATTTTGAACAAGAAGAGACCGTTTTCACCGGATAATGCAGATATGTGCATCTTCTTGTATCATAATTATGAATTGTAAAAATGCATATCTCTTAAACTTTTCAATTGACAAATGTTTGTAGAATAGAAACAACATTCTTAAAATTAAGTAGTAAACAAGTGTTTATAGATTTGTTAAAAACAAAAAGGTGTTAATTAAAATCTTGTCGGTGGAAAACTATTTCCTGTCTTCTATTTCAGATTTGGCTTTCGTAATTGGTCACTTTTATTACAAAATATTTAATGCATTATACAAACTACTGTAATATATCTTAGTCTGGTCTATTTAATGCATTTATGGAACAGTACAGCAACATTCTAATGTATCGATACATCAGAATTTTTTTTTATCAATATATCGATACCAATAATAGGTTTTCAATGACACCCCTAGTTAATACGCCTCCTTAACCCCCGCCCCCCCCCCCCACGCCCACTATTTGAAAAACACTCGGCTTGTGGAAGGTCACCACGAGCCTTTCCTCGCCTGCATTCGTAGGTGCACATGCACAAAATTCTCCTCCGCTGTGACACACCAACTCATGCCTGCCCACGTTATCTTCACACCCACGTGATACCTTTGCCGTAGTCGATGATCGGAAGAGTAAGTTGACTTAATGCTTCTTTTTTAAAAAAAAAAATGATTTATTATTAATTATTATTCATGATAATGTAGATGTATTATTATTATTAATAAATATTTGTTTTTACATGTTTATCTTTAATATATTAGGTGAAATATACGTGTTTGGTGCAGGTTATATGAGTTTGGGAGGAGGTTGGAATGGATTCATTGGTTTTCTATTATTTCCGATGGGAATTTTTGTTTATCTAACCAACATTTTGACTTACGAGCTCGCCCTCACAACGGATTAATTTCGTAAGTCAAGGTACCGCTGTATTTTCAAACACAACCAACATCACAATAACACCACCGAACGGCCACTCACTCTCTGGATGATTCAAACGTTCCAACATTCTGGTTGTAATGTTGTCGGAGTTTTCCAAGGTTTTGAGCATGTTTTTTTTTTGTTTTTTTTTTAAATAATAAAAAATAAAAATAAAAAAATGACATGCAGCACCAATCTTTGCATCCAGGAAATGTTGAGAAACCGAAAAATTAATTGTTTTTTAATCCTGCCTTATAGCGAAGGTGAAATATCTGAAGAATTTGTATCGTAACAGAAACTCTGCTTCTGCTTTCATAATTTTGTGTTTCCTCGCACTGGCTGTCTGATTTAACACGACTCCATTACACGTGAGAAAAGCCCCGTGTGTAAAAGAAATGACTGGGATTAGCATGAAGAAATTTAATTTAATTTATTTATTTGTAAAGTCGCTCACGTTTCCAGAATACAGTTCGAAATTCTCCTTCTGCTGGATCAACTTGTCCATGTTTCTACTTGCTGCCTCGAAAAATCTCTCGGTCGCTCTGATGTTTTGGACGGCTAAGATCCGCGAGACGATCGCACTGATGATGCCTTGTGACTGGCAGGAGTTGTGGGCCACCCGGTGCCGGACTTTCCTGTTCGGTTCGGTGATTAAAAACCCAGCTTTGATCGGCGGGTCCCGGGTGGGGCCCCTCTCTTTCACGTTATGTCTCAAGTGTGCGGCGTAAAGCTGGAAGAGTCGCCACAGTCCTGTTTTATACGAGAGGCGGAGAGATTCAGCGGATCCTTTGGGAACCGATAACAACCGGATCCCATGGAGTCTCATGTGCAGGTGAATGGCTGCCCCATTGATCCACTGTTTGACTGCGTCCGTGCTCATATGGTGCGCAACAGTCATGTTCTCATAGAGTTTGATCAGAGCATCCTTCAGCTTCTGGTCATAGATATCAGTTATTTCAGCCATCATGCCACTGTCATTTACAATCCAAGGAACTCGGCTCAGGTATTCACGGGTGATGCTGGAGATCTCTGAAGAGTTATCAGGTCCAAAAATCCTGTGGTAGGGGTCCATCATCTCCACATCAGTTCGTCCTACCATGTTAGCAGCAATGGTTTCCAAGAAGAAGGACATAGCAAGAGCCACAACCCCAACACCTCCATAAGACACCTTGCTCCTCTTGTTGAAGATGGCGGTCAGGTTGTTATTCAACACAGTAAGCTGATCCCTTGAAAGATGTTCCTGGATGATACCATACTGACGCTTGAGGGCAAAGCTGGAGTTCAGAGACAGGTAATTGGACACCACCGTATCGAGGGTGATGTCAGGAATGATTCCGCCAGCCTGGCCAGCCGAGAAAATATCATCAATGATTTCAGGAGCTGGACTGCAGGCATTGTTCCCCATGCTGAGGAGGCGAGAACACGTCCAGCTCAGTGTCTCAAGTGTGCAGGAACCATTCAACTCGCTTTGGACAGGCTGTGTGTCACTTTGAGATTAGAACACTAAAAAAAAAAACCCAATGGAATTCTAGCTTGTGTGTCGTGTCAAAGTTCATGTCGCAACTTCATACAAAACGTCCCAAAGTTCTTGTTAAATATTAACTTCACTAAAGTCAAACTGCTGGGAAAAGTTGGGAAATCAATCACAGATATAAACGACTTGGCAGTTCTTTAATCAAACAAGCACAAATTCTGAAATGTATGTTGAACAGGGCGGCATGGTGGGGGAGTGGTGATCACGTCCGCCCCACAGAAACAAGTTCGGGTCTCAGACCCTGCACACGAGCTCTGTACAGAGTTTGTGGAGCATGTTCTCCCCGTTTCCTCCCACAATCCAAAAACATGCACAGTAGGATAACTGGCTGTTCCAAATCACCCCCAGGCGCGAGAGTGAGTGCGATTGGTTGTGTGGCCCTAACTAGAATACAGTGGTGGGCCAAAAGCAAAATCCCCACATTTTAAAGAAACTGTATATATATATATATATATATATATATAAAAAAAAAAAATTCACACATGAATCTTAGTGATGCTGGAGAGGCAGTGCCAAGGTCTGGTGGAGGCCCCAACCCCAACTTGAACCCCTTGATGTTGAAGATGTGGATGTGTGTTTTCAGTAAGATGGAACTGGAAGATCATTGTATGTGCTGAGGGAAATGGTTCCAGATCGGTGATTATATTGGGTGGTGGTCTGGACCCCTGACCACACCCCTTGATACTTTTCTCTAGTGCGTCCTTAAATCACGAGCATATACTCATCCACCCCAAACTTGCTGTTCGGCAGATCGCCACCATTCCACCCAAAACGACCCGTCAAGCCACTGTAGCCTTCAGAAATCACTTACGGTAGCGAGCACGTGGCGTATCATTTTTACAACATGATGAATAAAAACGCTACTGAATGACGTTTCATGGGTGAAAATAATAGATTCTTCCATTTTTTTATGAAAGGATAGCAGTAGTGATGGTTCAGTAATTCAAGCTCTGGAATACAGATCCGAAGGTTGTGGGTTCAAGCCCCAGGCCCCAACCCGTTAATTTCCCAAATCACAAATAAAATGTAACTGGGGCGGTTCAAATGGATCATCCCACATTAACCAGTAACAGGAAAGACCTGCGTCACCTGCTCTGCTCATTTCTGACAAACAGATACAGGTCCTTCTCAAAAAATTAGCATATTGTGATGAAGTTCATTATTTTCTGTAATGTACTGATAAAAATTAAACTTTCATATATTTTAGATTCATTGCACACCAACTGAAATATTTCAGGTCTTTTATCGTTTTAATACTGATGATGATTTTGGCATACAGCTCATGAAAACCCAAAATTCCTATCTCAAAAAATGAGCATATGATGTTCAGGTAGTGTAAACGAGCTATTAACCTAATCATCTGAATCAACCAATTAACTCTAAACACCTGCAAAAGATTCCTGAGGCTTTTAAAAACTCCCAGCCTGGTTCATTACTCAAAACCACAATCATGGGTAAGACTGCCGACCTGACTGCTGTCCAGAAGGACATCATTGACACCCTCAAGCAAGAGGGTAAGACACAGAAAGAAGTCTCTGAGCGAATAGGCTGTTCCCAGAGTGCTCCATCAAGCCACCTCAGTGGGACGTCTGTGGGAAGGAAAAAGTGTGGCAGAAAACGCTGCACAACCAGAAGAGGTGACCGGACCCTGAGGAAGATTGTGGAGAAGGGCCGATTCCAGACCTTGGGGGACCTGTGGAAGCAGTGGACTGGGCTTCAGGTTCCGCATTCCCCGGGTCAAGCCACTTTTGAAGCAGAAACGGCGGCAGAAGCGGCTGACCTGGGCTACAGAGAAGCAGCACTGGACTGTTGCTCAGTGGTCCAAAGTACATTTTTTCGGACGAAAGCAAATGTTGCATGTCATTCGGAAATCAAGGTGCCAGAGTCTGGAGGAAGACTGGGGACAAGGAAATGCCAAAATGCCTGAAGTCCATTGTGAAGTACCCACAGTCAGTGATGGTCTGGGGTGCCATGTCAGCTGCTGGTGTTGGTCCACTGTGTTTTATCAAGGGCGGGGTCAATGCAGCTAGCTATCAGGAGATTTTGGAGCACTTCATGCTTCCATCTGCTGAAAAGCTTTATGGAGATGAAGATTTCATTGTTCAGCACGACCTGGCACCTGCTCACAGTGCCAAAACCACTGCTAAATGGTTTACTGACCATGGTATTACTGTGCTCAATTGGCCTGCCGACTCTCCTGACCTGAAGCCCATAGAGAATCTGTGGGATATTGTGAAGAGAAAGTTGAGAGACACCAGACCCAACACTGTGGATGAGCTTAAGGCCGCTATCGAAGCATCCTGGGCCTCCGTAACACCTCGGCAGTGCCACAGGCTGATTGCCTCCATGCCACGCCCGCATTGAAGCAGTCATTTCTGCAAAAGGATTCCCGACCAAATATTGAGTGCAGAACTGAACATCATTATTTGAAGGTTGACTTTTTTGTATTAATAACACTTTTTTTATTGGTTGGATGAAATATGCTAATTTTTTGAGATATGGATTTTTGGTTTTTCTTTACTTTTTTTGCCAAAATGATCAATATTCAAACAATAAAAGGCTGTATGTAAAATATCTATGAAAAAACAAAACAAAAATTCCTTGCTGACATCTTCAGTTGTGTGTAATGAATCTAAAATATATGAAAGTCTAATGTTTATCAGTACATTACAGAAAATAATTGACTATCACAATATGCTAATTTTTTTAGAAGGACCTGTAGATAGATAGATAGACAGACGGACAAAAGATGGTGTACGATGGATTTGTATAAATTCAGAAGTTATGAATTGACAATTCGAGCCACCTGCTGGAGTAGTGAGGAAGTGCATGAGGTGTAGAAGCATTTACGGTACATGACGTACATGTAGGTTATACTGGGCTTGTACAAACTACACATTTTAAACTTTTGAGATAGTAGACAAACTACTGTCAGTCGGCAAATTTAAAAAAAATTTCTTTGGGTGAGAAAAAGTGGGGGAGGGACTTCAATTCACACACACCCACCCCCCACACGAAAACACCAGGATGATTGTTGGGGAAAGAACAGTCCCGAGTATTTAGAGCCAACACATGATTTATTACAAAGCATTGACTGGGCTGGTCGACAAGTATAACAACATTACAAAAAGATATAAAAGTATTTTTACAAACTAACAGACCAAAAAAAAAAAAAAAAGAAGAGGAAAAAACCCCCAACGATATTTGTGGATGTGAAGAAGAAAAAAAAAAAAAAAAAAATAGAGGAAGAACATCACTATTGCATAAAAATATACAAAACTAACTTCTTTTTTTTTTTGGCTGATCATCAGGAAAACTTCCAGTTGTTTTTTTTTTTTGGTTTTTTTTTCTGTGACCAAATCCAGACGTAATAAAATAAAATAAAGCAGGAAAAACCGATCTTGCCACTGGGTTAGTTAAGGACATTCGGGTGCTACACGACTCGGTAAGAGAAGGCAAGAAAAAAAAAAGATTTAAAATTCACAATATAGAGTGAGCACTAATATTAAAATGAACAGAGGACTTCCTGATGGATTAAAACTGCAGCAAACATTTACAGGAGGTTATAGGTTCGGTTGTACAGGAAACATATTGCACTGAATGCCATGCGAGCGTTAATCGAGTGCTCACTATAAAAGTACATGCAGCATGCAACTATTTAAAGATGTCAGAATTAGCTCAGATGAGACCATCAATCACCACTGAACATGGAATGCATTTCGGATTCAAGTAGCACCGAAAAAACAGGAGCAGGATGCACTCGGCCACTATAAGAGACTTCAATGTAAAGAGAAGAGAACACAAGACGGAGGGAGAATGATCTGTCCTCCTCCCTGTGGATTTTTCCTCTTCTGTCTCAAACACCAGAGGGAAAGTGAGAGAGACTGGTTCATCTTAAAACATACCTCTGTGAATTAAGAATAAGAATCTGAATGTTCATGAGTCTTTTGCGATATGTAGATGAAATCTCGCCACAGTAGGCTGCAAAGTCGTCAGCGTGTTTCTGTCCCTTGCTAAAAAAAAGGGTTGTGACAGGAAGGGCATCCGACGTAAAAACCTCTGCCAAATCAAACGTGCGAATCAGATGATTCACTGTGGCGACTCCCGAGTAAAAAAAAAAGGGAAAAAGCCGAAAGGAAGACAGACAGATGAAATCTCGCTACGTATCAGACAACCTTCCTCAAACTCTACGATTCGATGCTTTAACCCCCTGCTTTCTGGCGTTTTCTTCTGGAGTAGAAACCTTCACACACGACAGAGATCTTGCTTTGAGGAGAAACTGCACGACTGCACTTCTATAATCAGCATTTCACCGAATTCGAAAAACTCACTTGGGAAAATTCAATTAAGACAATTTTACACCGAGTCGCAAAAAAGGAATGGACACATTCTTCCTATACAATAGGTAAATAAACAAGCTACAGAATACATATAGAAAACAATATGGTTTAGAAACCACACCATATTCACATGCATAAAAGCACATCAAGTCTGATACAGAATAAAATAAATTAATAAAAAAGAAAAAAAAAAGAAAGAAAAAAAAAAAAAAGCTTCACAGGGCCTCAACCCAAAATTTCCAGTGGGAGGAGTCAGACCTGATTCAGCTCCTCCTACTTTGATAGAATTTAATAAAAATTATTGGGGTGGGATTATACCTGATTCAGCTTGAGTTACTACAAAAGGTTTGAATCAATAAATTCCAGTGGATGGGGTCACATCCAACCCCGTTCTACCCTCTGAAAGCTCTTCTTTAAAAAAAACAAAACAAAAACAAAAAAAAGAAAATCCCTTCAATAGAAAGGACAAGATAAATGCAGGAAGTAAACTATTGTCCGAGGCAAAGGCTTTTGAAGGGCTCCAACTGGGAGTGCAGGTGAAGCGGGAAAAAGGTTCATGTTAGAACGCGAAAATGTGCGGTACATTTTTAGTTAGCACAGTTTCCAAAAAAAAAAAAAAAAACCCACACACCACAAGAATCTACAACACAATTCAGAATAATTAACACCAGACTGTTAGATCACATGGTTACAAAGAATCGCCACCATCTTCAGGTTCGGTCTCACAGACCAAAACAAAGCAATAAAACCAAATCCCTTCAAACAGTTAAAAATTAATAAATAATAAAAAAAAAAACTACTTCTGTTAAATCAATCCTTTTGGAGACACCATGTGAACCGTGAAATTTCGAGCCTGAGCCGAAGTACCCAAAACATTAGATGATACGGAACGCAGTGGATCGTACATAAAAAATAAATAAATAAGTGAAAAACCCAAAACAAAGCGACCGACACTGAACTTCATTCAGAGATCTGTGCATGAAACTGTGAGAACTGGACCAGACCAAGGACTTTAATAACAACACACAAGCCCCTCCCCCAAAATACAGAATACCATATTGAAAACCGCCCGACTGTCAGTATGTTTAGCCCTCCTTTAAAATTCTTACTCTTCCACCAACTCCGCCGTGTTACTGACGCGGCAAACGCAAACATTCCAGCTGAAATAAATCTTCATAAAAACGTCAAGTCATTCCTCGGTTCGTTGCAGCTGGTTACCGTCACGTTCCTTTCATCGGAATTCTGAAACACGTTTAAAAAAAATTTATAAATAATCCACTATAAAAATCTCGCTTACATCATTTTTAAGTGAATTTTACAAGACACTAAGTGGCATTCCATCACAATTGCTCTCGCGTGCACTCGTTCAACAGCAGCGATGACGGAGGAGTATGGAAAACGTCCCCGCCGCCTCGTGACTATGGATTATTAACAAGACATTGGCGTTAGCATCGAATCATTTTATTTTGAGCTTGCCCTTTCTTGGACTCATGCTTGGGACTTCTTCCGAGTCAGTCATGTGACCTTTGCTCTTTGACGCTGATGATGAGCTGTCTGATGACACGCTGGAAGAACATGCGCCCTCCGGTCTTCCCTTATCTTCTGGGTGCGAGTCCAAACTCCCGTCGGTGTTCTTCCCCTCGGCCTCCTCGTCTGAACATGGCTGCCAGTCCTCCAGCTCCTCGCTCTCAGAGCCTTGGACGGCGATCTGAGGAACCAGAGGCACCCTCCTGACCACACACTCCTCCCTAGCCGGGCTCGGCGTCATCCACTCGGCTTTGTGTTTGGGCCGGGCGTCAGCTGGTACGGACGGCGCCGTCAACGTATGTCCGACTCTTTCGTCCGGTTCATCAAAACTCACTTCCTGTACGGCCTCCTGCTTTTTGAAGGAGTCTCGACGTTCAGACAGATTGAGTTTTCGCATCACAACGATCTGACCGGCAGCAAAGCTCCCGAGTCTGCCGTGGTCCAAGCCGTACTGAGACTCCGCCTCGGCATCCACGCCCACGTCCAGCTCGCAGTGAGGGACCTCCAACGTGTGCCGTCGTGGACCGTGGCTCTTCTTCTCACCATGGAAGAAACCAGACAACTTTTCAGCAGACTGGACTCTCTTCAGCAGGGGTGAGACGGGAATCTCAGTGCTGCGGGGTCGAACTCCGTGACGGACGATAGTAGGCGGGGACAGAGTTTTACCGTGGTAGGAGTGCAGAGTTTTAGTGATGCTGGGTAAAGGAGAAGAGGCGTGCTGGGGAGACAGTGCCTGTGGGGAGGAAGTGCAAGCCAGCGGTGACGGAGGGATGTTGCTGGTGGACTTGCGCCGGCCAACCTTTGAGAAACGTTGGGCGCTCAATTTGGGACCAAGGCCATGAAGCGAGCTGGGCCGCATTTGGACAGCTGGAGAACTTGGGGAGCTGGAGCACGGAGAACCACTTTGGGAAAAATTTACATCTAGAAATAATCAGAGACACATACAGTAGTCAGATACATAAAGCCATCTGGCTGGCGTCATGCTACACTCACATTTAAAGTCCCTCATTATGAATGTTTAAACAATAATCAAATAAAAACTCTAAATTTTGTATTATTGAAGTGTAGCGGTGCTGCTAATCCATGTGCATTTAATACGTTTATGTGATACAGATGCTTATTTTAACATAAAAAGACCATAAAAAGCACAAAACTGGTGATTAATAACCGAGACTGAATTAGCAGAGGTTAGCAGTTTTCCCTCTGGAAGTGATGTCATTATGTTGGGTGGGGTTGGCGTCTCTTATGGAGACATTGTCACATCACATTCTAGTGACTCTGAGGACAAAAACGCTGATGAACCATGAACAGTAAAAACGGTTCACACCACTAACGTTTCAGCGACTTGGCTTTCCTGTCGTCAGTTGGTTGAGGAACAAAAGAAACGTTTGTGATTCCTGCTTGTGGAGCTCAGCACTGGAACATAATGTTCTACACTGGTCAGTGGTACAGCTAAGCCAATCCAATGAGTTCATGTCACTAACAGGCTGGAACAGCCAATCAGAGGGCAACATGTCTCTGAGCACCCCGGGAATCATAACACTTTGAAAGCAGACATGGACTGATGGTACTGGAAGGAACCGCTGACGTTACACGAGATTGTTTTAAAGAACGAGTAACACAATTTCACCACAGGTACCCTTTAAATGTCCATCCAACTAGTAAGGAAAGCTAAGGAACATCGCTACCTAACACTCACTCACAAACACTCACTGCATTTTATTAGAAATTCTCAAGAGTTGCTAAGGTGCAATCAGATGTTCCAATCAACGCCGACCTGGGGAGATTGTCGCACACAACACTCGGAAAGGAAAGCCTAGGTAACCCCCCGCATGGTTCCCACTTCCAGATGTTTCTGAAACCGTGAAAGGCAAACTCCCTACAGGAAGCGTAGATCCGTGAGCAGTATCTAGTTTAAGAGATTATATTCTCATTAGCTTATACTATTATAATTATTATCATGTGTCGATACTCTTGTCCATCATGAACCAGGGAGTGTTCAATGCATATAACAGGATGTCAAACTCATGTTCCCTAAGGGCCACCTCAACTAAAATTCAAGACATCAAGGGTTAAATAATCACCGGACAACTGTTCAAAAAGACAGCCATATTTGTGCACATTTCTTTCACTTACAATGCTTGACAGCAACAAGAGAGCTTACAGTCTTACTTGAGTCATGAAAGGCCTTTCCGTCACCTATTGGCTGGATGATGAACTCTGTTTCATGGTAATGGTTGATGCAAAGAATGGATGATAAACATATTCTTTGAAAGTTCTCGTGGGCCACAAAAAAAAAAAAAAAATCTGAAAGCATTTGGCCCACTGGCCTGGAGTTTGACACACGTGGTATATAAATACAAGGTAATAAGCTCACAGGAAATGCCGATTTCACACAATTTTTATTGTAAGCAGTCGTAATGCAAACGGCAATAAATCAGCTGCTCTTCTGTGATGTGGGTGGGGTCATCTTGTGTTCATGGTTTCACTACGAAAAATAATTTCTGCTTGGTGTTTATTATTAATATTGTTCCAAATAAAATAAGTCAGTGAATGGAGGGTAGAATTATAACTATAGGCCTTCATTGGCAGTTCCAGAGAAAATTCATACCATTATTATAATCTCTTTGATTTAGAAATTCTTTAATGTGATATAATCTAAAGCAGGCACGTGTACCAGTAGCATGATCCGGAACCGGGCTGCGGCACGGTGTGGAGGGTCCAGGGGACAGGCTGTGTGTGGGGGAGCCAGGCAAACTCTCGCTGGAGGAAACGGAGTGATGGAGGCCAGAGGAGAAGCTGCGACTGCTGTGCATCACCGTGTTCTGCTTGGACAGCTTCTTCAGCACACTTCGTCTCCTGCGAGCCGAAAACAACAACGCTATTTAATTTCTTACTTGTGCAAATAAGTCTTTTTTAACCACAAAGTTAGCATACATATACAGAAAAATGCTTCCAGAAGAGACAGGAGCATAGGGTGACTTATAAAAGCGGAGGTAGGAGCACACAGGTAGACTACATGTTGTGTAGACAATGCAGTTTGAAGGAAGTCAGTGACTGCAAAGTAGTCGTGGGTGAGAGTGTTACCAAACAGCATAGGATGGTGGTGTGCAGGATGACGCTGATGGTGAGGAAGGTGAAGAAGGCAAAGGCAAAGCAGAAGAAAAAGTGGTGGAAGCTGAAAAAGGAAGAGTGTCATGCTGTTTTCAAGGAGGAGTTGAAACAGGCTTTGGGTGGTCAGGAAGTGCTTTCAGATGACTGGACAACTACAGCTAATGTGATCAGGGAGACAGGTAGGAGAATACTTGGTGTGTCATCTGGAAGGAAAGTAGATAAGGAGACTTGGTGGTGGAATGAGGAAGTGCAGGAGTGTGTACAAAGGAAGAGGTTAGCTAAGAGGAAGTGGGACATTGAGAGGACCGAAGAGAGTAAACAGGAGTACAGGGAGACACAGCGTAAGGGGAAGGTAGCAGTGTTAAAGGCCAAACAGAGGGCGTATGATGACGTGTATGCTAGGTTGGACACTAAGGAGGGAATAAATGATTTATACAGGTTGGCACAGCAGAGAAATAGCTGTGGAGGTATGGAAGTGTCCTGGTGAGGTAGCAGTACATTTTCAGACAAGAACATTCAACAAGCTCTTAGAGAGTGAGAAGATGCCGGAGGAATGGAGGAGAAGTGTGCTAATGCCCATTTTTAAGAACAAAGGAGACGTTCACAGTTGTGGCAACTACAGAGGAATAAAATTGATGAGCCATACGATGAAGCTATGGGAAAGAATAGTGGAAGCTAGACTAAGGGCAGAGGTCAGCATTTGTGAACAACAGTTTGGTTTCATGCCAAGAAAGAGCACCAAAGATGCAGTGTTTGCTTTGAGGATGTTAATAGAGAAATACAGAGAAGGTCATAGGGAGCTGCATTGTGCCTTTGTGGATCTGGAGAAAGCATATGACAGGGTGCCGAGAGAGGAACTGTGGAATTGCATGAGGAAGTCTGGAGTGGCAGACTTGTTACAGTGACCTACGATGTATGACACTCATACTGTACTATACATCCATAAATACCATTACCGTATCTCATAAAACACCCCAAAATCAATTATTATAAACATAACATTGTAAAATAATATCAAATAATATCAACATTAATTTCAAATAAATTAAATTTAAGCAAAATAATTTCAAATTTATAAATTTTAATCAAATTCACTCATCAAGTATCAAATACAGTATCAAATATACCCTTTAACATTCTCTATGATGCGATCTTTCTGCTTGTAAATGGTTCCGATAGTCGACAGATGGTCACTTTACATGAAGCTGAGCTGAATCACATGACATGAAGCTTAAAACAGCCAATCAACACTTCCAATATGTGAGGCGCTCAATACCGAAAGTAGTGCACTTGCTGAAAGTAGTTTACTTGCTTGAAACAAAACGCGGGTTATGCGGACTGCCGGTCTTTCAAGTGAGCAAGGGCTTTCTTGACCTCGTTGAGTAGTCAGCCTGCACTGCTGTGAATCACCAGCAGAGCGGAGAGTTCTCTTTTTTCTGGATTCGTGTTTTCATTCATTTTACAACTCTCTTTGCAGGTTAGCAGTTTCCTCAGGAGGTAAGGTTAGCAGTTTCCTCAGGAGGTGGCTGGGTCTGCCTAGGAGTCTTAGTAGCATCGCTCTCTATGGACGCAACACCAAGCTCCAACTGCCTCCGAGATCACTAGAGGAGGAGTTTAAGGTGACAAAGGCAAGAGAAGTGATGATGAAGTGATACCGGGACTCCAGCGACCCTAAGGTGGCCCAGGCAGGGGTCAGAGTGAAAACCGGGAGGAAGTGGAGAGCCGATGAAGCTGTCACACACGCTGAATTGCGGATACGACACAGAGCCCTGGTCGGAGCAGTTACCCACGGTAGGGCTGGTCTGGGAACATGTACAACGCCACAGTATGAGAAGGCCAAGGGGAGGGAGAGACGGCGATTGGTGCAGGAGGAGGTGAGGGCAGAAGTGGAGGAGAGGAGGAGCAGCAGAGCAGTCGGCCTAAGGCAGCAGGGTGCCTGGACAAGGTGGGAGCAGGCCATGGAATGAAAAGTCACATGGGCAGAGCTTTGGCGGGCAGAGCCGCACCGAATAAAGTTCCTTGTCCAAGCGGTCTATGACATTCTGCCCAGTCCATCAAACCTCTCCATTTGGGGTAGAATAGAGTCTCCCAACTGCCCGCAGTGCCCAGGCAGAGGCACGTTGGAGCACATTCTGAGCTGCTGTCCAGTAGCCCTTGGGCAGGGGCGGTACACCTGGCGCCACAACCAGGTTCTGAAACCCATTGCGGAAGTCATCAGCATGGGAATCAGCAAAAGCAGCAGACGGTCCTGCCCCACCACTCAGTTGATCACCTTTGTGAAGGCGGGTGAGAAGTTGGGAAAAACCGCAGGAGCCAGGAACCCATCGGGGCTACTGGCAACCGCAAAAGACTGGCAGCTGTCTGTTGACCTGGAGAAACAAGTCAAGTTCCCCCAGTGTATTGTCTCAGCCACCCTGAGGCCAGACATCCTCCTGGTGTCAAAGGAGACAAAGAGCATCATCTTGATGGAGCTCACCGTGCCATGGGAGGACCGACTGGATGAGGCCCATGAGAGAAAGATGATCAAATATGAAGATCTGGTCATAGGCTGCCGTAAGCAGGGCTGGAAGGCACAGTGTATGCCCATCGAGGTTGGCTGCAGAGGGTTCGCAGGCCAATCACTCTATAAAACCTTGAGTGTGCTGGGCATTACGGGGATAGAGAGGAGAAGAGCCATCAAGAGGATCACTGAGGAAGCAGAGAAAGCCTCGAGATGGCTGTGGATTAGGAGAGGAGATCCATGGAAAGCAAAAGCCACCTGAACACAAGTCGGGTCTGATCAACCATGGCTGGGTTGCCTGGGCGAGAGTGTCTGATGTTGAAAGACCCGAAACATCCGAGGACCTCAGGTTACATCACTGATGATGTGTTCAGGAGCATCCTAGAGATGTATCATAACAAAAAATGAGTATGCATGGTAGATTGCGCCAATCCGAGCAGATCGTTAATTCATCTCTGTGTATGAGACTTGCACCAATGCCCGTAGGCTTACGCTTATGACCAACCATATTTGCTTCGGGTTACAAAAGTCCGCAAAACAGTGTAAACACCAAGATCACAGGGATGACGTCTTAACACAAGAGTAACATGCTATATAACTGATATATATATAAAACTGAACTGGGAAGAAGGAGGAGCATGTTCAGTTTGTCGTTTGTAAACAATGGACGCAGCATCATTACGTCAGCATACTACGTAGGTACGTCGAAACTCTAAGACTTTTTTTTGAGAAAAAAAAAAAACATAAAAGCAAAAAAAACATAAAACGGATGAATGCAAGTTGGGAAGCTATAAATAACCCCCAGGCATCACACTCACCCCAATACCAAACATAATGGTGCATTCACTCACTCCATGCAAGCATTTTTCCCTTGATCAATGAAATCAAAATTAATGAGATTTATGCATATTAAAAGCTTTCAGACCTGTCCTGGTTATCCTTTCTCCTGCTCCTCTTGCTGCGACGGGCCATCTTGCCTTTGTAGCTTGTTTTCCGTGCCGGCCCGATCTTAATTGTTGTGTCCTCTAAGGCAATAGTCTGCAAGGCCACCTTGTTACCACTCTGTAAAACATCAGATACTAAATAAAGATGCCATTCTTCTCTGAAGGATTAGGTGCTGGAGGCAGATGCAGAAGAATCGGTGCATGTCCAGATATCAATCAGGCTTCCGTAGGCTGTTTAGAGCCGATTTCAAATGTTAAGTGTGAAATGACTTTCAGTAATTCAGTGAAAAATATGGATGGAAAACACATATATAGATGCTGCATTGAGAACAGATGAGGGATAAAAATGATTAAGAAATGCTTCTATAACTAAAAATGAACTTGAATCCAACAATATCTACCAAGACAAGGACACACAATTGTTTTTAAATACAGGTATACCTCTGCTTACATCGTTAATTGGTCCCAGGAGAGACGACGCAAGCTACACCAAATTTACTTGTATATTATATGTTTTATACATATATATATTTATAAATACACACAAACACACACACAATATTTAATTTACTAAATATATAGAATGTACAAAAAGCCCTCATCGTTTGCGGGAGTTACGTTCCTCCCCACCCACGGATCCCGGAAAACTGCAAAAATAATTCACGGATACTGCAGTAAAATGTAGTAATGATTAAGTAAAAGCTTAATTTTATACTGTGATAATATGATAATATATCATGAATAAATAAAGTGCTTAGGCTCCTTATCAGAAGCAAGAGAAGATGCAGGGCATTTGAGTGGCATCGTAGAGTTTAAATAATCATTAAAAACACAGAAAAAAAAACGTGAATTCGCAATTCAAGCAAGCAATCACGTTGATAACATGTGCACGAAGGAGAAAAAAAGAGGTGTACACATCATCTGCAACCAATCAGCAGGCGGGAGAAACAAAAGCTCTCAGTCATTAGCTATACTTGAATCACGTCCAAGTAATGCCGTGATGATGCATATGAATAATTTGCCGGGGCTGCCGCTAATATACTGCTTCTCAAATAGTGGGATGTGCCCTGGGGCATAAGTGTTTTTTTATTCTTTAATATATATATATATTTTTAATGTTAATAAAGATACAATGTAATGCAGAGGTGTATTCATAATTTTATAGACAAATAATACTATTTATAGTCGCGCGCTGGGGGGCATGAAGTTTTTTTTTCTTCCTAGAGCGAGTGTCACAGAAAATAATTGATAAGTACTGCGCTAATTTAAAAACATTTTGAAAAAAAGCCTTTGAGAGCAAAATCTTTGAGTATGCGTCCCTGCCTTTTTTATTTTACCATATATTTTTTGAAAACCGAAATATAATCGATATGACTTAAATCAAGGTATACCTGTATTTGCTTGACACATGAATAACATTTTGTGCTTTTTTTGGTTTTTAATTCCCAGTGCAGGCAGGTGCAGAGTCTACACAAATGTCCATGATTAACATTTTGATCCGTGGATTATCAACTCGTAATGATGCTTTCTATTCCTGAGTTAACAGACCAATCAGATTGTGCTGTAGAAACTCATCACATTTAGTGAGTTCTGCACATGATGAGAAATCGCATCACACCACATCTCACCTTTAGTAGAAGCTCCATCATCTCAGTGTGCACCAGTCCCTGCACTGACTCTCCATTCACGTGAGTGATCAGATCTCCTTCTCTCAGGCCGGCCTCATGAGCAGGACTGCCTTCCTCCACACTCTACAAACAAAAGTCAAAAAAATATAGACAATTAAAATACACCGTTGTCTTGAGAGACTCCAACGCTAATGTGGGCAATGATAGTGTGAACTGGAAAAGTGATTGGCAAGTGTGGCATCTCCAATTTAAACACGAATGGGACTTCTGTGCCCATCACAGTTTGTCCATCACAAACAGCATGTTCGAACATAACCAGGCCTTAACATTTAAAAAAAATTTGGGGACCAGTTTATGGTTCATGGGTAAATGATTCAGGTAACTGAAAGTTCGTTCAACTGAAAATGAGTTTCGTGACGCACAGGTATCCGCTCCGTATTACGCCAGTGAAATATGTACATGACCATTTTATAATTCGAGGGTTTCAAAAGGTCACTGATCGTTGGGTCATGTCAATTGTTGAGGCGTGTACAAAGGTGTCCATAAGCGCAACTGGCACCAGGACAAACTAGACTGCACTCGGATGGATGATCGAGTTTGCAGTCTTGTCACCGGACTTGCGGCCGCATGATCTGGATACTTGGGTGAAGGGGGAGCTGAGCTGTCAATCGATCACCACATGGTGTTGAGCTGGCTACGATGGCAGAGAAGACTGCGCTGCAGTGATGGCAGGCCCAAACATGTCATTAGGGTCTTCTGGAAACACTTGGCAGAGACTCCTGTCAGATGAGCCTTGAACTCCCACCTGCGGCAGAACTAAACCACATCCTGAAGGGGCGGGGGACATGAAATTCAACTGGGCCATGTTTCTTGCCTCCATTATAGAGGCGGTAGCCCATAGCTGTGGCCAGGTTGTCATCGGTGCCTGTTGAGGCAGTAACCCCCGAATCCAGCACTGGACACCTGTAGTGAAGGGGCATGTCCAGCTGAAGAAGAAACAGACAGATCCTCTGCTGCAGCCCAAGCTGTCGCTGATGAAAAGTGTCAGGCATGGAAGGAGTTCGGTGAGAGCCTGGAAAGCAAATATCGATTGGCCTTGAAAAGGTTCTGGACAGGGGTACTGCAGAGGAGGATCTGACCCATGACTAAACCTCACAATCAGGAGGAACAATGTGGTTTTCATCCAGCTGCAACACTCTCGATCAACTCTATACACTCTACAGGTTCCTGGAGGGGGCGATGAGTGTTTGCCCAATCTGTCCACATGTGTTTTGTAGATTTAGAGAAGGCTTTCGACCGAGTCTCTCGGTCTATCTTGTGGGGCACCGCCTTTCAGAGCTTAGTTTGCATTGGTAACAACAGGTCGAATTCGTTTCTGGTGAGGGTTGGAGTCCACCAAGGCTGTCCTTTGTCACCAATTCTGTTCATAAAATTTATGGACAGATTTTCTGCTTTGTGCAGATGACGTCCTCCTTTTGGCTTCATCAATCCCGGACCTCCTGCTCTCGGTGAAGCGATTCACTGCTGAGTACATTGACGCCGGGATGAGAATCAGCAACTCTAAGCCCGAGGCCATAGTTCTCAGCCAGAAAAGGGAGGAATGCACCTTAAGGGTCCGGAACGTGATCCTGCTCAAAGTGGAAAAGTTCAAATCTTGAGGTCTTGTTCGGAAGGGAAGGATGGAGCGGGAGATCGACAAGTGGATCACTGCAGCCTCTGCTGTAAATCGGAGCTTGTACCGGTCTGTTGTGGTGAAGAGGGAGCCGAGTCGTAAAGCAAAGCTCTCAACTTATCAATCAACCTACTGTATGATCCAACCCTTAGCTATGGTCATGAGCTTTGGGTAGTGACTGAAAGAACAAGATTGCACATACAAACGGCTGAAATAAGTTTCCTTTGCCGAATGGCGGGACTATCTCAGAGAAGCTCAGTCATCCAGAAAAATGCGTCCTGAACGCCTCCTAAGAGACTCTGGGGTCAACATAGAACACGCTGAAGTGGCTATATCTCTCAGCTGGTCTGGGAATGCCTCTGCGCCCCCCCTGGAACAGCTGGAGGAAATGCTGGGAGGGGGACGTCTGGACCTCATTGCTTAGGCTGTTGCCCCACGACCTGACCCAGCAGTGGATTATGCGGAAGATGATGAAAACATACACGAGATGATTTCTAATGATGGCTTTAATTGTCAAACTGTAAACTGAATTTCATTTATCAACGTCAAAGACAAAAATGTATGCATCACATTAAGGAGCACATAGTTTCTACAAGCATATTAGTAAAAACCTCAAACAAATAAAACTTAAAAATTTCAATAACTTCGGGCTGCTGAATCTGTGTTGACGCTGCGGGGACCCGCGATGGGAACTAATTGTTCCCGTCACTCAAAGCAAACACCAGCCAATCCATGGGCATTTGTGAACTCTTTCCCAAAAGGTGGACGGATGGCACTTTCACATCAGTTGAGTTCGGGCAGAAGCATGTGCATGTTTACATCACTCCCTGGATTAGGATTAACCCCCACCTGCTAACATGAATTTTATTCCGACAACACAGACACACAATGTACATGCTAGGTGGCAGTTAGTTATAGTGTTTACATCGTATGGTCGGCTTAATACACCCAGCCCTTACAATATAAATAATAAATACAGACGAGATATAAATAAATATAAATAATCCTATAAAAAACAAAGTTTAGTGCTGTGTGAGCTGCTCACCGAGACCATGTGATGGATGGTGTATATGTCACTATTTCCGATGTAGACTCTGATCGTCTGCAGGGTAAAGCCGTACTTCTTGCCCGAGCTGTGGATAAAGATGGGTGGCCGTAGGCAGCTGATGCTGAGGGACAAGTCTCGATTTGGGGAGGAATCTCGGGATGAAGGATTAGAAGAAATGGAGTGTGGAGAAATGGGGCTCGCTTGAAGACCTCCACTCGTCTCATCTGGGACAACAGACAGGAAATGAAGCGCGGGGCGCACCCTTAGTTAAGCATGCAAATCGGATTGTAATAGACTCATGTTTGTTTCTGATTGGATACGGTGACAGTAGGTTTCTCACCTGGAGTAATGATGAGGGACAGTGTTGACACAGAGGCAGATTTTGGCACTTTGCCCCCTGGAGCGAGATGCTGTCTGTCAGGAGTTTCAAGCTGGTTGCCAAAGCATCGCGGGCTGCTGTGTTCCCTTGGAGATGAGTGCTTTGTTCCTGTACTGTTGCTACGCAGCCTGATTCGTCGCAGGTTGGATACAACCACCTCAGCTGCAAAACACAGGAAGCAGGAATTAAAAGAGTAGTTTCATGTTCTAACATTTATAAACACAATACAACACAAAATCTAAATCATTATCAATATTGGCAGCAAATGTATTGATATTAGACTTACCCATAACTTAGCACTAACTAATAAAGCTAACAAATTCCATGGGTGCATTAATCAAGAACTTCTGACTGGTCTCATCAGAATCACATTATAACAGGAGGTTGTAAAACCTCCTAAAAAGAACTTAAATATTCCTGAAATCCTGACCTTCATCATCAGTTGAGAGGGCAACGCGTGGCATAGCTTCCAGGCTATGTGTACTACTTGCCACCAGAGGGCTCACACACCTGTCTGATTGAGAGGAGCTGGACGAGGCTCTGGGTCGCAGGCTGTGAAAAAAACACAAATAAACATTGCAGTTAAACATTCAGGATTCTTATTGTCCCACTTTTATACTGCAGGGTTAAAGGGCCTCGCTCAAGGCCCCAATAGTGGCAAGTGTGGTAGAACCTGGGCCTGAGCCCCCAACCTTCAGCTCCGTAATCCACCACCCTCATTGTTTCAATCACAAAGGTACAGGAAAATGATACAAGAAAGTGAAGTAAAGAAGGAATGAGTGTGGATGAAAAGGGGAATTAAGTTCTATTACAATAGATAAAAACATTTCATTTTTGATCATAGAACCCAGTTCCACTAAAATACTGACAAATAAGTTGGAGTAAGTACTTTATTTTGTATTAAGCGCAAGCTAATCTAGATGCAGAATCTCAATAATATAAAATTCTGTTAAATGCATTTCTGCTTGTATATATACATTGGACCCTGGCATGCACAT
Source organism: Plotosus lineatus (assembly GCA_024760905.1). NCBI lineage: Eukaryota > Metazoa > Chordata > Actinopteri > Siluriformes > Plotosidae > Plotosus > Plotosus lineatus. The sequence continues at coordinate 50,765,806 of CM045737.1, read as the reverse complement.
ATTAACGAGACGCTACTGTAGTTCGAATTGAGGCTTCAATAATCATTATGAACACACTATAAATACTTGAATTCGCAATTCAAGCAATCACATTGATAACATGTGCGCGAAGGAGAAAAAAGTGGTGTACGCATCAGCAACCAATCAGCAGGAGAGAGAAACAAAAGCTCTCAGCCATTGGCTAAATTTGAATCACGTGCCAGTAATTTCCAGGGCTACTGCTAATCCACAATTATGCGGAGCAGCGACTGGTGAACTGCAAATGGGTGGGAGCCAAATGTACCAATTCATCATCCTGCCACCAGGGGCAGCAAAATATTTCAACTACACAGCTACAGCAGTCGTTCACAACTCAGGCTCGTACGCAAGCTTGGTGCTGTTTAGTGTTGTCAGAAAATAAATGAACACTGAAAAAAGAACAAATACCTAAATTAATCAGTTTCCATGCAGACTTCATGGATGCCCTTTTAAAATAGACATTCAGTGATTATTCGGCCCTTGATCACCTTTAAATTTACTGACGTGGCCCTCAGTGGAAATAAGTTTGCCATCGCTGATCTAATAGATCACTGTAGGACAACGGTGATGCTCATAATGCAATAAACAGTCTATTCCCAACTCAATTCTCATCTGTCCTCCAATAACCTCTATGAACTTTTCCAATCTGGCTTCCGTCCCCTCCATAGCACTGAAACAGCTCTTCTCAAAATCACAAATGACCTTCTCCTCGCTGCTGACTCCGGTTCATTATCCATCCTCCTCCTGCTTGACCTCAACTCTGCATTTGACACCATCTCACATTCCATCCTCCTCAATAGACTCTCTAGTATTGGTATTTCTGGCTCTGTTCTTTCTTGGTTTCATTCTTATCTTTCCAACCGCACTCAGTTTGTCCAACTTAAATCTTTCTCCTCCGATCCTGTCCCCATCACCACCGGTGTTCCTCAGGAGTTCTGTCCTAGGTCCCCTCCTTTTCATCATCTATCTCCTTCCCCTCGGTCACATTTTTCAAAACATCACATCCATTTTCACTGCTACGCGGATGACACCCAGCTCTACCTCTCCAGCAAACCCAGCACCACACTCCCTCCCTCCTCCCTTCTCCTCTGCATCCATGAAATAAAGTCCTGGTTCACCTCAAATTTCCTCAAACTTAACAGCAATAAAACTGAACTCCTCCTCACTGGCACCAAATCCACCCTAAGTAAAATCAACAATTTCTCTATTCTCATCCGCCGTTCCTCCATCTCTCCTCCCGGCAGGTCAAGAGTCTGGGTGTCATCCTTGATGGCACCCTTTCCTTCACCTCCCACATCAACTCTGTCACCCGCTCAGCATACTTTCACCTCCGTAACATCCACCGCCTCCGTCCCTCCCTCACTCCTCAGTCCACCGCCATCCTGGTCCACAGCCTCGTCACTTCAGGTCTGGACTATTGTAACTCTCTCTTCTTCGGCCTTCCCCATAAAACTCTCCATAAACTACAACTGGTACAGAACTCAGCAGCCCGAATCATCACACGCACCCCCTCCACCCACCATATCACTCCCATCTTACAACAGCTACATTGGCTCCCCATTACATACCGTATTCAATACAAAATCCTGCTTCACACATTCAAAGCTATTCATGACCTTGCTCCTCCATATCTCTCTGACCTCCTCCACATTGCCACTTCTGCTCGCTCTCTTCGCTCCTCTTCTTCGCTCCATCTCTCTGTTCCTTCAGCCCGCCTTGTCACTGTGGGGAGCAGAGCTATCAGCTGCTCTGCTCCCCAGCTCTGGAATTCTCTTCCTCCCGATCTCCGCAATATAGACACATTACCACTCTTCAAATCCAGACTCAAAACTCACCTGTTCAAACTTGCATACTCACTATAACCACAACTGCACTGTCCTGTAAATATTTTAACTGTATTTAACTGTCTGTTTATATTGAATATGTTGATTTGTATTTTATTTGAATGTTTTCTACTGTTTTTATGATGTGAGGCGACCTTGAGTGCTGAGAAAGGCGCCATATAAATAAAATGTATTATTATTATTATTATTATTATTCGGCCCTTGATCACCTTTAAATTTACTGACGTGGCCCTCAGTGGAAATAAGTTTGCCATCGCTGATCTAATAGATCACTGTAGGACAACGGTGATGCTCATAATGCAATAAATTCAACTGAAATAAGCAATGGAGTGACATCACTTATCAGCATTGATATTCTGGGTTCCCCACGCCTGACTCATCTGTCTTATGTCTGAATCTGACTCAGCAATTGATGGATCCTCGCCGTCTGCTTTACAAGCAATGCTTGACAAGTCATCCATAATTAATCTCTGGTACATTCATGGGTAAATCATGCAATAATATGAACAGACCAAGTACATTATCCAATACTTGATGAGCACACGTGTCTTCTGATGATGACGTTCCGTATGTTGTGCCTTCTCAGCCCTCTATGTTTTGAGCATATTCATATTATATTTTTATTGTTTCTTGGAATATAGCAGTGCTCTCCTATAGGCTTTGTACAGATTGAAATTACACTAAAATATAAGGGGGAAAAAAACACAAAGCTTTTTTGGTACAAATGAACATGAATACAAAACAGCAGACATGGCTCAAAATTTATAACAAACTTCATAATATGAATAAACTCAGGCAAAAAATTACAACGGACGTAAGGAAATATTATTTTCACATATATTCTGCTTGAGAGCCTTTAAGTTTATGTTCGACAGGGACCCGCAATAAATTTATGATAACATAATGAACCACATACATTTCAGAACCGTTTTACACCTTTGAGAAGGAGTGTCCAATCATTCTATACGGACCAGACCTCTTACGTACCATGGTCGCTGTCCTGAGAGTCTCCTGCTGTCTGGGGGTCCCGTGCTGCTCTGTCTGTGCATCTCTGCGGGGGAATGGCTCTCTCGACCATCAGAACGGTCCTCGTGCTCTTCGCTATGACTTCGGTCAGATGAGAAACTAAGATTAGATGGCGTGACCAGATACTCCGTGCTGCTGTATACCTACAAAGTTCAAAGCAAAAAAAGTATGGGGGAGGAGGGGTGTTTGTCAGTTTTACATGAACTGATACAGAAATAAATTTGATATTAAAAGTTTCATGTGAGCAGAATATTTTGAATAGAAATGATTACAAATAGTGTTGGTGGTGGTGTTGGGAGGCTTTGGTTGTACTGATGTTCTCACCCCCCCCCCCCGCCCCCCCTCACGTCAGCTTCCACTCTCTGCTGGTTTCAGCAGCCGAACTCAAAAAAGCGAGGCATCAATACGAACTTTCAAACTGTCTCACTATGCTCAAAATAAGCCAGTTTGGATTCCTGGCTTCATCCGAAATCATTCATGTTATACTTCGTGATAATATCCAGCTATATACAGTGGTACCATGACTTACGAAATTAATCTGTTCCGAGGGCGAGCTCATAAGCCAAAATGTTCGTTAGTTAAAACAAGAATTCCCATCGGAAATAATCGAAAACCAATTAATCCGTTCCAAGCCCCTCCCAAACTCATATAACCTGCACCAAACATCTATATTTCCCCTAATATATTAAAGATGAACATGTAAAAACAATAAATATTTAATAATAATAATAATAATACATGTACACTAACATTAATAATAATTAATAATAAATAATAATAAAAACAAGAAGAAGTGGCAAAGATGTCATGTGGGTGTGAAGATGTCACGTGGGCAGGCAGGAGGTGATACGTAACAGAGGAGAATTTTGTGCGTGTGCACACTATGAAGGCTAGTGAGGAAAGGCTCATGGTGAGCTCCCACAAGGCCAGTGCTTATCAAAAAGTTGGGTGCACCCTCCCAAGGGGGGTGGGGTGTGACTCCAGAGGGGGCGTTGTATGGCCCTGGAGAAAATGCTTTTTTACCATACTGTACTAGAATTAAGTGTAATTGCACATCCTCTACAGTAGGTGGCAGTGGCGCTCTCACTGTGTTCCCTGTGAAGTAGGAAAAAAGCACCAAGCATATGATATGAAGAACAGTAAACACTATAGTCATGTGCAGGGTGCTGGGGGGAGGGGTGAAATGTTTTTTTCACAGAAAATAATTGAGAAGCACTGTACAAGGCGTTCTTGGAGCGTGGAGGAAAACACGCCGAAGAATATAAGGCTAATCGGGCCGGAAAAGCCATTTCCACAGAGAGCTCATAAATTAAAATTTTGCTGGTTGGATGGGGCAGATTTTTGGTGGGATCGAAGCTCGTATCATAGTAAACGCATTATAAAAGACACCCTTAATTCAAGGTAACACTGTATTTATACATCACAGATTTCCGGCAGAGAAAGAACCAAAACACGCCTTTTTTTTGCTGTGCATGCACAGTAGCACTCATACACGTGTCCAATTGGTAGTTATCATACTTTCATGACACTGCAATTAAAGTTAAATTAATGTGTAGGGCCTTGTTGCTTTTAGAATATTCATGACATTTTAAAATGTACAATGCGAACCTTGCTGAAACGATTCGACCAGGAGGAAAACCGTCGGATTTCCAGGGAGGACTCTTCATCGTTTGTTTCATCGTCTTCATCGGAAACCAAATGATGATAGCGATCAGATCGAGCTGGATTCGGGGATGGGGGGGTTGTTAAAAGAAAGACGAAAAATTTATTCTCAGCTGAGGTGAGACACCACGTTTGTAGGGGATACAAATTCAACTTCAACATAAATCTACAACCAAATAAACAGTATAATGCGTAAAACTCACTATCAAAATAACTAGTGTCATCATCTCCCTCTAACTGAGGGATAAATTCCGCTTTCTGGCGAAGCAGCCCATTCCAGTCCAGGCCCGTGAAGAATGTGTGCTGTTTGACCTCTGTTGCTCCTCCTGTACATAATTGAAAATGCAAATAAACAGACATGCAACATGCCAAAAGTCCTGCATTTAAAAATAATACACTTCATTCATTTATGGTAAAGACAACAATATTCAACGATTGTGGGAATCAGATGACTGACAGTGGGTGGTGGTGGTGGGGGGTTAATTAAAAAAAAAAAAAAAATTCCCACAAAACACCCCATAATGGCATTCTAAACTACTTCACACTTTCACAAATTGCCTTTTTACTCTGTTAGGCTACTTCCCAGGCTTGTGGAGATATCATTAGTATATCGCAGGTGCTTAGTGGCTGTTTTGCATGACAGCCATGTACTCTCAGCTAATAGCGTCAAGGTTACAAAGCCAGTATGTGTTTTGTGATCACATAGTCAGTAAGTAAATCAAAATAGTGACCGGACCAATCTGTTTCCATGTGGCTTCCACGCGAGGGCTAGGAGTTGTACAGTATGCCCATGACTATTTGCGGTCTTGAATTCACGGTTTGAGTATTCGCGGACTGCCTAGCAACTGACACGTCACTCAAATTCAGCCAATGGCTGTCCTCCTTCCTGCTGATTGGTTGAGATGATGTAATTACCAGTTAAGCTCTATGATGCCACTCAAACGCTGTGCGTCTTCTCTGGCTAAGCGCTAGAAAAGATAATGACGTTGGCTGTCTCTTCCTGCAAAATAAGAACTTTCTCCTGAAGCAACCAGTTTCCTCTGAAGTGCCTGAAGAGAAATAATCATCTGAAAGCACTCTAGTATTAAAATCGTTTTCAATCATTATTCCAGTACAGTACCTAATTTAATGTTTAGAATGTTTGTGTGTGTGATTTTATGTACTGTGGTGTAGCATGTTTATCATTTTGTTTTATTAATCCAATTTATTACATTTCATGTTCTTTTATGTTCTTTTTGTTATGGTCTGTGTTTTGGGGGACTTTGATTTTGACGGCTGTGTTCTCTAACTAACTGCCCGTTCCGGCTGAGGGGTGTGGCTGAGCTGCTCCGTCGCTCACACCTGAATTTCATTCTCATCTACTCTCAATAAATACAAGCATGCTTATCTCTGCACTAGAGAATTAACTCGCACGTTTTTGCAGGTGACAAACGGAGCTTGTGAGACGAAGCGCGGCTTATCTGGACTTCTGATCTTTTAAGTGTGCAAGATCAAGCTGTGTGTGTCACCTGCAGCAAACGGACTTAAGAAGAGCGCTTTAATTGAGGTGAGCGTCTGGTTTGTGTTCATAGGGAGTAAATGAGATTACTTAATTCAAGTTCAGGCACTTCAGAGGAAACTGTCTTTTCTTCAGGAGAATGTCTTATTTCTTCAGAAGTGACAGGGCTTAGCCTGCGTTTGAGTGGCATCACGGAGCTTAACTGGATAATATACATACAGTATTTTTATATATATACTGAATAACTTTTTTCTACTTACGGGACATCAGCACTACTTTTAAATCCCACATTCTGTATATCGTTTGATAAATCAAAAAAATTATTGATAAAGGGAGATAATTGATACACACACACACACATGACATAGAACATGCATACACACACAGCTATATGAAACACCATTGTTTCTGCATTATAGGTTAAAAGTTTTCCACCCCCTCCCCCCACCATGTTTGTACAAAATTCAAAAGTTGCAAAGATCATAAAACACAATCAGTGTGCACATCCATCTTCCCTGCTGCTGTATTAAAAATACACTGGTACCTTGACTTACAAGCGTCTTATATAACAAATTTTCCATGATACAAGCTTCAATCCACCAAAAATCCGCCCATCCAATCAGCAAAATTTTGATTTATGAGCTCTGCTGGGGAAATGGCTTTTCCAAGGCGATTAGCCTCGTATTCTGAGAATGCCTTGTGACACTACTTCTCAATTATTTTCGGTGACGCCCCTATACGAAAAAATAAAACCCAACAAAGCGCAACAATAGTGTTTACTGTCCCTACACCTTAGAGAACACATTGAGAGCACCACTGCTACCTACTGTAAAGGATGTGCAATTACACTTAATTCTAGTACAGTATTGAAAAAAGCATGCTCCCTAGGGTCACACCGCACCCCTCTATTTGAGAAGCACTGGCCTTGTGAGAGCTCACCACGAGCCTATCCTCGATGGCATTTGGGGCGTGCACATGCACAAAATTCTCCTCTTCCTCCACCGTTACACACCACCTCTTACCTGCCCCCGTGTCATCTTTGCTGCAGTTGATGATCGGAAGGGTTAATTGACTTGTTTATTCTTGTTTTATTATTAATTATATATTATCGGAACGGAATAATTTCGTAAGTCAAGGTACCACTGTATATCGGAAGTATTTGGCTAGCATGGATCAGTTAAATCTACCAGTTCACTGCCAGGTTACCTGTCCCAAGTCGTTCAATAGGACTTTGCCTCAGTAAACGTGTTATTAAGTCCTGAGCATCTACTGGCAAAGCATCATCCCCGTCGGGCCAGATGATATCATCTAGTAAAGTACATTCAGGTCAGCTGTTGGCAGGTCGACATGGACAACGTTCCAAATTTATTTAAACCACATCCCATACAGGACTTACCACTGACAACTTGACCGAACAGTTCTTCGGGAGTATCTCCAAAAAAGGGGACACAACCCACCAGGAACTCATAAAGGATGATTCCCATAGCCCACCAGTCTACAGGCTTTCCGTAAGCCTGCCGTAGAATAACCTCGGGGGCAATGTACTCGGGCGTGCCACAAACCTAGAGTGGGAGTCCATCATCATCATATTACAATCTGAAAGAGCTAAAAATATAATTCCACCTCAGCCAAGCCCAGGATTACATCCATTAGCAGAGTAAATTAACAAGCCATACACAACTGACTACTTGAAAAGGAAGCACTTGCTGAAAATGAATTTTATTTAAAACTCCATATTAACACCTATCTGTGTGTAAACATTTAGACCGATAGCTGCAATTTTAAATGACTTTATAACTGAGAAATAAACCAGAATGATGTAATCAGAATCAGGTGAAAAAGAGTCAGGGTTATTTCATGAATGGAATTTTACATTTATAGTGTTTTCATATGAAACAGACATTTATATAAATGTAAATTTGGTTTATAGAGTCTGACAGACATGAAATTGGCTCAGTTTACCAGGACACTGCTGCATTTCAGTCTTTGAAAACTGCTCAACCCAACAAGTTTTCAAAATCTAAATCTTATACCCCGATGACATCATCATGAGGCTCAGTGTTAAAATAATTAGCCAAAAAGAGACACTCAGCAAAACTTTGCAAATGTAAAAATTTAAAAAGTTAGTCTTTCTAAGTGCTGCGTTCTTTCAACCAAACATAGGAAAAAATAAAATAAGTTCCATTACTGTCCTCCCCAAAATTATAATAACCACCATATAACACAATATTCGACAAGTGAACCACGTGTCACACTCGTTACCTGCTTGTCGATAAATTCTCTCGTGTCTTTCTCAATGTGGCCTTCGTAAAGATTTGTCGTCATGTTCATCAGACCAATCTTGGAAAGGCCAAAATCAGTCAGCTTGATGTGTCCCATCGATGTGATCAACAGGCTGCACGGGGTGTTAAAACACACTGTTTCAGACTATTACACTTCAACACATGTTACTGGTAATATCTGGATCCTTCATTCGTACAGGCTGGTCTGAGGTTCAAACAAGGGCAACTGGACTTGCTTGAATTTGGTGAAGACGTTTGACTCAAAAAAAAAAAAAAAAAAACCCCAAAATTATTTTTATATATATATATATATATATATATATATACACACACACACACACACACACACATACATACACACCGTAATCGACGTATTAAGCGCTCTGCTCCAAGAAGAACACCCCCCAATGTTTTTTATCTTACGTCTAATAACCGCCCATGTGTACTGGGAGCAAAATCGTAGATCAAATTTACCAATTTTATTGGATCAGTCTGTAACCGTAAAATCAGGTGTTCACTGCCTGTAAAAGTGAGTTTACACAGTAATTCAAGACCCCCTGCCACTGGGGAATATCGATAATGTTCATCAGTAACAACACATTTGATCGTTCCGCCGTGCTTTAAAAAACAGGAAAAATATTTTGCTGTGTTCTCTTGGTAAATGTCCAACAACCGATGAACCATTAGAAACTGTTACAGCAAAACAGTGGGATGCTCTGAATGAATGGAGCGATAAGCGGGATATGGACCTATCAGAAAGTGATGACGAGGATTTTAGACCCGATTCTCCTTCTCACTAACTTCATAAATGTAAAGACATTCCTGGTCATGTGCTTTTGTTTATGTTCCTGTTGATTGGTTCAACGTGCTAAAGTTGACCTTTGTGTTGATTGGCTCGATTTTACTTCCGGGAAAATGTTTAAAGGAACAGCACCAGGAGGAATCATATATATATATATATATATATATATATATATATATATATATATATATATATATATATATATATATATATATATATATGAGACAGGTGACATCACATGATCAAAAGGGTGAGTTGAGTTATTGTTTATTTTTGTTTTATTATTATTTATCATTAATTTTAATGTACATGTATTATTATGAAATATTTATTTTTTTACTGGGTTACCAAAGGCAGGCCATGTCTCTCACTGTCTATGGTGAGAGGCATGTAAAAGAACCATTGCTGACTTTCGTAAAGAGGAGCTGCAAAGCCGTCAGCGTGTTTCTGTCCCTTGCTAAAAAGGGTTGTGACAGGAAAGGCATCCGACGTAAAAACCTCTGCCAAATCAAACATGCGAATCAGATGATTCGCTGTGGCGACTCCCGAGTAAAAGGGAAAAAGCTGAAAGGAAGACTGATCTCTTTAATATATTTGGTCAAATATACGTGTTCGTGTCAGGTTATACGAGTTTGGGAGGGGGTTGGAACAGATTAATTAATCTAACGAACTTTTCCACTTACAAGCTCGCCCTCGGAATGGATTATTTTATTAGCTGAGGTATCACTCTATGTATGTGTGAGTGTGTATATATATATATATGGGTCCACAAGCTTCTGCCATTCGACCATATTGATGGCATAGATGCCACAGGATTTTGACCCCAATGACCTTAAAAACTGTGTCAAGGTCATTCATGTTAGAACGCAACCAAGTCCATCATGAGAAGCATATATTTGCAGAATCTGGCAGTCCTTGGCTCAGTAGTTTTGAAGTTATAGTGTGTCAAAGAATTTGTTAAAATGAACACTGGGATTAGGTGGCAGGAACAAAAAAACTGAAAGGAGCCTTCTCAATAGGGGTTGAATATCTTCACAAAACCTAAAGTAAGTCTGGTGGCCTGTGTTTTCACCTTGAATCGACCATCACCTGGATGACTGGAAATCTACACATTCATTCATACTTGTCAGGTTTGAGATCTCTGTGAACAATGCCGTAGCTGTGAAGGTATTCCAACGCCAGGACAGTCTCCGCAAAGTACAGTCGCGCCATGTCGACAGGCAGGGGCCCAATGTTCTTGAGCAGATTCGCACAGTCACCACCTGGTGATCACATGCAAAAATTTATACCAACAGTATTATTTCAAAATAAAACATCAACATCAACATCAACAACCAGATTATCTATTTAAATACCTCCCTTTGATTTTACAGTTATGGAATCTTTCAGAAGCCCCACCAACAGCAATTTGCATGTTAGAAATATTAATTTATATATCTGAAAAGCTGAAGGTTAAAGTTTCCCGTTCAAGTTCCAGGTTATTAAATAAAGAAGAAGCACAGTCTCGTCTGTTGGAAATAAAATGGAGTCGGATCAACCATGTCTTTCTGATGCCTGTAGGACATGTGGATGAGAGACACCCAGCCTGTGAGCTGCGGTGAATTCACCAGGAAACATTTATATTCATCAAGAAGGAACTGATAATGGACGATAAACACATTAGATGCTCCCTAGGGAATGGGGAACTTAAATGGCCATGTTTAAGGGCCCAACAATAGTAGTCTGGTAGCACTGGGACACACAAGTATAAAGTGCTTTAGAAAAAATAAAGACAATCATGGTGGTCATGTAACTTTTAAATAATGAATTGCTTTTGCATTTTTACCTTCCACGTACTCCATGACCATACAGAGGTGTCTACGGGTCTCAAAAGAGCAGAACATACTGACGACAAACGGGTTCTCTGCAAACGTCAGGATATCCCGCTCCACAAACACCTGCTGGATCTGGTTCCTCAAGATTAGGTTCTGCCGATTGATCTTTTTCATTGCAAACCGTTGGCGAGTTTCTTTGTGCCTCACCAGGTACACCGCTCTAAAGGGGGGGTGAAAAATGCAGAGCATGTGTGTGCAGCATCTATAAAGCACTATAAATACACAGTGATCCCATAAAAGTGCAACATTGACAGGTACATAGTTCTATATAATTTTAAAGGATTCTCATGTGCAGTATGATAAATTCACATGTTTACGATGACAATATTTTTTGTTCACAAGGAAAATCAGCAAGTTGGAGCTAAAAAACATTGGCTTGCACACAGTGCCAAAAATCTCTTGACACAAATATCAAAACTCACTTTCTATCACATCTCTATTGTACCCCCCTCCCCCCAAGCTCGTTATTTCTCTCCAACAGGTCTATTCAACACTCCAACGACACTAATAGATCAAAACAAGTGTGTTTGTGTGTGTGTGTGTGTGTGTGTGTGTGTTGGGGGCTCTTAATTTGTGAAGATCCAGATTAAGTTATGGTGACTGATCAGTACCATGCAATCCTTACCCGTACGCTCCATTACTGATCAGCTTGATGGTTTCAAAGTCGCTCTCCAGTGGTTTCCTTCGAGGTGGGGTGAGCGCAGATTTGTTCTGCTGAAGGAAAGCAAACAGCACAACAGGATGTTTTAATTAATTAATTAATTAATTTATTATTCAACGGTCCGGTCTTGTTAAACTACTGTATATTTAATGTGTGAAGGGAAACCGATGGCTGAAGAGAACTTACGTCAGACTCCTCGGTGTCCACATTAAGAACGGGCCCAGAATCATAGTTTTCCTCCAGCTGAGTAACTTCTGCCAAAAAAATAAAATAAAATTCACAGTTTCAACATGTAATTTCAGTGAATAATTACCGGATATAAACAACTTGATCTGATACCATCTATGGGATCTCGATTGAGGCCAAGTTGACTGATGATGTAACGGGGAATGTCTGTTTTGATGCCTTGGCCTACTTTAGCATGACCCTCCGCCGCCTCCAGCAAGTGATAGAACCCTTCAGGATCAAACTCCTGTCGATTCAAAACATTAAGCTGTATAAACGTGTATCTAGCACAGAGTCTTCGAGAATGAAGTGTGTATGTATGTCTGTATATATACTAGTCCCTCTAAAAAAATTACAATATTGTGATAAAGTTCATTATTTTCTGTAATGTACTGATAAAAATGAAACTTTCATATATTTTAGATTCATTGCACACCAACTGAAATATTTCAGGTTTTTTATTGTTTTAGTACTGATGATTTTGGCATACAGCTCATGAAAACCCAAAATCCCTATCTAAAAAAATTAGCATATTTCATCCAACCAAAAAAATATATAATAATAATTTTTTTATACAAATAACGTCAAACTTCAATTAATTATGTTCAATTATGTAAATACTTGGTTGGGAATCCTTTTGCAGAAATGACTGCTTCAATGCGGGCGTGGCATGGAGCCAATCAGCCTGTGGCACTGCTGAGGTGTTACGGAGGCCCAGGATGCTTCGATAGCGGCCTTAAGCTCATCCACAGTGTTGGGTCTGGTGTCTCTCAACTTTCTCTTCACAATATCCCACAGATTCTCTATGGGCTTCAGGTCAGGAGAGTTGGCAGGCCAATTGAGCACAGTAATACCATGGTCAGTAAACCATTTAGCAGTGGTTTTGGCACTGTGAGCAGGTGCCAGGTCGTGCTGAAAAATGAAATCTTCATCTCCATAAAGCTTTTCAGCAGATGGAAGCATCAAGTGCTCCAAAATCTCCTGATAGCGAGCTGCATTGACCCCGCCCTTGATAAAACACAGTGGACCAACACCAGCAGCTGACATGGCACCCCAGACCATCACTGACTGTGGGTACTTGACACTGGACTTCAGGCATTTTGGCATTTCCTTGTCCCCAGTCTTCCTCCAGACTCTGGCACCTTGATTTCCGAATGACATGCAACATTTGCTTTCATCCGAAAAAAGTACTTTGGACCACTGAGCAACAGTCCAGTGCTGCTTCTCTGTAGCCCAGGTCAGCCGCTTCTGCCGCTGTTTCTGGTTTAAAAGTGGCTTGACCTGGGGAATGCGACACCTGTAGCCCAGTCCACTGCTTCCACAGGTCCCCCGAGGTCTGGAATCGGCCCTTCTCCACAATCTTCCTCAGGGTCCGGTCACCTCTTCTGGTTGTGCAGCGTTTTCTGCCACACTTTTTCCTTCCCACAGACGTCCCACTGAGGTGGCTTGATCGAGCACCCTGGGAACAGCCTATTCGCTCAGAGATTTCTTTCTGTGTCTTACCCTCTTGCTTGAGGGTGTCAATGATGGCCTTCTGGACAGCAGTCAGGTCGGCAGTCTTACCCATGATTGTGGTTTTGAGTAATGAACCAGGCTGGGAGTTTTTAAAAGCCTCAGGAATCTTTTGCAGGTGTTTAGAGTTAATTGGTTTGATTCAGATGATTAGGTTAATAGCTCGTTTAGACTACCTGAACATGATATGCTCATTTTTTGAGATAGGAATTTTGGGTTTTCATGAGCTGTATGCCAAAATCATCAGTATTAAAACAATAAAAGATGTGAAATATTTCAGTTGGTGTGCAATGAATCTAAAATATATGGAAGTTTAATTTTTTTCAGTACATTACAGAAAATAATGAACTTTATCACAATATGCTAATTTTTTGAGAAGGACTAGTATATATGTGTGTGTGTGTGTGTGTGAGTCCCTGCGCTTTTACCAGACACTCCAAAAGCCTGGCAGGACGTGATACGATGATAAGAATCTTCTTAACCAGCTGGGTGATGACCGTGACCTCTTCACTTTCGGAACGTTCCAGCGCCTGAGGATACAGAAATGACTTGATTGGCAATTGTGCACAAACACCGGAGACAGAACTACACGACACAAAGCGGTCGCTCCTGTTTGAGGGGTATTTGATTTGGAGTGCATTACTTTAAACCACTCCTCAAATGCTGGGAAATTATTTCAACCATCATCCACTTGTGCTTTGATTAAAACAAAATTAATAAAGCGGCTTAGCAGTTGACGTGAGCACTAAATTAAATCACCACGACACGATAAATCAAGAGTTAACAGGAAGGAACCTGGGAATGAAGGAAAACCGAGCCTCCTGAAAGCAGAATTAAAAAAAAGCATTCAAAACTGTCCTGATCTGCTGAATGTATGTATTTTCATCTCATCCGGTGGGTTTTACTTCATCTACAAAGTACAACAGTTTGCATTAACCTGTTTGAAAATGTTGCCATCTGTAACCTGTTTCACTCTCACAAGAGCGCCAGTTACAAGAACAGGACACAGACAGGTCAGTTCCAATAAGTGCCAATAATGGCAACAGCAGTATACAGATATTAAATCAAAATTAGATATTCAGTCATTCATTTTCTGAGATGTTTAATCCCAATTACAGGGAGGCTTGCGTCCATCTCAGCCATCTCAGTGTGAGGGTAGGGTACACTATGAACAACTCGCCAGGCCACGGCAGGGCTAACACTCATACTGGTACCGAGTGGCAATTTAGAACAGACAATCAGCCTACCGTGCATGTCTTTGGACTGTGGGAGGAAACCCATGTAAGCATGAGAGAACATGCAAACTCCACACAGAAACACCCATGCCACCCCAAATTAGATATAATCAACCAAAATAGACCACAGGGGTCCAAACATGCTCTCATCAGCAGGGTAATCACACAAAATATGTTTATCCCAGTATAGAAAAACTTATAAAAGTTAAACCACGAAATAAAACTCATCCGGATGAGCCATGTTCACTCCCAACCTGAGCAGAACCCATCCAGCATATCTGTTGATGTTGCATCATGCAACCCAAAGTTACGACACTACAATCCTTGAGAAACTGTCTGTCTTCCTTTCGGCTTTTTCCTTTTTCTCGGGAGTCGCCACAGTGGATCACCTGATTCGCACGTTTGATTTGGCAGAGGTTTTTACGTCGGATGCCCTTCCTGTCACAACCCTTTTTAGCAAGGGACAGAAACACGCTGACGACTTTGCAGCTACTCTTTATGAAAGTCAGCAATGGTTGTTTTACATGCCTCTCACCATAGACAGTGAGAGACACGGCCCGCCTTTGATAACCCAGTTAGCCGCACTGGGGGGGCAGTGACAAGCTTGTGGAGAGTGGGACTCGAACACCCAACCTTTGGATCAGCGATTCAGCGCCCTATACCAGACCACCACTACCCTTGAGAAACTGAATACCGAAAAAGTGACTTTGTGACTTTAAAACAAGGTCAGGATTGCACTCCCACCCCATTCACATCCCAAGGATGCAACAAACTTGAAGAGCGAAGGCCATTCCTTCCATCACTAACATGGGTGCAAGTTGGAAATCTTGAAAAACCTGAAAAGTCTGACGTAGTCAGACAGGCATGGCGTAACCATATGGGGGGGGGGGGGGGGGTGCACCCCATTTGGTCTTGGAAAAAAAAAATTTAATCACAAGTTAAAATCACTGTCTCTCATGCAATCTTTTACCAACATTTACAGCAATATACAATCTGCAAATTCATATATATTGATGCAAAATAAAGATTTTTTTAAATTTAAATTACAAGACATACAGTATTTTGTTGAACAATCTTAACAACTCCCAACTGACCTCTTTGTCAACAACATCCTATGCTGTTTGGCAACACTCTCACCCACCACTACTTTGCGGTCACTGACTTCCTTCAAATTACATCGTCTACACAAGATGTCGTCTACCTGTGTGCTCCTACCTCCACTTTTATAAGTCACCCTATGCTCCTGTCTCTTCTGGAAGAAAGTGTTCACCACAGCCATTTCCATCCTTTTTGCAGAATCTAACATCTGTACTTCTGCGTTCCTGTCCTGAATACCAAACCTGCCCATCCCTTCCTCGTCCCCTCTGTTGCCTGCACCAACATGTCCATTCAAGTCTGCACCAATGACCACTCTTTCTCCTCTGGCGGTACTCTGCATCACTTCATCTAACTCCAGAATCTCTCCTTCTCTTCTAGCTCACATCCTGCCTGTGGGGCATAAGCACTAACAACATTAAACATCACACCTTCAATTTCTTAATTTAGACTCATCACTCTGTCTGACACTCTTTTTACTTCTAGAACATTCCTGACCATCCCCTCCTTCAAGATGACTCCTACTCCATTTCTCTTCCCATCCACACCATGATAAAACAGTTTAAACCTGCTCCTAAACTTCTAGCATTGCTACCTTTCCACCTGGTCTCCTGAACACACAGTATGTCCACCTTCCTCCTCTGCATCATGTCAGCCAGCTCTCTACCTTTTCCTGCCATAGTTCCAACATTCAAAGTCCCTACTCTCATTCCTAGCCTTTCCTCTTCTCTCTCTGCCTACGGACACGCCTCCCGCCTCTCCTTCTTTGACCAACAGTAGTCTAATTTCCACCAGCACCCTGTCAGTTAACAGCACTGAAGGCGTCGTTGTTAACCCGAGCCTCGACTGATCCAGTATGAAATTTGTATTGACGAATCGCATTCTGTATTCTGGCAAAAGTTATACGCCAGATGGCCTTCCTGCCGCAACCCTTTGCTTTTATCCATGCTTGGAACCGGCATGAGGATGGACACTGGTTTGTGCCCCCCATCACAGCTGCGTTATTGGAATCATATTACACAATATTAGCTAATGGTCCAATCTGACATTAAAAGTTAGACTGGGTATAAATACCTGATTTCTGTCCATGTCTGAATGGTCTTTTTGGTTTTCAAGTGATTAGACTCATCAGCATGATTTTCGGTCCCTTCTTCCCGCTGGTCCCATACTTTATCATCTTGGAACAACAATCACAAAACACAACTCCAGACATGTCCGGTTTTCTAAGCCATATCCCCCATTTATCACCGTTTTTGTCACAGTCGTTTAGCCATTCCCACCGCTATTTATTTCTAGATGTCTTTTCCAATTCTTTTGTATTGTAGCCTTCTGATAAAAACTTCATTTTGACAGTATTTCTAGTGGTTCTTGCTCACGACAATGCAGTATTTTAGGCAGCATGTGAATGTGAGGCTCACAGAAACAACAGGTTTTATAATTGCTGCATTTTCATAGGATGGGCAGTTACGATGAGCCAATCAATCAAAAGCATTGTTATAACTTGGCCCGAAGAATGAGGGGTACTGGGAAAGACTGTTGCTGGATTCGAATGGGATTTTTTCATGCTTAATGGAAAATACGAAAAATCATGTGTACATCCGAATGGAAAAACTGCTTGACGAACTTGACGAAAATGCCCAATCGAATACGGCATATCTGTATTCGATTGGGCTATGTAACCCCGTGATTCAAAACACGATCACAGCCACACGGCAGTACGCATGGTAGATTGCGCCGATCCGAGCGCAGACGTACACCTCTAAATCCCCCACCCCCACGGAAAAATTTAAACGGATTTATACGAATTAGAAAATGACAATTTGTCTAGGAAAAACCAGAATTTCTGGCATATGCTGGAAAACTTGCACCAATGCACCAACAAATCACCAAGGTGTACGGAATCCATCCTGACTGTTCCTCCTCCTCCTGTGCTCACCTTTGATGGCGGCGGCAACTAACTAGTGAACTTCAAAATAAATAAGAATCTGTGTGTAACAACATGCGATATTTAAATACGTCAGACCTTCGTCTGCTCATTAACAAAAATGCCTGGTGTATGTGTGCGTGTGTGTGTGTATATATATATATATATATATATATATATATATATACATATATATATATATATATATATATATATATATACATATATATATATATATATATATATATATATATATATATATATATATATATATATATAAAAATAAGAACCATTTCTTCAAGGACACGCCCACCTTTCTTCCTGCAGTACAATGGCTCCCATTACATGAGGATTTAGTCTCCTCCCTCACAAAGAGGCAAAGAGGACTGTAAGGAGATAAGACAAAGTGTGTGACTATTAACCCAGAGATCGCAAGTTCGAAACCGGGTTAATGTTACAGCCGTCCGTTACTGGGAGTCCATGGGAGCTAATCAGTCAAGCTCTCGTGGGAGGGAGGAATAAAATACGCTCGTCTGTGAGCTCATTTGTACGAGGGATTGGATAGCGCTTTCCCTCCGGGCATTAAGACCACCCCCAAAATATGCATGCACAGCAGTTCGAAAAGAGGCTGGTGGTTAACGTTGCATGTCAGAAAGGAGACACGTGCATGCTTTCAGCCCTCCCTGGTTGGTGGTGGTCAATCCTGTGATGGAAAGGTATGACCTGATGGGTGAGAATCGGATCCAACTAAATTATGGAGAAAGTGGGTGGTGAATATTTGTCTGTCTGTCTTCCTTTCGG
>CM045737.1:50702347-50742347 GCA_024760905.1 Plotosus lineatus | reverse complement strand
TTAAGGGGAAAATGTGTTGATTTTAAATTTCACGGTGTCAATAAATCTAAAAAAAATTGGGACAGGTAGCAATAAAAGGCTGGAAAAGTCAATTGCACTTATAACGAACAGCTGGAAGATCAGTTACCACTAATGAGGTCCATTGGCAACATGACCGAGTATTAAAAAGAGCTTCTCAGAGTGGCAGTGTCTCTCAGAAGCGAAGATGGGTACAGGATCACCAATTTCCCCCAATGTTGCGCAGAAAGATAGTGGAGAAATATCAGAAAGGCGTTTCCCAGAGAAAAATTGCAAAAAGTTTGATGTGATCATCATCTACAGTGCATAACATCATCCAAATATTCAGAGAATCTGGAACAATCTCTGTGCGTAAGGGTCAAGGCCGAAAAACCATACTGAACGCCCGTCATCTTCGGGCCCTTAAACGGCACTGCACCACAAACAGGAATGCTACTGGAAGGGAAAATCACAGAATGGGCTCAGCAATACTTCCAGAAACCATTGTCGGTGAACACAATCCACCGTGCCATCCGCCATTGCCAGCTGAAACTCTACAGTACAATGAAGCCATTTCTAAACAGGACCCAGAAGCACAGGCATTTTCTCTGGGTCAGGGGTCATTTCAAATGGAGTGTGGCAAAGTGGAAAACTGTTCTGTGGTCAGACGAATCATGATTCGAAGTTTTTTATAGAAAATTGGGACACCATATCATCCGGACTAAAGAGGACAAGGACAACCCAAGTTATCAGCGCTCAGTTCAGAAGCCTGCATCTGTGTTCGTATGGGGTGGCATGAGTGCGTGTGGCATGGGCAGCTTGCACATCTGGAAAGGCACCATCAATGCAGAAAGGTATATTCAGGTTCGAGAACAACATATGCTCCCATCCAGACATCGTCTCTTTCAGAGAAGACCTTGCATTTTTCAATATGATCATGCCGGACCAATTTGCAGCATTAATTACAACACCATGGCTGTGTAGGAAAAGGATCCAGGTATTGAAATGGCCAGCCTGCAGTCCAGATCTTTCACCCACACAGAACATTTGGCGCATCATAAAGAGGAAGGAGCAACAAAGAAGGCCCAACACAGTTGAACAGTCCGAGGCCTGTATTAGACAAGAATGGGACAGCATTCCTATTTATATACTTGAGAAACTTGTCTCCTCAGTCCATTGATGTTTGCAGACTGTTGTGAGAAGAAGAGGGGATGCCCCACAGTGGTGAAAATGGCCTTGTCCCAACTTTGAGATTTGTTGACAACATGAAATTTAAAATCAACATATTTTTCCCTGTTTCATTTTCCCTGAAACATTTTCTTTGTTTCAACTTCTGAGTCTGTCATCTCGCTTCTATTCTGCATAAAATATTGAAATTTGCCACTTCACATCATTGCATTCAGTTTTTATTCACAATTTGTATAGTGTCCCAACTTTTTTGGAATCTGGTTTGTACACACACACACACATACATTTATATATTATATATATAAATAAATAAAAGAGACCCCGTGGTTGGAGGGGTTTACCTAAGACTACGGGAACGTGGGCGTATGAGAGATGAGCTTCGGCCATCGTCGTCAGTCATACTCTCCGAGCTACGGAAGTGTCTGAACAAGAAGTGGAGCTCGTCTTGCGTAGGCTGGTATGGAAGTTGGTGCAAGCGCTCTTGGGACGAGGAGGAGGACTGCAAGAGAATTCAGCAAGGCTAAGTGCTTTGGTGTAGAACAACACACTAACCATCACACTTTCTGTGCTCTCACACAGCACGCACACACAAAGCATTTCCTGCTGATTCCTCACTTTCGGGACATTGTACTGATTAGCTTTATTATTAAGAATTATACTTTTCTTAATATTGAAGGTAAAAAGAACAAAAAAACAAAACAATTAATGCACATTATTCCATCTTGAATTGCTAGATATTAATCCTATGCTCTGATTGGCTAATCTATTTCCGGATACCAGTTGATATACAGTGACCTCAAGATCAGTATAAGAAAAATAAACTGTAAACGCTTATGACTCATTCTAGGATAAAGTATTTCAGAATTTAAAAAAAAAAAAAAAAAAAAATACTTTTTTTGAAGGTTTTCATTTCTGAAAACTGAAAGTGACTTAACATTATTTAATAGTAAGACCGTATTTATTTCTTTATTTTTAAGAATTAGACAGGGGTATGTTATGTGGGGTGGCACGGTGGCGTAGTGGTAGCATGTCCGCCTCACAGCAAGAAGGCCTGGGTTCGATTCCCGGCCTGGGCGTTTCTGTGTGGAGTTTGCATGTTCTCCCCGTGCTTGCGTGGGTTTCCTCCGAGTGCTCCGGTTTCCTCCCACAATCCAAACACATGCACAGTAGGTTAAATGGCCGTTCTAAATTGCCCGTAGGTTCGCATCATGCAGAAGGCAATGGCAAACCACTGCACTAATCCTGCCAAGAAAACCTCCGTGAAGATGATAACCAGGGCGTTATCCTTCATGGCGAGTCGCCAATGGTTGTACTACGACTCCGGCACTAGATAGATAGATAGTTTTGTGGTTTACTAATATTCTCTTATTTGTTCATTACAATCCACCCATGAACAACTGCCGACACTTAATTCTGACCACTCCATCATAGATATAACAGTATATGCGCTGGAGATTGCGGGGGGCTTTGGGGGGGACTAAAACAACTATTAGAATAGGACTAAAACTCCAAAATTAAACAAGCATGAATAGGAATTCTCTGAGGAATTCTGTCTCAGATGTCATGTGACAACAAAAGCAGTAGCCAATTAGCTACATAAGAGCTTTCTGTGGATTTGATTAAACGTTTTTTTATTATTGTGTATTTTTATAAATATTACTGTTACTACGATCTGCTTCAAGGAACATTTCTGTGCGCAGATTAAAGCTGTGGTCTTGATATCAGAAGTTACCAGGATGTCCCTACAGAAGACACTTACAGAGACAGTGGAGCTGGGCGGATTGGTGCCATAGCCAGACGATGGAAGTGAGGCCAGGGACCACCTCCTACCTTCTGCCCTGAAAGGACCAAATAAAATTATGCTGAAAAAAACCTCAGTGAACAATAAATACACTTCACCTCTAATCCAAGACACTAAACTAAACTTCTTGCAATAAACATCTCATTAATTACTTAATTTTCATAACTGTACTAATCACCTGGGAATCATTTAACATCAGAGGCAGTATAGGAAAACACCATAAAAAGTGAGAAACTGTGATTTCAGTAGTAGAAATGATATTAACATTTACTGCAACTCAACACTTAATCTATACACATGAAGCAAGAGAAAAAAGATTCCAAGTTTCAAGGATACATGAAGACTTTCTTTCTAGAAATCACAGGTAAGTGACAGAGTGAAAGGGAGGTTTGCTACCTGTCAGTTCGAGCCAGGTGGCTGAGAGAACACAAAGAGAGGTGAAGGAAGAACAGTTACAGATTACTATTTGATATAATAGGGAAGAAGAAGAAAAAAAGAAACATCTTTTGCCAAAAGCTCCATCAATAAGATGTGACGATGATTCCTCACCTGCGGGCAAACGGGAAGTTGAGGGAGGCGATGGCGGACACATTTCTGGGGCTATCTAATGGGCTGCTTGCAGCTGGAAAGAGACCAAATATGTGAAATAAAGAATTTTTGAGGACACAAGTAGAATAACATGAGTTTGTGATATGTATGTATGTATGTGTGTGTGTGAGTGTGTATATATATATATATATATATATATATATATATATATATATATATATATAGTAAAAATAAAAGGAAAGAACAAAGACTTTTCTATTGAAACTTCATTTTCAGTACAAATCTGTTTCAAGGGGTGGGGAAACCATCCTCTCTCTTCAATTGATTACAGACTTCTGTATTTGCGCTGCGAAAAAGTATTGAGCACTCTCTTACGGAAGAATCTACTCAGAAAATTCTCTCTCTCTCTCTCTCTCTCTCTATATATATATATATATATATATATATACACACACATATATACCAAAAATAAAAGGACAGGACAAAGACTTTTTATTGAAACTCCATTTATCACTACAGATCTGTTTCGAGGGGTGGTGAAACCATCCTCTCTCTTCAGGTGATTATAGAAGAATCCTATACACACATGTGTGTGTGTGTGTGTGTGTGTGTGTGTGTGTATATATATACACACACACACACACACACACACACACACACACACAGTCGGCCCTCTACTTATGAAATTAATCCATTCCAGAGCCTTTTTCGTAGCCTGGATTTTTCGTGAGTAGAGGTGCATTTTACGTGTAAAACGTGATTCGTTCCAAGACTACCCCATAAACCCTTTATAAATGATCAAAGTACACCAATTTTGTATGAAATATTTATGAAATATGGGTTAAAAGTAAAAGAAAATTATTTATTAAGCCATTTAAACATTTTATTAACATTTATTAATTACACCATTATTAAACATTTTTTTATTAACGCACACACACACACACACACACACACACACACACAGAGTCTCTCTCTCTCACACACACACACACATTTGTGCGGGCTCCGGCTGCGCGCTGCGTGTGGGCGACGCTGGAGCTTTTGAGACAGGGTATTCAAAACGCACTCCCTGCTTGACAGATCGGAGGTTCATACTCAACATTAACTTGTTTCCTTGAGGGATCGGAGGTCCGGATGAGCTGTGCTTTGCTCACATTCGGTGGCGCGCGCCACATTTATGAAAAAATTTATTGAATTAAACAACTTAAAGAACTAAAAATAAGCTAAGCACTCTCAAAAGAGAGTTAAAGAACACCTGCCTCCTTTCATCTCTCACCGACTCTGTACACAGTCCTGTGTCTGTCAGGGCAAGTGCGCCACATCTCTGCTCAAATCGATCATAAAAACTGTCTTCATTCCTTATTGTTTCACTTGGTTGTCCAGTCATGTAAACCCATAATCATTGCCAATGAGCCATGTTTATAAGATGATAAGATGAGCACTCTCAAACTCGCAAAACTCACAAACCAACAGTACAGTCCTTTACGCGTGTGACAAACAGGCATGGGTACACTACTATGGAGATTCAGAACATTTTTTATGAACCAATTTTTTTATTAACCAAACCAAACAATATTCAACATTACTGAACATTTGTGACGCGCTCCGCTAAGTGCGGGAGGTGTCATGGCTGACAACGGAGCTTTTAGGGCGGAACGCGGCTTGTCCGGACTTCCAATATGTCAAGCAGGCAAGTGCGCTTTGAACACTTGTTTAGTACTCAACATTCACCTGTTTGCTTGAGGGATTGGTGGTCCGGATGAGCCGGGTTTTGCCCACATTTGGTGGAGCCCGTCACATTTATTAAACATTTACTGAATTAAAAAACTTAAAAACGAAAAATAAGCTGCAATGAGCACTTTTGAAACTCACAAACCAACAGTACAGCTCTCCTTTAGCTGTGTGACAAACAAGCTTTATGGGTGCAGTACTATGGAGATACAGCTCCCTCCTGTCCAATGGGAGGCTAGCGGGGCGGGATGTTGGAGACAGCCAATGAAAGAGCAACTCGCTCATTGTTTGAATGGCGTTTGGTGCTTTTCGTAAGAGGTTGTTTCGTATACAGAGGGCAAAAATTTAGGAAAATGTTTTTCATAACCTGGATTTTTCGTATTCAGAGATTTTCATAAGTCGAGGGCCGACTTAATATATATATTGTATTTATACACATACACACACAGATACCTTGACTTACGAGATTAATCCGTTCTGAAAGTGAGCTCGTAAGTCAAAATGTTCATTCGATAAAACAAATATTCCCATCAGAAATAATAGAAAACCAATTAATCCATTCGAACCCCCTCCCAAAGTCATAACCTGACACAAACACATATACAGGGATCCCTTGCTACTTCGCGCTTCAATTCATGCGGCTTCACTGCATCGCGTTTTTTTTAAAAATAAATAAATATTCATCGAATTCAAAAATAAGGAATCTAAAGAAGAATAAGGGGGAAAAGTTAAGGGAAATGCCACAAAAACAAGGCCAATTATCCAAAAAAATCCCCTAAACAAACAAAACTAAAAACAACCCAAAAATCATGTGCGTGTACGTATGTGTATCGTCGTCCTCTCATGCAATACCATCCGTATGTGTGTATTTATATTTTATTTACATCTTATGCTTTTTTTTATTGTTTGTTATTATATGCATTTATGGCATGGAATATGTATTTATTGATATTATATACACATATACATGTTCGTATATGTCAGTTGGGGGGAGGGGGTTTTGACTCTACTTCGTGGATTTCGATGGTCACGTGGGGATTGTGGTCCTAATTAGCCGCAGAAAGTGAGGGATCCCTGTATTTGACGTAATATATTAAAGATAAATATGTAAAAACGAATATTTCATAATAATAATAATAATAATAATACATGTACAGTCTGCCCACTACTTACGAAATTAATCCGTTCCAGCACCTTTTTCATAACGCGGAAGTTTCGTAAGTAGGGGGGCACATTTTACATGTAAAACGCCTGATTTGCTCCAAGGCTCCCAAAACTACCCCATAAACCCTTTAAAAATGATAAAAGTACAATTTTGTATGAAATATGTGTTAAAAGTAAAAGAAAATTATATATTAAACCATTTAAACATTAACATATTAAACAATTTTTTAAACATATTTATTAATTAAACCATTATTAAACATTTTTTATTAACACACACACCTGTCTCTCTCTCTCTCTCTCTCTCTCACACACACAATACAGTATGAATTGAATGTGTATTGTATACATATTAAATGTTTATTGTGCCGTTGCGGGCCACGCCCACAAGCAGGACGCCGGAGCATTTTAAGAAGTGGAATTCAAAGCGCATTCCCTGCTTGATAGATCGGAGGTCCAAACTCAACTTTAACTTTATTCCTTATGCACCACATTTATTAAACATTTACTGAATTAAACAACTTAAAAAACTAAACTAAACACTAAAGAGTTAAGCCTCTTTCTCCTCCTGCGCACACACTCTCTCTTACACTCTCTCTCACACACACAAACAACAGCTGACAGAACAATTCTATTTCATGTTTAAATGGACGGGATGTTGTATTTAAAACCGAATTACAGTACCTGTTTGTAAGATCAGAGGTCCTAGGAGGTCTTTTCCCATGGAGCACTCCGTTTTAATATCATGCCGAAATAATCGCCTCCGTCACTGTATTTCCGCTTTACAGTCTCCTTCTGGTTCAATATCGTCCCGATTATAGAGGGGTTACGGCGATAACGAAATACAACGCTGCATGATCAATCTCAAAATAAGCCAAGAGGCAACTCTCCTTCACGTGTGTGACAAAGAGGAAGTATGGGTACAGGAAGTTCAGCTGCGTCATCCCTCCTAGCCAATGGGAGGCCAGCGAGGCGGGATGTTGGGAGACAGCCAATGAGAGAGCAACTCGCGCATCGTGAGACATTTTGATTGGCGCATTTCGTAAGAGGAAGTTGTTTTCATATCCCAGGTACGAAAACTTAGGAATATGTTTTCCGTAACCCGGAATTTTCGTACCCAGGGGGTTTCGTAAGTAGGAGGCCGACTGTACATTAACATTAATAATAATGTTGGCATTAGAGAAAACAATTGAGAAGCACTGCACAAGGCATTCTCGGAGCATGGAGGAATACACGTGGAAGAATTCGAGGGTAATCAGCCTGGAAAAGCCATTTCCCCAGCAGAGCTTGTAAATCAAAAATTTTCTCATTGGATGGGGAAGATTTTTTCTGGATCGAAGCTCGTATCATGGAAAATTCATTATAAAAGACACTCATAACTCAAAGTACTGCTGTATGGTCTGTATATACAGTCGGCCCTCTACTTACGAAATTAATCCATTCCCGTGCCTTTTTCATACCTTTTCGTAAGTAGAGGTGCATTTTACATGTAAAACGCCCGATTCGTTACAAGGCTCCAAAGACTAACCCATATATTATACATTATATATTTTTTTATATATTTTATATATATATTATAACAGTACACCAATTTTGTATGAAATACGTATAAAATGTGCGTTAAAAGTAAAATAAAATTATTTACCTTTTATTTTTTTTTTTAAATCTCTCGAACCACCCATGCAATGCTTTAAAGTCCGGGGGTTGCTGGTCTGAAGAACCCTCACCCCCATCCCCCTCCACGAGGTCCTTAAATATGGCGAATGCTTTTTCCGAAATAATCGCCTCCGTCACTGTATCTCCACTTTTAATGCCTCCTTCTGTTTAAATATCATTCCGAAATAATCGCCTCCATCACTGTATCTCCGCTTTTAAGGTCTCCTTCTGCTTCAACATCGTCCCGGTTGTAGAGCGGTTTCGGCCATACTCCTTTGCGATTTCGCTCAACTGCATCCCACTTTCATATTTATTATCTCCTGCTTCACGTCGATTGATAGAGCCCGCTTCTTCTTTTCGGTGTCACCGGGAATCACTTTCTTGGGGTCCATGATGGATAACGAAATATAACGCTGCAATGATCACTCTCAAAAAAGTTCACGAGCCAACAATCTGGTTTAACTCTCCTTCACGCGTGTGACAAACAGGAAGTATGGGTACAGTTCAGCTCCCTCCTGGCCAATGGGAGGCCAGCGGGGCGGGATGTTGGGAGAAAGCCAATGAGAGAGCAACTTGCGCATTGTTTGAATGGCACGTTTGAATGTTTGAATGGCGTGTTTGGCGCTTTTCGTAAGAAGAGGTTGTTTCGTATACAGAGGACGAAAATTTAGGAAAATGTTTTTCGTAACGTGGATTTTTCTTATTCAAAGGTTTTCGTAAGTAGAGGGCCGACTGTATGGAGAACTGAAAACATTTCATTATATGGCCCAGGAAAAAAATAAAATGAACAAAAATAGTTGCACACTACTACTTTCATGGAGAGCATCTATCCTCACATCTCCAGCGCATCCCGAACACTTTCAATCGAGTTAAGGTCAGGACTCTGGGGGGGGCCAATACGCATGTGAAAATGCTTCATGCTCCCTGAACCACTCTCTCATTATCCAAGTCCCCATTTTATATCCAAGCCATCAGGGGAGCAAAAGTGCATTGATGTGATAACCTGCTTATTCAGTACATTCAGATTATCAGCCGATTCATTTTATTTACACATTAATGTTGCTGAGCTTCGACCGGACCAACCAATACAACAACGCCATGGAGATTACATGCTGTTATCAGGGATAAATGCCCTTCATCAAAATATTAGTGTGCGAGAATTATTTTTTGGCCATGAAGTGTACACTATTTATCATCATCCTCCTCCTCCTCCTCCACTTCATCCAGGGTCGGGTTGCAGGGGCAGCAGCCTAAGCTATGACGGCCAGACGTCCCTCTCCCCAGCCACTTCCTGCAGCTCTTCTGAAGGGACACCGAGGTGTTCCCAGACCAGCCGAGAGGCATGATTGCTCCAGCCTGTTCTGGGTCAACGCCGGGGTCTCATCCTGATCTGACATGCTTGAAACACCACACCAGGGAGACATTCGGGAGGCACGCTCACCAGATGACCGAGCCACCTCAACTGGCCCCTCTCAACACGGAGGAGCAGTGGTTCTACTCTAAGCTCCTCCTGGATGGCTGAGTTTCTCACCTTATCTCTCAGGGAGAGCCCAACCGCCCTTTTGGCTTAATCAGTCAAAGACCTCCAGCTCTCATCAGAGCGATTTGCAGTCAAGTGGCCGGGATGAGAATCAGCACCTCCGAGTCTGAGGCCATGGTTCTCCTCCAGAAAAGGGTGGTATGCCCTCTCTGGGTCTGGAATGAGGTCCTGCCTCAAGTGAAGGTGTTCAAGTATCTCGGGGGCCTCATGAGTGAAGGAAGGATTGAGCGGGAGATCAACAGGCAGATCGCTGTTGTCTCTGCTGTAAAGCGGAGCTTGTATCAGTCTGTCGCGGTGAAGAGGGAGCTGAGCTGCAAAAGGTAGTGCCCAAAAGAACAAGATTGTGGATACAAGTGACTGAAATGAGCTTCCTTCCCCGTCATCTGCACAAAGCAGAGATTAGATCTTTGGCCACCAAACCAGAACTCGTCAACGCTTGGCTCCAGTGATACAGAGACTGAATGGCCCGTTGCTTGTACTCCCGGAGCACGGCCTACTAGATCATTCGAGGGACACAGCCTTTCTCTAAATCCACAAAACACATGTGGTCAGATTGGGCAAACTCCCACTGCCCCCTCCAGGATCCTTTACATTCCACCTGAATCCGAGGGGTGCCTCTTCACCCATTAATATAAACAAAGCATCAAACAAACAAATAACCGGTTGTTATACAAATTCCAACATGAACCAAACCAGCATTATTTTGTACAACAATATATTTAAAAAGAAAGAAAAGTTCATCTTCAGTGTGGATCTGTTTTTATACAGATTAAGCAGCACGGTGTTCTGCATCGCCCTCTCTGGTAGAAAAATGTTATTGCAATCTATTTGTGGTGAAACATCTTGTAACGTAGGCTGTGTGTATTAATTCCACAGGTGAGGGTGCAGAGATTAAATCAAATTCATGGGTGTGTCCCAAACATTCTGCTCTCAAAACAAGGTGCAAAAATAGTACTGAATCCAATGCTGACAGTGGTATGACATACTTCCTGATCGAGCCTGCCAACAACGTCAAGCCTAAGCCAGACAAGAATCATACAATCACACCAGAGGCTGTAAGGTAACAGGTCTGATGTGATGACCTTCTAAACCAACATCTACTTTTAGTTCTGAACAAGCAATCATACAGTTTTCTAGCTTGAATCACAACACAACAAGGAGAAATCAGCACCACCATCATTTAAGAAAGGAAATAAAGCATAAATCATTCACACACAACTAATAAGAGCTAATAATAGAATAAATAAAAGTATTATTTGTTTACCACGAAGGAAGGTAAAACCCCGACAGTCTGGAATCCTTCTTCCTTTCATAGTGCAGGATTGGAGAGTTTCACTCTCTCGCTCCCATTTGCATTGTTTGCATTCTGACACACGCTTAACTCCTGATTTGCTGCTGCTCCCGTCACCATGAACCCGGCCTTCTTAGTAATTCTGATTCCCTGATACACCACTGACTGTGAATTACTATCACAGGGATATAATCATCATGTGATACGATAGTCTTTTAACAAAACAAAACTTGACTCATTAATTATGTTTATTTCACTTCAGCCTAAGAAAACCTTTTTTCAATAACAGGCTTAAAGAAATTAAAAATATGAAATTTTTAAAAAGGGCCGATAAATAGGCAGGCTTTTTTTTTTCTTCTGAGTATGTTACACCCCAAGTACCATGAATCTATTTGTCAGAACAAGTGTCCAAAAATATAAGGCCAGCCTTAAAGATATCTCGGTTGGCGGTAACACAGCCGGTTGGGCCAGAATTGTACATAAAAACCCCGCCTGAACATTCACAGATGCAAATAATAAAAATATACCAGCCGGTTGTGTTAAAAAAAACGCATGTGTTTCCTATCATACACCGTACTAAAAGTAACCGAAGCAAAATCAGTATGAACCGTGCTGTGTGATTGGTCAATTTCACCAGTTCGGTGAAACAGTGATTCTCATTGGCCCATACTGTCTTAACAACAAAGGCGGAAAGCATGATGGAAGGGGACAATGATGAGGCAAAAAACTTGTTCTCTGTCACTATTAAAGGTCCCAAGGTAAAAATAATAAATAAATTAATGCGGTTCAAATTGAGCAACACGTTTGCTGACATTTTCGAACAAATACAAGTTAATTATAAACCGCCAGCAACAGCGCGGAGCGTGACAAAGGTATTTGTTAGTTATTGAGTGCAATATTAAAAGTTGATATGTTGAAGAAACCTTAGTACTCTGTTTATTACAATATCAAAAAAATAAATTTTGATATTCAGTCTGTTGATTTCAAACAAGATATTTATTTCATTCTACTGTGTTTACATCACACACAGTATAGCATGATGTATGAAATAACTTTCTCCACGAATCCCGGGTGGCCTACACAGGCAAGAAAATAATTTTCCTCCCTCCTGGGAGAATCTTTATTTTTATCATGTTATTGCCAACAAAGAATTTTGTAAGCCTGGCCTAAATATTCTGTATTTGTAAGTGTAGCTTTTATACATTAACCTTGCCTCGCTTTTCTCTACACTATGTGTTGTACAGATCAGTCTGTACTTCCTTCGGCTGGATGTAGTGTATAGTAGTGTGAACGTATATAGTTATACAGTAGGCCCTTGACTATTCACGGTTTTGCACCCACAGTTTGAGTATTTGCTGACTGCTGGGCAACAGGCACGTGATTCAAATTCCGCCAATGACTATCCTCCTTTCTCCCTCATTCACGCACAAGTTATCAATGAGCCCTCTTTTTTGTGTGTGTTTTAATTACCAGTTAAGTTCTATGATACCACTCAAACGCTATGCTTCTTCTCTGGCTAAGCGATAGAAAACGCTGGATGTCTCTTCTGAAGAAATCAGACTTTCTCCTGAGAAACGATGGTTTTCTCTGAACTGTTGTATTGAAATCTTTTTCAATTATTATTCCAGTACAGTACCTAAGTTCATGTTTATGCGTGAGATTTTATGTTCTGTTGCATGTTTAACAAATGATACCAACAGAATAAACTTTATTATGCTTCATGTCCTTTTGGATTAAACTTGGAGTTACATCTCCAAGATGGCGCTGCCCAGAGGGCGACGTCGTGGAGTTCTCAGAGTCAAATTGTTTCTTTGTTCGTTTTAATTTGTTGTTTTGTTTGTTCATGTTTTACACTATGCTCGTCTATGACCGGTCGACTCTACTACAGCTATAAGATCAGAGGATCTTCGGGCGTGTATAACTAAGCACGCTCAACCGGGCTGGTTAGCCGGGCTGCGGCTAGCAGAGCTAATATGCTATCGTAGGCTGCTCAATGCGAGCCGCACCCCAGTGGACAAGAAGCCCAGGCGGGAAGGGGCCGAACGATGACTGTGACCCGACAACCCCCGTGACCCGAACTTGAAACCAGTTACCCACGAGAGAGGGAGTGCTGCACAGTCTACATTATTCTCCACATCATTGGCCCAAACAGAGTTAGCTAACACAATACAGTGTTGCAAATTGCCACATATACTCATTGGGTAACCCTACAGAGCATTATTAACCCTTTAACGCCCTAATTATTTTTTGCAGTTAAAAAAATGTTATCACTTTTTTTTTCCGAATCAAAAAGGCCTAAGGAAACACCCTGAACAAATTTCTTTCAACAAAATTATAATAAACACTACTACTACTACTACTAATAATAATAATAATAATAATAATAACATAGCAATAACAAATATCACTCTCACAAATTCTAACTGGGTTATCAAAGGCGGGCCATGTCTCTCACTGTCTATGGTGAGAGGCATGTAAAAGAACCATTGCTGACTTTCGTAAAGAGTAGGCTGCAAAGTCGTCAGCGTGTTTCTGTCCCTTGCTAAAAAAGGGTTGTGACAGGAAGGGCATCCGACGTAAAAACCTCTGCCAAATAAAACGTGCGAATCAGATGATTCGCTGTGGCGACTCCCGAGTAAAAGGGAAAAGCTGAAATGAAGACACTCACAAATTCATGAACACCACAATCCTGCACACTCAAGGTCGTCTCACAGCTGACTGAGACATGTGAGACCAAGCTGTGTTGCATCAGGCGATGCCACAAAAGTTATAGAACACGTTCTGAATGGCTGCAGCACGCGTCAAGTAGTTATTAGTATTTTTTGAAAGAGGACCATATGGACCTGCTGGGCATTAAAGGGTTAAATACAAAGTGCCTGTGGCCGATTCCATAGGTCAAGGTCAGAAAACAAAATAACCAGCTGGCATAAAAGATCTAATCGATCACAAAAGTGAGAGGTCATTTAGGCTAGTTCATTTTTGCTTTCCACAACCCCCCCCCCCCCCCCAACCCCCCTAAAAATAAATAAATAAACCAACAACTTTTGGGTCGACTGATCGGTCAGGGAAGAGAAACACTGCAATTTTTGCTTCATATCGCAAAACTGTAAAGTTCCGTAAATTTAATTGAAAACAAAGACATCAACACACAAATATCTATGTTTAAAAAAAAAACAAAAAAAAAAAACATGCTCCTCATACAGCTTCAGTTTTGTTAACAATTACAACAATAACCATAGCACTCTTAAAACAATCTATTTCTCACAATCAAACACACAGCTGTGCTTTTAAACCTTCTATTTGACCTCATGACTGAACACAACTCCAGCCGCGCGGCCGGTCCCTGCTCTCACATCTCCCTTCGTCAAGCTCTTTGTACGTTCAGCGGCCAAAAAATCTTAGGCGGGACGATGAGATAATGTACCTTGTTTGCTTGGAGATGATCAGATAGCGTGCACAGCATAATCTGATAACAGCAAATAGATCAGATTTTGGCAGCGGCATCAGGTTTATGTGCACCGAGGTAACCTGATAACAGAACCGCCCCAGGTGACTCGGAGAAAAAAATCTAACAGTTCATAACCAGACTTCAGTAACTTTGAGAAAAGAAATGTAAATAATATCAGATATCATAATCAAAATAATCATAGCTGTTGGAAGTGAGAAAGTAGATCCTGTTCTCAACTGAAGTTATAGTTGTGATCAGTCGTTCAGCACCATCCTTTCTTTCCCTCTCACAACTGGAAAACTCTGGCCGCACTGGTATCTAATTCACTTTAATGCATCTCTGAAATGGCCAGAATTAACTTTTATTAACAATTACAATACAAAATGAACTTTGTCAGTATTCGAAATAAAAAGGTCCCTGAGACAGCCCTTAACCAGGCAGGACCATCTGAGCGGGTTGCTGAGTTTAAAATTTATAAATGGTTGTAGTT
The DNA here is from genome assembly GCA_024760905.1 of Plotosus lineatus. Lineage (NCBI taxonomy): Eukaryota > Metazoa > Chordata > Actinopteri > Siluriformes > Plotosidae > Plotosus > Plotosus lineatus. The sequence continues at coordinate 50,727,489 of CM045737.1, read as the reverse complement.
AAAAGTCACCTGCGATGATCGCTCGACCCCGAGATCGAGTTAATTCAGTAAAGGTAGTTCCTGTCTTCAGTTTTTGTATCGGTCATGATGAGGAAATCAATGAGCGATGGTAACGTGGGTTAAATTATAAATCTCCCATCCTGTTATAGAGCAGTGCACTAGATAGGGTACAACAGCTAGTCATACTTTTCAGAGTGCACTTCAAAAGGAAGCATGGAGTCATTTGGGATTTGCCCATCAAAACTCCCTTGTTTTACGTGACAATGTCAGCGTAATGTTACTTCATCTTTATCCATGATGCATTTATCAAAACAAATACAGTGGTAGTTTGACTCAGGAGTTTTTTATAATGAATTTTCCACAATACGAGCTTCGATCCCACCAAAAATCTACCCCAACCAACAAGTAAAATTTTGATTTACGAGCTCTACTGGGGAAATGCAAATAAGCAAAATACATTACTCAGACTGACGTGCAGGAAACAAATCGCAGAGGAAATGCAAAACTTGAAGTAAGCAACAAAGCTCCATTTGAGGTGAACACAAGCTTATAAACTTCAAAACAACTAGACACCATTGTGATGGTCCAGTTCTGACTGAAGTACTGAGACAGCCAAAATACACACACCATAATTTCACTGAATGACCCAGACATCGCCTTTATATCCGTCTGGTCATTTGATTGAAGGTTAAAGGTGAAAGTGTGTCAGGCTATATCTTTCAAATCACTGAGGACAGTTTGACATTTAGTTGTGTGAAAGTCTCGCATTAACATACACTGGTACCTTGACTTTCGAAATTAATCCGTTCCGAGGGCAAGATCGTAAGTCAAAATGTTGGTTAAATAAAACAAAAATTCCCATCGAAAATAATAGAAAACCAATTAATCCGTTCCAACCCCCTACCAAACTCATAACCTGCACAAACACGTATATTTAACCTAATATATTAAAGATAAACATGTAAAAACAAATATTTCATAATAATAAGACATGTGCATTAACATTAATAATAATAAACAATAATAAAACAAGAATAAACAATAAGTTAACTAACACTTCAGATCATGGACTGTGGCAAAGATGTCACATGGGCAGGCATGAGATGGTGCATAACAGAAGGAGGAGGAGGATTTTGTGCATGTGCATGCTCTGAATGCCAGCGAGGAAAGGCTCGTAGTGAGCTCCCACAAGGCCAGTGCTTCTCAAAGAGAGGAGGCGTGGTGTGATGCCGGGGGAATGGGAATGCGTATGACCCTGGGGAACATGCTTTTTTGCCATACTGGACTAGAATTAAGTGTAATTGTGCATCCTCTACAGTAGGTGGCAGTGGCGCGCTCACTGTGTTCCCTATGGTGTAGGGAAAAAGCACTGAGCAAACAATATGAAGTGCAGTAAACACTATTTATAGTCGCACGCAGGGTGCTGGGGGGGGTGATTTTTTTTTTCCTTTTCTCTAGGGGAGGTATCACAGAAAACAATTGAGAAGGTGTTCTTGGAGTGCAGAGGAATACACGCAGAAGAATACAAGGCTAATCGGCCTGGAAAGCCATTTCCCCAGCAGAGCTCGTAAATCAAAATTTTGCTGGTTGGATGGGGAAAATTTTTGCTGGATCGAAGCTCATATCATGGAAAATTAATTATAAAAGATGCTTGTAAGTCAAGGTAACACCGTATTTTTAATACAGCAGCAGGGAAGATGGCTGCGTATACTGATTGTGTTTTATGATCTTTGCAACTTTTGAATTTTATACAAACATGAGGGGGGTGGAAAACTTTTAGCCTATAATGCAGAAACAATGGCATTTCATATAGCTGTGTGTATGCATGTTGTATGTAGTGTGATGTAGTGTGTGTGTGTGTGTGTATCAATTATCTCCCTTTCTCAATATTTTTTTGATTTATCAAACGATATACAGAATGTGGGATTTAAAAGTAGTAGGCAGAGCTGGAGGTAGCAGAGATGAAAATGTTGAGGTTCTCTTTGGGAGTAACGAGGATGGATAGAATCAGGAATGAGCACATCAGAGGGACAGCACATGTAAGACGTTTTGGAGACAAAGTCAGAGAGGCTAGATTGAGATGGTTTGGACATGTACAGAGGAGGGATGATGAGTATATTGGTAGTAGGATGCTGAGGTTGGAACTACCAGGCAGAAGGCCCAGAGGAAGACCAAAGAGAAGATTTATGGATGTGGTGAAGGCGGACATGAAGGTCGTTGGAGTAAGAGTAGAAGATGCAGAGGATAAGGAGAGATGGAGGCAGATTATTTGCTGTGGCGAACCCTGAAGGGAAAAGCCGAAAGGAAAAGAAGAAGCAGCTCATATCATGGAAAATTCGCTATAAAACACACTCGTAAGTCAAGGTAGCACTATATTTGGACTTGTAGGTTGATTCAGACAGTAAATGTGATGACATTTAATTACAGAAAACCGATTTAAAATGCAGACACTGTCAGGTGGGTGTTGGGTGGGAAAACCACCATTTCTGTTCTTTTGTCTCCCCAGTCTTTCATTGCACAGGGGACAACAACTCAATCGCTTATCGATCGATAATATAGCACCGCAAGTTCCAACCTTTATCGTATATTTAACACCAAAACTGGTTTCTTCTGCTCAGAAAAATGATGCATTTACTACTGTTTACACAGGGTTTACCCTTTAAGAGTGGAGATACAGCACTAAAAATTTGCCTGGTAGTATGAAGTGACAATCCTAAGCGATTACATAACACCACACACACACACACACACACACACACACACACACACGGACCAATGTTAATGTCGCTGTTTTGCAAAATCTTGTATAAATGGAATCTCAGAACCTGCGTGTGTTACATAAGCTTGCAGGGAAAATAAAGCACAAATCCATCTTTAGGGTGACTCTCACCTGTGTGGACTGACAGGGGCGAAAGGGGGCGGGTTGGCGAAGGTGTCCCAATCCCAAGATTCTTTCTACTGCTGCGGCAACTGTGACAAAACACACACAAGGGTGGGGAAGGGGGGTGTTGTGGGGAAAGGAGAGTTAAACTCAATATCAGCGCACAAGAAAACATTTCAGAGCTTCAAAGCCCAACTCGCACGTGAGTGATTCTCTCCCCAAGTACAAGTGGATTTCATTTACAATGGAACCGAACCAGTCCGAACTGGAATATTTTCAGGATATAGTCATATTTGAGGTAAACGATCTGCATTTGTGGTGAAAAATTTCAAACATGCACACAACTTGATTTTTTTCAGGGTTTTTTTTTTTTTTGAAGTGTGCTTGAAAGTTTTGAAGGAACCAGGAAACCTAATGATCGACACTGAAATAACGTCGAGACCGACTTCCGGTTTCCATTTTTTCCCCCGCCAATATTATACATCTGAAGATATTCAACAATTTTCGAAGACACCACTAATGGTGATTTTGGGAGAAAAAAAGACATCGCACCATTTCGCAGCTGTATCATTTATTATCCGACTCAGCTTTTACACCGGAAGCGGACATTGTTGAGAATGCTATTTTGAGAAAATGTGTTGGGGGTTCGAGTACCACTCTCCACAAGGTTGTCGCTGCCCCCCCAGTGCACTAACTGGGTTATCAAAGGCCAGCCATGTCTCTCACTGTCTATGGTGAGAGGTTCATGTAAAAGAACCATTGCTGATTTTCGTAAGGAGGAGCTGCAAAGCTGTCAGCGTGTTTCTGTCCCATGTTAAAGGGTTGTGTCAGGAAGGGCATCAACCTAAAAACCTATGAACCAAATCAAATATGCCAATCAAATGATTTGCTGTGGCGAGCCCTGAGAAAGGGAAAAAGCCGAAAGGAAAAGAAGTGTTATTTTCAAATAAACAAACAAACAATACGCATATATATTGTGAATTAGCCTGATGTGGGACATTTCAGGTGAATTCACCCAGATGAAAGTTGAGAAATTAGTCGGTGTACAACAATACTACATGATGGGGAAGCTTTCTGATTGGTTAAAATACTTCATTGCTTTTGTTCAGTGCTTTATTTTTAATCAATCATCGATTATAATGTTGATTTTTCTTTGATTGTTTCTCAAAATCATTTTCAAAACGTTTACATAGATTTATTTATTTACCCAGCTGCCTGTGAATCCTGATGTGAAAATGGTGAATTTTATGCTGACTTTTAACCCTGCGTTCTCTGATTACATTTGAATTTATTCATTTACTACATCCAGCATACACTGTGCCTCCGATATACACGCACGCGCACACACACACACACACACACATACTGAATGTGCTGTTCATCTCAGCAATATCATCGTTCTTTAATATACAGTAAGCCCCCGCCCATTCACGGCCCCGCATTACTCGCAGATTTTGCTCTCAAAGGCTTTTTTCCCTAATGTTTTTAAATTACTACAGTGCTTCCAATTATTTTCTGTGACGCCCCTCTAGGTAGACATCAAGGGGGGGGCGCGCCCCATTACTTGAAAAGCACTGAATTAGCGGCAGCCCTGGCAAATTACACACGTGCATCTTCACGACATTACTGACACATGATTCAAATTCAGCCAATGGCTGAGAGCTTTTGTTTCTCCGTCCTGCTGATTGTTGCAGATGATGTGTACACCTCTTTTTTCTCCTTCATGCAAATATTATCATCGTGATTGCTTGAATTGCAAATTCAAGTTTTTTGTGTATTTTCTAATTATTTAAGCCTTATGCTGTCACTCAAACACCCAACATCTTCTCTAGCTTCTGGTAAGGAAAACACATTATCGTTAATTTGCACAAAATGTGCAGGAAGTAAGGCAAACTCCTAAAGGAGAAATTCACTGACTGGAAGTTGGAGCGTAATTGGTGAATTCAAACGGCCTCTGGATAATCTTGACAGAACTTGTACCCTGATCTGTCCTGGAGTGAGCGTCCAACAATAGAAAGGCTACACGGAATCCTCTCAAATATCCAATTCCATTCGCAGGACACTGTTGAAGGAACAAAAAGGAGCTTGCAAGGGACACCATCGCCATCGTCGTTCCAGTGTGGGTCACCCTCATAAAACATCTCCAGACTATCTGGTACATGTGACAAACTGAAACTTGGATGAGCTCCTCACCGTTACGGTGCAGAGTCAAAGAAATCCAAGCATGCTTGAAGCGGTAAGTTGAATTCGATTCAAATTGTGAAGCCACAGCTTGACAACGCTACAGTTAAGATGAGCGCAGCATGTCCTGTATTTCCATACGTATCAGACCGCTGTAGGAGATACTACAGATCTGGGGTCACCAACCTTTTTGAAACTGAGAGCTACTTTTTGGGTACCAATTAATGCGAAGGGCTACCAGGACGATACACACTTCTGAAATAACTAATTTTCTCAATTTACCTATAATTTTATGTTGTTATTATTAATAATTAATGATATTAATTTATGTGAAGATATTGATTTGATTAAAAAAATAGCAAAAAAAAATTTAGATGCAGCTCAATGGAGAGTGGCACTATGGAGCCACCGTCCTGTTCTAAAAATAGCAGTGAACAGGTCCGCGGGCACCTCATGTTGATCTTGCGGGCGACCTGGTGCCCACGAGCACCATGTTGGTGACCCCTGCTACAGATAAAAGACTACACAGTAAACAGAAATGAAAACTGAACCATATAAGGGGTGTGTCTCCAGCTGATGATTATTTACACGTGCAAAATACACGCAACGGTGTATGGGTTGAATTTTTATTGAACCCAGCCCAAGTCGATGCCGTGGCATTTTGATTTCCACCACACATCCTGAACATTTTGTGGCATGGACTTGCCGAATGTGCCATGGCACCTGTGGACCACCATAGCTACACTATTCTACATATACACATTCTGTCATGGTTATTTCTGGTCAAACAACCAAAGATCCAGTGTATAATCTTCAGGGAATTGATATATATTACTGCAGGGGAAAAATCATTAAATTATCTTCATTCTGTGGAATGTTATGAGTGTTTTTGTCATAAAACATCTGGTCCTTGATTACAGTTGTTGTCTTGAGGCTACTAATTAAAAACACTGTGGGTGGAGGCATCAGCAACAGTTTAAAATGGGATGTTGAGCTATTAATGTTTATTTCGGCTGGAATTTTATACAGTGGTACCTTGACTTACGAGTGCCTTTTATAATGAATTTTCCATGATACGAGCTTCGATCCACCAAAAATCTACCCCATCCAACCAACAAAATTTTGATTTATGAGCTCTGCTGGGGAAATTGCTTTTCTGGGCCGATTAGCCTTGTTTTCTTCCACACGTATTCCTCTGCGCTCAGAGAATGCCTTGTGCAGTGCTTCTCAATTATTTTCTGTGACTTCCCCTCGTACGCAACTATAAATAGGTTTACTGCACTTCATATCATTTGCTCTGTGCTTTTCCCCCTACACCATAGGGAACACAGTGAGAACGCCACTGCTACCTACTGTGGAGGATGCGCAATGACACGTAATTCTAGTACAGTATGGCAAAAAAGCATGTTCCACAGGGTCATATGCGCCCCCCCTCGGCATCATACCGCATGGGGAAGCGCGCCCCACTATTTGAGAAGCACTGGCCTTGTGGGAGCTCACCAAGAGCCTTTCTCGCTGTCATACGTAGCATGTACATGCACAAAATTCTCCTCCTCTGTTGCACACGTGACACCTTTGCCACAGTCCATGATCGAAAGGGTTAGTTGACTTATTGTTTATTCTTGTTTTATTTATTATTAATCCTTATTCATATTAATGTACATGTTTTATTGTTTCTACATGTTTATCTTTAATATATTTGGTGAAATATGTGTGTTTGTGCAGGTTATGAGAGTTTGGGAGGGGGTTCGAACAGATCAATTGGTTTTCTATAACAAACATTTTGACTTATGAGCTCGCCCTCCGGATTAATTTCGTAAATCAAGGTATCAGTGTATTCCTAATTTCACAGCAACTTATCCTTGTCCAGAAAAAGGGTTCAGTTTCCATTTCACTGTCAACATCATTCATCAAACGCACACTGTTCACAACTGTTCACAATGTTCTCATCCAGCCTGTCATAAAAACCTCAGGGAATCTCGTCCCAAGGTTTGATTTTGATTATAGATTGAATCCACACTACTGAGGTAAAAAAGCAAGTCTGTGGACAATGCTGCCATGTGTCCAATACAACCCACACATTCAGCCCTGAAGCATACACCGTCTCACCCTGCCAACCACCAAAAACCACTTCTTCGCTCTGCTTACCTTTTGGATCGCTTTAGCATCACCCTCGGGACCAAATGGGCTTTATTGCCCTTCTCTGCACTCCAACAGCTCGGGTCAGACATATCATTTATTTATTTTTGTTGTTATTTACCAAGTTCGCCTGCTCGTGAAGTTTGTTTGTCGCCTCGTAAAACTCTATATCCGAGTCTCACGCAGAAGTCCTCTCTTTTCTTGCTTTGTTTTTGGCTAACCATTAGCATACCTAGCAAGGCACAGGCATTAGTCAAGGGAAGGAAGGGGCATTCATTCCTTTGCTTTGTTTTTGTAGTTAGCTCACAAGCTACATGGCTAGTTTAGCTTAGCTGGCTAGGTTGGTACATTGGCAACTGGCACGGCGAACTTTTAAGTTTTCTCATTTGGACCGAGACGTGCTCCATCACCGCCCAGTCCTGTTAATTAAGTCTAACTTTTATTTTCTCTCGTTTTCTTTTGCCCACACGTCTCCCTCAGACTATTCACACCATCCCCACACCAGTCTCCCAAACTTCGCCACTGCTTTCATGCGCGCGCGCGTGTGTGTGTGTGTGTGTACGCGCGCTATGTTGAGTTGATTATCAGGCGATGATGTGAGAATGTACCATCTGTGATCTGATAGGGGTGATACACAATTCCAGGATAACGTTATATTTGATTTGTTTTGTTCTTGCTCGACTGACATGTACTATATTAAGCACAGTTCAACTCTGTAATAAAGTTAGTTATTGTGTAGGGCCTGCACAAAAAAGTTTTTTTCCCTTCAGAAACAAATGGTTTCGGCTACCAGAAACTCTGCAAGTTGAGCGCTGCCTCTGACGACAGAAATCGATGTAATTTCCTCACGTGATCATTCAGCCAATCAGAAGAGAGACCTTTCCAACACATGAACTAAACTTCAGTAATGACGCTATGGGGAATATTTCTGGTGACGTGAACAGTATAATTAGACATAGCAGTGACTAACTATGTCGTAATTCAACCACACGCTCACTTAAATCATCTGGGAAACTACTTTTGGCAAAAAAGAAAATAAAACCATCCACTTCTAAAATAAATAAATAAATAAAAAGTAAAAAATAAAACCATATTGTACTTCTTTCTTTGTGAGAACATTCATTGATATACACTAATGCATTTCCTACCAGGTTGATAAACTGAAGTTTCAAGTTTTATTGTCGCATCCAGATAACAAGAGAACATCATTACCACCAATTAAATTCTTGAAAACTTTACATGAACCCTGAAACTAGGTCTTAACCATCAAAAAGTCCTTTTAAAAAATGAGTACCAAGTCCAAGTGAGGACCTTCCCAAATATATCCCCACTCTGTTGGGTTAAAATGTCTTCCGAGCCTCAATATGTACAAAGGCAGCTGGTTGGTGCGGTGACAGGTTTGTCCACCTCACATCGAAAATGTCCTGGCTTCGAGTTCTGAGTGTGGTGGTGGCATTGCTGTGTGGAGTTTACATGTTCTCCCCGTGCTCAAATGGGTTTCCTCCGGGGGTTCGGTTCAAAGGAATGCACATGAGGATAATTGTCTGTTTCAAATGAAACCTGGGTGTGAGTGTGAATAGTACTACATTGGACTGGTGAGCTGTTGGGTGTATGCTGAAATCAACTAGTAATGGCTGAAATAGACTCGAGCCATCCAACAACCCAAATACAATCAAGTGGTTCAATAAATGAGGCCGTGAGTGAATCCATGCGACGTGCACACACACAGAGACAGAGAGATGGAGAGAAGTCCTCCCTGTAACTACACACAGTTTAGTGAAGTGCCATAGTGTACTGTTATCTACTATTATCTATCACATACAGTATTCTATTTATTATTATACGCCCCAATACTGTACTTTATATCCTCATGACAGATTGTTTTTTATCTAACCAGAGACCCAAATGTAAGCCCATCCACCCATGTGTATGTCAGGGTCAGAAAAAACTCCAATCCCAGCTGACTTCAGGCAAAAGGAGGGACACACCCTGAACAGGTCACCAGTTTATTCCTGGTTTAAAACCAAGACAAACATGTCGGGATGTTATATTGTATTTTCTCATGACTATAGGAGCGGCAAAGCTAACATGACATCATATGCTGAACTTGGGTTTGACGGGACCTCAGTCAATCTTCTTCTTCTTCTTCTTCTTCTTTTCCTTTCGGCTTTTCCCTTCAGGGGTCGGCACAGCGAATCATCTGCCGCCATCTCACCCTATCCTCTGCATCTTCTACTCTTACTCCAACGACCTTCATGTCCTCCTTCACCACATCCATAAATCTTCTCTTTGGTCTTCCTCTAGGCCTTCTGCCTGGTAGTTCCAACCTCAGCATCCTACTACCAATATACTCACTATCCCTCCTCTGTACATGTCCAAACCATCTCAATCTAGCCTCTCTGACTTTGTCTCCAAAATGTCTTACATGTGCTGTCCCTCTGATGTACTCATTCCTGATCCTATCCATCCTCGTTACTCCCAAAGAGAACCTCAACATTTTCATCTCTGCTACCTCCAGCTCTGCCTCCTGTCTTTTTCCCAGTGCCACGGTTTCTAAACCATACAACATCGCTGGCCTCAACACCGTCTTGTACACTTTTCCTTTCATTCTTGCCGATACCTTCCTATCACATATCACACTGGACACTTTTCTCCAACCATTCCAACCAGCCTGCACACGCTTCTTCACCTCATTTCCACACTCCCCATTGCTCTGGACTGTTGAGCCTAAGTACTTAAAATCCTCCACCTTCTTTATCTCTGCCCCCTGTAACCTCACCGTTTCTCTTGGGTCCTTGTCGTTCACACACATGTATTCTGTTTTACTGCAGCTAATCTTCATTCCCCTCCTTTCCAGGACATACCGCCGCCTCTCTAGATTTTCCTGCACTTGTTCTCTGCTCTCACTACAGATCACAATGTCATCTGCAAACATCATAGTCCATGGAGATTCTTGTCTAACCTCATCTATCAGCCTGTCCATCACCATAGCAAACAAGAAGCGGCTCAGAGCTGACCCTTGATGCAGTCCCACCTCCACTTTGAACTCTTCTGTCACACCAACAGCACACCTCACCACTGTCTTACATCGCTCATACATGTCCTGCACCACTCTAACATACTTCTCTGCCACTCCAGACTTCCTCATGCAATACCACAGTTCCTCTCCTGGCACCCTGTCATATGCTTTCTCCAGATCCACAAAGGCACAATGCAGCTCCTTCTGACCTTCTCTGTACTTCTCTATTAACATCCTCAAAGCAAACACTGCATCTGTGGTGCTCTTTCTTGGCATGACACCAAACTGTTGTTCACAAATGTTGACCTCTGCCCTTAGTCTAGCTTCCACTATTCTTTCCCATAACTTCATCGTATGGCTCATCAACTTTATCTCTCTCTAGTTGCCACAACTCTGCACGTCTCCTTTGTTCTTAAAAATGGGCACCATCACACTTCTCCATTCCTTTGGCATGTGATCACTTTCTAAGACCTTGTTGAATATTCTTGTCAGAAAATCTACTGCTACCTCTCCTAGACACTTCCATACCTCCACCGGTATGTCATCAGACCAACTGCCTTTCCACTCTTCATCCTCTTCAATGCCCTTCTCACTTCACCCTTACTAGTCTTTGCTACTTCCTGGTCCTCAGCAGTCACCTCTTCTATTCTTTTTTTCTCTCTCATTTTCCTCATTCATCAGCTCTTCAAAGTACTCTTTCCATCTTCCCAGCACACTTCTGTCACCAGTCAATACATTTCCCTTTTCATTTTCTCCCGCCGTACTGTCCAGCATAGCATACAAGTCATCATACGCCCTCTGTTGGGCCTTTGACACCGCTACCTTTGCCTTATGCTGTGTCTCCCTGTACTCCTGTTTACTCTCTTCGGTCCTCTCAATGTCCCACTTCTTCTTAGCTAACCTCTTCCTTTTTACTCACTCCTGCACTTCCTCATTCCACCACCAAGTGTCCTTATCTACTGTCCTTCCAGAGGACACACCAAGAACTCTCCTACCTGTCTCCCTGATCACATTAGCGGTAGTTGTCCAGTCATCTGGAAGCACTTCCTGACCACCCAAAGCCTGTTTCAACTCCTCCTTGAAGACAACACGATACTCTTTCTTTTTCAGCTTCCACCACTTTTTCTTCTGCTCTGCCTTTGCCTTCTTCACCTTTCTCACCATCAGCTTCATCATGCACACCACCATCCTATGCTGTTTGGCAACACTTTGACCCACTACTACTTTGCAGTCACTGACTTCCTTCAAATTACATCGCCTACACAAGATGTAGTCTACCTGTGTGCTCCTACCTCCGCTTTTATAAGTCACCCTATGCTCATGCTTCTTCTAGAAGAAAGTATTTACCACAGCCATTCCCATCCTTTTTGTGAAATCTATCAACATCTGTCCTTCTGTGTTGCTGTCCTGGATACCAAACCTGCCCATCACTTCCACATTCCCTCTGTTTCCTATAACAACATGTCCATTGAAGTCTGATCCAATGACCCCTCTTTCATCTCTGGGGGTACTCTGCATCACTTCATCTAACTCACTTCAGAATCTCTCCTTCTCTTCTAGCTCACATCCTGCCTGTGGGGCATAAGCACTAACAACATTGAACCTTCAGTTTATAACTTGAGACTCATCACTCTGTCTGACACTCTTTTCACTTCTAGAACATTCCTGACCAACCCCTCCTTCAAGATGACTCCTACTCCCTTTCTCTTCCCATCCACACCATGATAAAACAGCTTAAACCCTGCTCCTAAACTTCTAGCCTTGCTACCTTTCCACCTGGTCTCCTGAACACACAGTATGTCCACCTTCCTCCTCTGCATCATGTCAGCCAGCTCTCTACCTTTTCCTGTCACAGTTCCAACATTCAAAGTCCCTACTCTCAGTCCTAGACTTATGCCTTTCCTCTTCTCTCTCTGCCTACGGACACGCCTCCCGCCTCTCCTTCTTCGGCCTCTCCTTCTTCAACCTCTCCTTTTTCAACCAACAGTAGTCTAATTTCCACTAGCACCCTGTTGGTTGACAGCACTGATGGCGGTCGTTATTAACCCGGGCCTCCAATACGGTATGAAATTAGTATTGGTAGTTCGCGTAGTGTATTTTGGCAAAAGTTTTACACCGGATGCTCTTCCTGTTGTGACCCTCTGCATTTATCCGGGCTTGGGACCGGCGTGAGGACGGACACTTGTTTGTGCCCATCCTCATGGCTGCATTACGGGACCTCAGTCAATCATCACTCATTTATTTGCTGAGTCGATTACTTCTAGTAGGGTCATAGGCAGGCTAGAGAATCTCTCGGCCAACACTGGGCGAAGACAGGGTACACTGAATAACTTACAATATCATCACAAGGCAAACATGTACACACATCCATTCACACATCCACACCTAGGGGCAATTTAGAACAGCCAATTATCCTAATGTGCATGTTTTTTACTGTGGGAGGAAACCAGAGTACCCAGAGAAAACCACCGCAAACACAAAGAAAACGTGCAAACTCCACACAGAAACTTTCTCGCCGAGGTACACGGTAGTGAACACACTTAATATCGTTTGAACAAGTCGCCATCAGCGTTCGCATTATCTATCGTATTAGCTTGCTTCTGTTGTTGCTGAGCTTAAGTCTCAGTCAAGAAATTCCCTCAAGCCTGGAACTCTTTCCACTGACAGAACCAACTGGAGACATGTTTAGTGGCGGTGTTCATGGTTTTTTTTTTCCGGACAATGTCAGACATTGACAGCAAAGTGGTGTCTCACAGCAAGAAGCTCATGGGTTTGAGTCCTGTGCTCAGCAAGAACGGTTCTGTGTGGACTTTCCATATTCTTGCTGTGCTTGTGTGGGTTTCCTCTGGGTACTCTGGTTTCCTCCCACAGTATCAAGATATGCCCATTAGGGTAATTGGCTGTTCAAAAACTGCCCCTAGGTGCAAGTGTAGATGATTCTGTGTGTATGTGGGTGTGTCTTTGCCCTGAGATGGATTAGCGACCCGTTCGGGGTGAACGCTACCTTCGTCCAGAGTCGGCTGAGACGGACAAAGCGGAACAGATAATAAAATGAAATGAAAATGTCAGACATCCCAAGGTGAGGCATGATGTCATTATATCTTGCAAATTACTATTCGGAATGCAAATGAATGCAAAATAATCCCCACTGTTGTCACTGTTAGTGCATAGTCCAATAGAATTATGGGTAATGTAGGAAACTAAACTAAAAACACACCAACATGTCAATAAAAATGAATGAATAAACATTAACTTTATTACAAATGAAATCTTGCCAGCCACTGAACACCGATGTTATCATAATCATCCCAGTCTGCACCCACGCACTTTCATGGTTTCAGAATCAGAATCAGAACCAGAACACTTCCAGAGCCCAGAGGAAATCGCATCTTCTCTGCAGTGTATGCTTTCCCATGAGAGCCTTGCAAGCCCCTTGCAGAACCTGCCTTGTAGGTGAATATTAAAGAACTAGTTGATTCATTCATACAGTTGCTGAACTCTTTAATACTACCGGGATCGCGGGGAGGCTGGTGTCTACCTCAGCCGACTCAGAGGGGTACACCATGAACAATTCACCGGTCCATAACAGGGCCAACACACCCGCACACACAACCATTCACATTCATATTTACACCTAGGGGTAATTTGGACCAGCCAATTAACTTAATGTGCATGTCTCTGCACTGTCGCGGGGAACTGGAGTGAGTGGAAGAAACCCAAACAAGCACAGGGAGAACATGCAAACTTAAAAATGTATGAATTAATTCAAAATATACATGAATGATTTTCAAGATGAATAAGTACGTCATTCAAGGTGGAGTTTTCCTTTAAGTCATAGTGTTTAATAACTGCTATAATGATAATGACGCCAATGGTGCCGTAACCTGCAAGCGAGAGTACTGTAATCACTTATTATAGAATGACCTCATGTCATTATACTATATTATATAATGTATTTATGTAAGTGTTGATAGTGTGATGGTGCTGGTGGTGTCGTGGTTAGGGTGCTGGACTCATGATCGAGAGATCCAGGGTTCAAATACCCATCAGAACACCACTGTACTAAGACCTGTGGGTAGGGTCTCTGTCCACCCTGTCCACCCAGCAGTATAATTGGGAACCAGTTAAACTACTGGGAAGGCAACCTGTGATGAACTAAGTGTCCCATCCAGGACTTATTGGACCCCTAGTCACTCCAGGCTAAGGAAACCGGGGATAAGTTCTGCCTGATGAGCCCAATAGACTTACCTTATGAAATATAAGTTATTTAAAAAATATTAAAAATAATCAGTAGGACCTATATATATATATATATATATATATATATATATATATATATATATATAATTACACGGATCTCTCACTTTCCGCTGTTAACCCCCCCGCGATAACTGAAATCTGCAAAGTAGGATCAACCCCTCCAACCCCCCAACCGATGTATATGTACATGTATATGTGTATATAATATCAATAAATACATATTCAATGCTATGAATGCTTATAATAACAATTAAACATTAAAACATAAAGCATAAGATGTAAATAAAATATAAATACACACACATAAAGACATGCACCTCACAAAAATGTAAATAATTTTGATGGGAGATTTTGGGTTGTTTTTTGTTTTGTGTTTGTTTAGGGTTTTTTTTCTTTTTTTTGCATAATTGGCCTTGTTTTGTGGCATTTTCCTTTACCTTTTCCCCTTTTCTTCCTTAATTTCCTTATGTTTTATTTTGATGAATATTAAAAAAAAAAAAAACGTGATGCACTGAAGCTGCATAAATTGAAGCGTGAAGTAGCGAGGGATCCCTGTATATACACAGTGGTACCTCATTTTACGAAAGACCCAACAAACGAAAATTCCAAGTTACGAAACGCATTTACTTAAAATTTCCGTCTCTGGATCCAAAAAAAAATTCATGTTACGAAACGGGCCATCTAAAAAATTCGAACAATGTGCGAGTTGCTCTCCCATTGGCTATCTTCCAACACCCCACCCCACTGACCTCCCATTGACTAGGAGGGAGCTGTATCTCCATAATACCCATGATGCTTTTCGTGTGCGTTCATGTAAAAGAACCATTGCTGACTTTCAACAAAAGGAGCTGCATAGCTTTCAGCATGTTTCTGCCTTGTGATGGCCTGGTGAGCTGTTTAGGGTGTACTCCCCCCCCCCCCCCCCGGGGGGTCAACTGGGATGGGCGCCAGCCTCCCCGCGACCCTAATTAGGATTAAGCGGTTACAGAAAATGAATGATATTTGCATAAAATAAATGAAAGCTGTTTATCTTTCAGCATGTAAGACGACTGGCTTACCTCCACGGATGAAGGGTTTGTAAAGGGCTGCAGGGGCTGCAGGGGCTGCAGGGGCTCAGGGTGATTGGGCTCTGGTTGGGTGACAAACTGAAAGTCAAGACACGTTTACATGCGTTAGTGCTCTGACTACGTGTATCTGTGATGCCTTTACTTCCCTTCATCACTTCTATTTATAGTTGCAAGCAAACAGCAGCCCACTTTTATAGCTTCATCACTTTATTAATCTCACAGTAACATAAGTTGTGTTTTTGTTTTATTACCATTCAAATTCCTGATGCGGGATTCATAAAAGTCTGCATTATCTCACATCTCTGCTTTAGATGATCCACCCATTTATTTGTCAGGGTCGCATAGAAAACTGGAGCCAATCCCGACTGACTTTGGGGATGAGGCGGGGTATAATCTGAATTTGCCGTCAATCTTTCGCAGGACCAACACAGAAAAGCACAACCATTCACGCCCACTTTCACACCGGCGGGTAATGCAGGGTAAACCTAATGTGCGTATCTTTCTAAGTGTAAATGGGTCGGATAATTATTTTTGCCTTCACAACTCTGCAGTACTGCACATGAAATGTTTCCGTGATATTTGTATTAAAATTGACTCACTACACTTTATTTTTGATGTTTAAATGAGATTTTTCATGTTAGTATATCCACAAGGAGATCCTGGGAACGATTCCCAGTCTCGGGCATCTCTGCGTGGAGTTCACATCTTGTTTGTGTGAGTTTCCTCTCGGTACGCCAGTTTCCTCCAACAATCCAAAGGCGTGCACATTAGGCTAATAAGATGTTTTAAAATTTCCCCTAGGTACGAGTGTGAGTGTGAACGGTTTAGCGTGTGTGTATGTGTGTGTGTGTGTGTGTGTGTGTGTGTGTGTGTGTGTGTGTGTGTGTGTGTGTGTGTGTGTGTGTGTGTGTGTGTGTGTGTGTGTGTGTGGGTGGGTGTTGACCTGTGATGATATCCTAGAGAGCTTTTCGTGATTAACCCCGCCTTTGTCCAGAGTCGGGTGAGGTAGGCTCCAGTCTTCCTGTGGCCCTAATAGAATTAAGTAGTAGGGTTACGTGGTTTGGCAGATAAGTGAGATTGTGCATGTCAGTGGGCGTGTACTGGAACTCCCCGAAGACAGACTTAAAGTCTGAGTATAAATGAATGAGAAAAATGAACGGGTAAAATATGTGGCGTGACCGGAGGAACAATCTCATACATGTGTGAGAACTTGGCGGTGGGACAGTGGTCGGTAGGAAGTGTAAAAGTCTGAGATGGGAGTGATAAGAAACAGAAGAAGGGAAACGATTTCAGGAGAAATAATCTTTTTCTTTTCCATTCGGCATTTTCCCTTTTTCCGGGGTCGCCACAGTGAATCATCTGATTGGCACGTTTGATTTGGCATAGGTTTTTACGTCGGATGCCCTTCCTGACACAACATTTAGCAATACCCATTCATTTTCAGTAAGTGCTTAATTATAAAATATCCCAGCCAACTCCAGGCGAAGGCAGAGTACACCCTGGACGGCTCACCAGGCCATCACAGGGCAGAAACACGCTGACGGCTTTGCAGCTCCTCTTTACGAAAGTCAACAATGGTTCTTTTGCATGAACCTCTCACCATAGACCGTGAGAGACATGGCCGGCCTTTGATAACCCAGTTCGTGCACTGGGGGGACAGTGACAACCTTGTGGAGAGTGGGACTCGAACCCCCAACCCTAGGATCAGCGATCCAGAGCCCTATACCATTAGACCACCACTGCCCTTGATTTCAGGAGACATAACAAAGATGGAAATGTTTTTAATATCATGGCGGCCGGTGCAGGGCTCATTAACCCTCGCCAAAAGGAGGAAAAGAACAATACTACTGCACAGCTGTATAAACAACCACAGTTGTTATTGTAGGATGTTCTGCCTGTACCAGTGTTTGTTGGATAATGCTGTGCACAGTGAGCATCACGTTCGTCCAAAAATTCTTTGTGTGATCTGATATTCCAGTAAGTAACTTGCTCAGTGAGATTCTAGAAATTACAGCATACCTGCTGTCACACCCATCCCATTAGTACTTATAAACATTACATGTTACGCCTCGCAATGCAAATTGCTGCAAATTACAGAGCGACAGGGAGGCGTCACACAGCAGCAAGAAGGCTTTGTTG
The DNA here is from genome assembly GCA_024760905.1 of Plotosus lineatus. Classification (NCBI taxonomy): domain Eukaryota; kingdom Metazoa; phylum Chordata; class Actinopteri; order Siluriformes; family Plotosidae; genus Plotosus; species Plotosus lineatus. Next base: position 50,709,803 of record CM045737.1, on the reverse strand, counting down.
TATCCTGGTTCATATTTAGGAAGTCACATGAAACGGGCAAGAGGGCGTCTGAGTATTGTACATCACCCGATATCCAAACAAACACTGAACATTAGTCTAAAGATGGCTAGTACAACAGTAGAGATTTTCAGAAATGAAAAAGAGGATATGAAAGAATAGGAGGAAAAATCTCTGCCCAAAAGAAGAAGGTCACTTTTTACATGATTCTTAGAACTGTTTGAGGACCTGTCCTCGTTTGGGTTCTCAGACTGCTATTTCCTAAGGAGTTTTTACTGGACTAAAACAAAAGAATTATTATAACTTGGCATAGTTGTCATGAAATGTCTCCCCCTAGTGGGTGTTGGCTGAACATTTTACTCCATGTTGAAGTATTTTTCATGGTGATCTGGACTTGTTTCAAAATGTAATGTTTTTTCAGTGGTGGGATGTCAGGGAGAGCAAAGCCTTGTCTGCTGGCCTGAACACTATCAGAATGACTGAGCTACATCCACAACTTAAATTCTAGTACAGTATTCATTCCATTAAATTGTATTAATTGATACCCAGCAGTGGCAGTCTGTTCTCTTGGCTGCACTGCTTCCAGTGCGTGTATGTGGATGCTGGATTTTTTTGTCCAATCAGATTTCAGCTTCTATGTGCTCCCATGTCAATCTAATCTGTCCAGGACCTTCAGAATCAGCTGTGCTGACCAATATCACTTAAACTATATTAGCAATGGGGCTGTTTCCTTAACCAATCAGATTTCAGATTTGCCTCACAGAGCCCGCGAGCGGGATTAAAATAACGTCAGAATTTTTCCGTCCTCTGATTGGTTGGTTAGAGGAAAACTAGCTGAATAGTCTGTAGTGATCTGCAGACGATATATTTAAATTAGAATTTCCCTCCACAATGGATGACAGAGGAGGAGAAATTGACTTGGTGTCGGACTTGATTCTTCAAAATCCATTTTCAAGGTGGACTTTTCCAGAAAAGTTAGACATCATAAGGAGAGGTTGTGGCAGTGAGGTTTACCTTTTTTTTTTTACTTTTTGCCTGAGTGCCAATTTACTGGCAGGTTCCACTGGTGAAGGCTGGAGAAAGACATGTGATGCTCAGAGTTACTGTCAGAAACGTGTGAAATCTCAACAACTTCAGGCATGAACTCTGGACGGTGGGCCATAATGTCCACTTCAGGCGCCACCGTGTTGGCCCCTGACGATAATGTTGAGGAGGAGACTGTCCTATTGGCCTCGGCTCAGGGCACTCAAGTGGAACCAACACTGTACACATCGTCTTCAGAGAAAGTTTTCAGAAGTTTGGTGCCTATCTCAGTTGACTCTGGGTGAAGGTAGGGTACACCTCAAACAGCTCGCCAGTCCATCTCTGGGCCAATATACCTACGCATAATCATTCACACTGACACTCACACCCAGGGCAGTTTGGAGCAGCCAGTTAGCTGACTATGCATGTCTTTGAACTGTGGGGGGCAACCAGAATACATGGAGGAAATCCACATAAGCACGGATTGGGCATGCAAACTTCACCCAGAAACAGTGTCAACAAGCCCAGGATTCGAACCCAGGGCCTTCTTGCTGTGAATGTGTGGGTGTGTGCTATCTACTTTACCACTGTGCCGCCGCGACCAATGAATTACTATCATCATATGACTTAATGCTACATGGCTAGCATGTTTTTACATAAATAACAAATTTAAAACCTCTTTGATTTTCTAATCTGAACTCTTTAATCTCTATAATCGGATCCACGATGTGTTTCTGAAACCATCAGTTTCCTCCTGTACATGAGTGTTAATGAGCCCTGCACCGGCCGCCATGATATTAATATCATCTCCATCTTTATTATTTCTCCTGAAATCGTTTCCCTTCTTCTGTTTCTTATCAGTCCATCTCAGACTTTTACATTTTCTACCGACCGCTGTTCCGCTGCCACGTTATTACACACGCGTGAGATCGTTCCTCCGGTCACGCCTCACGTTATTGTTATTGTAAACATACAGAAACAAAATAAGATGCAGAGCAGGTGGATAAGAGACACGAAGCCCGGGAGCTGCGGTGGTTTCACCAGAAAACATTTATGTTTATTCATCCAGAATAAACTGATCATGTAAAATAAACACAAACACGATATTCACGAGTGAATGGGGAGATTTAAAGCTATAATATCCCTGTACTGTGGGGAATAAGTGGGGCCGGTGGTGTAGTGGTTAGGGTGCCGTGCTCATGATCGGGAGGTTGTGTGTTTGGATCCCAGTTAAACCCCCACTGTACTAAGACCCCTGGCCAAGGTCTCAACCACAAGTGTGCCTCTGTTCACCCAGGAGTATAAATGGGAACCAGTAAAATATACTGGGAAGGTAGCCAGCGATGGACTAGCGTCCCATCCAGGAGGAGTTGAACTCCTTCGTAGCGTCACGCTACGGAAACCGGGAATAAACACTGGCCTGATGAGCCGCTATGGCTCGGGTGTAAAAAGCCCAAAGGCCTTTACCATCTCGTACTGTCACGTTACTCTTTTAAAACCCACAAATCCCAACAGCATCCAATGAATCATAGGATTTGGATTCGAAGGCCGCATTTGTCAAACGTGCCTGAAGGACGTTTGGAAATGGGACGTCCTGGTTGCGCCACTGTGACACATTGAGCGCTAGAATACAGCCGTCTTGAGCTACAGCGTTAACCACAAGTTGTGTACCACAGAGAACAGGAAGAAAAAAAAAAGAATGTTTTTAAAGCCTGCAGTTGTGCAACAACATCCTTTAGACACGAGACAACGTCCAGAGATCAAGCTGTGGTAGTACGAACGAGAAGAGAAGAGTAAGGAAGGAGCGGCTCGTGATCAGAAGCATATCATCTCAGTTTAGATCTCAGTCTGTCTTATTTGCATCGGGGCCATATGGCTGCAGGTCATCATGTGAGCCAACGAGGAATCACATTTAATATTTGATTAGAGCCCTGGATGAACAAACAGGAGGAAGTAGGAGCGACTCCTGCCTGGTTGGAATTAAAGCCTGCAACCAAACTGGCCCTTTGTGGATAAGATTCGAGACCCTGGCTGTATAGTGTGGGTCTGTGGGCGTGTGAGTGGAGTGGCTGATTGCCTCATGTTACAGGGCTGGTGCCCACATCAGCCGACTCTGAAATGAGTAAGACTCAGAGAGTACACCCTGAACGGCTCATCATGCCATTGCAGGGCAAAAACATGCTCACGACAATGCAACTCCTCTTTACGAATATCAGCAATGTTTTTTTTTTTTTTTTTACATGAACCAGCCACCACAGACAGTGAGAGACATGGCCAGCCTTTGATAGTCCAGTTAGTGTATCGGGGGGGGCAACCCAGCGATAGTGGGGCTTGAACCCCGACCTTGGAATCAAGAATCCAGCACTTTACCACCGGGCCAACATTACACCAAAATATTTTTAATTAGCTGAATTAAAGTGTGTTTCCCTTTAATGGCAAACGTGTCTGAGTCGTTTACCATATATGGAAGGTGGGGTGATCTCGGGCAGGTAGGTGCTGTTTTATGATGCATATGAATCGTGTGTAATTTCTGTGGGTCGGAGGGAAGTCTGCGTAGGTATTTTGTTCGGGTAGGTGCTTGCTGTGGTTGATGGAGGCGGGGTCTGTAGTAGTTGTCATTTCCTTTATTTATAGTTAAATGTGAATGCGAAAAGAATTTTTCATTTTCTGACTAGAATTTTGAAGACCGATATTTTCCTTTCAATGTAATTTCCCTGAACTTTTTCATCCTTTTAAAGGTTAATCATGACTCCTGCTGATCTGCAGACTGTTAAATGTGTTTGGGTTAATCTCGAATAAAAATAATGAGCATATTCACTGGTCTCTCTTCTCCATTTTCATTATTCATCAGGGACGAAACATGAAAACCCGATCGACCAAGTCCATAGGAATCCAAGTCATCCTTGTGAAACATCTTTCCTCTGAAACTGTGCATGGTTAGTCACATGTCTTTGTAAACTACGATTAAAACCCACCGTATGGGTTATGTCTATCAATTTGGGCGGGGAAATGTGTATCAGCCAATGGCGGTGACTGAATGCTTGTTAGTAGTACAGGCGGTCCTCGAGATACTGTTGGATACTACGAGTTCTGTTCCTATGATGCGTCGTAACCCGGAATTCCGATTTTCACCCGTAAACACCCCTAAATCTCTAAATAACAATCCAAATACGTACATGTATTATACTTCATGTTCATGGGAAAACAGTACAGACTATTAAAATAAACATTTCAATTAAAATACAGGTTTTGTCCTTAATCATGGTCGCCACGGTCGACCTACTGAAGCCTAACGCCTTACCAATGTTCGTCCGTGTCTCGCCTTTCTCTGACCTTTTAATAATATATAGCTTCGTTTCCATCGTAATGGCGTTCCTCTTGGCTCGACCAGCTTCACCAGAAGATCCTGCTTTCGTTTTTGTGGCCGTGATGCGAAAAAGGAGCACAAACACAGACAATTTACACTATGACGCGCCTCGAGACAAAATGGACGATGCTGATGACCGCGTCATAAGTCGAAATGTCATAACTTGAGAACCATGTAAGACAAGGACCGCTTGTACTTATTTAAGTTCTGGGTCAGGCTCGTGATCCATATCCATTCCAAAATGTAACGGGTCCTTTCCAGGCTCATATTCCACCCCTCGACCAAGTTTGATGAAAACTTCCGTATACATTTTTTTCATAATCCTGCTAACAAGTCAAAACCTTTAATAAATGATCGCAGTTGTACTGGGTTCCTACTGGGCCCATAAGTCCACTGCTCTGTCAAGTTTGATGAAAATCTTACTAAAAGACAAAATCCTTTAATAAATTCCTGGTTCCAGACCATGAGCCAGCATGGGGTCTAACACTGAATGGGTTATTTTCAGGCCCTTACCCCCCCCCCCCCCTTCCCGACCAGAATAGATGAAAATCAGATCAATAGTTTTTGTATAGTCCTACTAACAGAAGAGGTTTTATTGGCCCCAAGTGGCGCATCAACAATGTGCATGATTATCAAACCGGAGATCGTGAGTTCAAATACAGGTTGATCGAGCTAACTGGCCGAGCTCTCACAAAATGGGAGGGAAGGCATATGCTTACTTCCCTGTCACTCACAGTGATCGCCAGCCAATCATGATCATCTGTGAGCTCATTCATACGATGGGACGGATAACGCTTTCCCTCCAAGTATGTTAAGATTGACTCCAAATGTACAGCAGTTCGTAAAGAGACGGGAGGCAGCATCGAATGCCACAGAGAGGGCATGTGCATGTTTTCGCCTCCTACCTGCTTTGTGGTTGTTGTGTGATCGGGAAGACAATACTTGATAGGTGGGAATTGGATACGACTAAAATTAGGGGGGTAAACTTTTATAAATTTCTGGATCGCGATCATGATCCAGATCTGCTCCAAACTATTACAAGTTCTTCACAGCCCTGTTCCTCACACATCCACCAAGTTTCGTAAAAATCTGATCAGTATTTTTTTTCCCCTGCCAACATACAAACAAATAAATGAAAGCAGACGCTGGTGATGACAAGCGTCGGCGGTGAGCTGACCCGGCACCACCGAATCAAAACTCTGTCTCCATCGAGAGCTTTCACTAATACTAAAATCTTCTTCTCACTTCACAGGTGCTTCATAATTTGTTATAAACCTAACTGCAAAATCTTCACTTGAACGTTAGACCTGCACAAATGGTTGCACAGCCTGGCAGCGAGGAGGACCAAACAGTGCAACGGATAGCAACATGTGCTGCAAAAACATGAGGGTGTTGTCATAGTGATGCGAGAGAACTGGAGGAGAACCAACTGTGCAGAAAAACCTTCAGTGCTCTGCAATGCCATCAGTTCTGTGGTTTAATCATCTTCTTGGATCAGTAACAGCCATTTGCTTTAGGAAAGCTCTCGCCGTCTCTGTTATACACCATAACTTTGAGAATGCGCTACTTTTTGATGAAGTAAAGAAGAAACACTGATTGTGTGTGTGTGTGTGTGTGTGTGTGTGTGTGTGTGTGTGTGTGTGTGTGTGTGTGTGTGTGTATCACGAACATTTGCTTTAGATTAATGACACAGGAAACTGACAACAAGCTGCAGATATGAGCGTGTAATATGGATCAGCATCCAACGGGCAGCAGAGGAGGCCAGCTATATTTACATAGTGCTCGGAGTGGGAGGACAGAGCCTGAGTACCGCAGTGATCGTCTCTGAAAGCGGGCTGGAAGAGGGGTCGCTGGAACATGCAAACATTTCTTTCAAACAGAGTCAGTTTCACTGATTACATTTTGCTCAGAAGAACATTATATCTTTTCATTAAGGTCTTCAGATACTTCCTGGGTCGGAACGGTATGCTGAAAGTCCTCTGAGCGGCGTTGTACGCAGTGCTCACTAGTCCGGGCAGTGTTTGAGATCAGCTTTATAATATTACAAACATTACAGTCATGCAAGCTGCAGAAGGTATTAGGTTCTCCTGGTTACTTAACAGGTTTACTCACGTTTTATAATAACCCGAAGCCATGACTCAGGACTCTGCTTGGGTTCTGAAAGCAGAGGGTTACACACTGTGTGTGAGATGGAGATGTAGGGAGTATTTCAGTCGTACTCCTGAGTCATTAAGCTTTGTTATCTAACTGATATACAATCTGGGCTGTGAATAAGGATGCAAATTCTGTTAAGCGGCCTGGATACAGTTACGAGATCACAACATGATAAGCATGAGGGAAACTCACAGCACGATTCGCTGAGGTTTATGATGTCGGTATTTCCTATATAAGACTTTTTACTCAAGACAGTGGTACCTTGACTTACAAGTGTTTTATAATGAATTTCCCATGATATGAGTCTCGATCCACCAAAAATCTGCCCCATCCAACCGGCAAAATTTTGATTTACGAGCTCTGCTGGAGAAATGGCTTTTCCGAGCCGATTAGCCTCGTATTCTTTTGCGTGTATTCTTCCGCGCTCCAATAACACCTTTTGCAGTGCCTCTCAATTATTTTCTGTGATGCCCCCTACAGGAAGAAACCCCCCCCCCCCCCAAGTGCGACTGCACTACATATCGTTTGCTCGGTGCTTTTTCCCAACACAATAGGGAACACAGTGAGAGCGCCACTGCCACCTACTGTAGAGGATGCGCAATCACACTTAATTCTAGTACAGTATGGCAAAAAAGCATATTCCCCAGGGTCATACACGCCCACCCACCCCCAACCCCAGCCTCAAGGTACATATGTTTATCTTTAATATATTTGGTCAAATGTACGTGTTTGTGCAGGTTATATGAGTTTGGGAGGGGATTGGAATGGATTAATTAGTTTTCTATTATTTCCGATGGGAATTTTTTTTTTTTTTTTTAATCTAATGAACATTTTGACTTACGAGCTCGCCCTCGGAAGATTAATTTCATGAGTCATGGTATTGCTGTATAACATCTAATTTTACCTTTTATTACT
>CM045737.1:50604847-50697347 GCA_024760905.1 Plotosus lineatus | reverse complement strand
GCAAAGCCGTCAGCGTGTTTCTGTCCCTTGCTAAAAGGGTTGTGACAGGAAGGGCATCCGACGTAAAAACCTCTGCCAAATCAAACGTGCGAATCAGATGATCCGCTGTGGCGACTCCCGAGTAAAAGGGAAAAAGCCGAAAGGAAGACAGACAGTTATTAGTTTTTTGGAGGGGTGTTAGTTATTGGTTTGTTTGGGGGGATGTTGGTTATTTGTTTTTTTGGGGGGTGTTAGTTGTTGGTTTGTTTGGGGATGTTGGTTATTTGTTTTTGGGGGTGTTGATTATTAGTTTTTGGGGGTGTTGGTTATTTGTTTTTGGAGGGTGTTAGTTATTGGTTTGTTTGGGGATGTTGGTTATTTGTTTTTGGGGATGTTGATTATTTGTTTTTGGAGGGTGTTAGTTATTGTTTTTTTGGGGGTGTAGGTTATTTGTTCTTTTGGGGATGTTGATTATTTGTTTGTTTGGGGGGATGTTGATTATTTGTTTTTTTGGAGGGTGTTAGTTATTGGTTTTGTTTGGGGGATGTTGGTTATTTGTTCTTTTGGGGATGTTGATTATTTGTTTGTTTGGGGGGATGTTGATTATTTGTTTTTGGAGGGTGTTAGTTATTGGTTTGTTTGGGGGGTGTTGGTTATTTGTTTGTTTGGGAGGGATGTTGATTATTTGTTTTTGGAGGGTGTTAGTTATTGGTTTGTTTGGGGAGGATGTTGGTTATTTGTTTTTGGGGGTGTTAGTTGTTGGTTTGTTTGGGGATGTTGGTTATTTGTTTTTGGGGGGTGTTGATTATTAGTTTTTGGGGGGGTGTTGGTTATTTGTTTTTGGAGGGTGTTAGTTATTGGTTTGTTTAGGGGGATGTTGGTTATTTGTTTTTGGGGATGTTGATTATTTGTTTTTGGAGGGTGTTAGTTATTGTTTTTTTGGGGTGTAGGTTATTTGTTCTTTTGGGGATGTTGATTATTTGTTTGTTTGGGGGGATGTTGATTATTTGTTTTTTTGGAGGGTGTTAGTTATTGGTTTGTTTGGGGGATGTTGGTTATTTGTTCTTTTGGGGATGTTGATTATTTGTTTGTTTGGGGGATGTTGATTATTTGTTTTTTTGGAGGGTGTTAGTTATTGGTTTGTTTGGGGGTGTTGGTTATTTGTTTGTTTGGGAGGGATGTTGATTATTTGTTTTTGGAGGGTGTTAGTTATTGGTTTGTTTGGGGAGGATGTTGGTTATTTGTTTTTGGGGGTGTAGGTTATTTGTTCTTTTGGGGATGTTGATTATTTGTTTTTGGAGGGTGTTAGTTATTGGTTTGTTTGGGGATGTTGGTTATTTGTTTTTGGGGGTGTAGGTTATTTGTTCTTTTGGGGATGTTGATTATTTGTTTGTTTGGGGGTGTTAGTTATTGGTTTGTTTGGGGGGGATGTTGGTTATTTGTTTTTTGGGGCGGGGGTTGTTTGGGGTGATGTTGAGGTTGAATCCTCCCGTGGTTTTGATTTGCTGTACATTGCGTACATGACATTTTGTGATGGTTGGATTGTACTCATCGGTTCACGCTGTATATGTTGTTCCTCTGGTGTAACTGTGTAATATTTATTAATGTGTGATGATTTATTCTCTCCATTAAGTAAAAGGAAAGTGTGCGGTTCCTTGTGACGAGGTACACGAAGTGTTTGCTCCTATGTGTGTATTAATCGGAGGATGATTCTTATGCTATACGCGCGACTAAAATGCCTTCTTTGCAACTTGGAGGATTTTTTTTACACAAGTCAGACTGAAGTTCAGAAAACTCCATTTCCAGGAACCTGTAGTGACCCATTTTACGCACTTTTGCACACATCAGAAAAAGCAGATGTCGGTTTCATACGTACGCTCCATGTTTGTCTTTCATGTCTGAGGTTTGACTTTTTCTTTCAGGTGATTTGTCGTGGCTTGGTTTCTCACGTAAATCCTTCATCTGACTTTTACTGATATAAGTGATGCTGTGTCATCATGTTATACGATCAAATAAAAACATAGAGCTTCGTCATGAATATAAAACCCGACGCTCACTGTTGTTCCTGCGGTGTTTGGGGTTTTTTTTTTTTTTTTTTTTTTACTGCTCATGTTGCTCTGTTTATTCTACACTTTTATCTACTTTACTGGAGCTCAGATTAACGTAATATTCAGATCAAATTGTCTTTCATTCGTTCCTTCATTCGCAGAGCTGCTTAATTGTACTACAGTTACAGAAGGCTGGGACCGTTCTCAGGCCTTTCTACACCCTGAACAGCTCACCGAGTCTTCGCAGGGAAACGCTCACATCATGCTTCTAAAACCCATCCATTCAGTCGTGTTCTGAACCACTTCACCCTAACTTACCGGGCACCCAACTCTGCCTGAGGGCGGCTCACCAGGCCATCGCAGGGCAATAGCAAGGGTTCCTTACCGTGTCCTTCACCACAAAAAGTGAGCGACATGACTGTCTTTTGTTTGTGACCATGATTTGTTTCATTCTGATTCTTTCCTCTCGTAGCGTTTTAAGCTGAAGCCCACCCAGTTAGCTTACAGCCATACCACCCTGAGACGGCCCGATCTCGTCTGATCTCGGAAGCGAAGCCGGGTTGGGCCTGGTTAGTACTTGGATTGGAGACCACCTGGGAACACCAGGTGCTGTATGCTCAGAGCTGGTAGCATAGTGGTTAGGGTGCTGCGCTCATGATCGGGAGGTTGTGTGTTCGAGTCCCAGTTAGACCCCCACTGCACTAAGACCCCCTGGGAAAGGTCTCAACCACAAGTGTGCCTCTGTTCACCCAGCAGTATAAATGGGTACCAGTACAAATATACTGGGAAGGTAACCAGCGATGGACTCGCGTCCCATCCAAGAGGAGTTGAACTCGTGGTCGCTTCACGCTACCGAAACTGGGGATAAGCACCGGCCTGATGAGCCGCTAGGCTCGGATGTAAAAAGCCCAACAGACTACCAGCCAGTTAGTTAGTTGTATTGGTGGGGTTGGGTGGGGGGGCGCCACACCCCTGCCTGTAAACTGAGAATAATTGATGTGTGATAGTAATATCTGTGATTAAAGCAATGCAACGGGCCCGTTTTTACATGTATAAACTGAAAGTTAAAATCTCGCTTAGCTTTTTCAGCGAAGGCTCAACTCTAGTATAAGATATGAGACCCATCACCTTCCAACGTCATGCATGAAGAAGAAGCGCATACATTTTTCTCCAATCATTTGCAAAAAACTTTCTATTTTGATCATCAACTTTCTTTTTGCAGTTGTGTTATCACTCGGCTGAACAGAAAGGTAAACGAAAATGTGGAAATGGTGAGTGGGTGAATTCACCATGAGCTCATGATTTCAAATCCCATTGTTGCTAAGCTGTGGTTGTTCCGTTGTTCTGATTAAAGTGTCTCAGCGACAGCTCTTCCTCCCTGTGTTCAGGACATCACTGCACTCTGGTCATGTAATTTGTCGTACATTCCCCCTCCGCTAAAATCCTGTGGATAGGGTAGGGTTAAATATATTAAATAAAGAAGGAACACAGTGGTGTCTGTCGGGAATAAAACGGAATCGGATCCACGATGTCTTTCTGAAGCCGTTAGTTTCCTCCTGTACCCGAGTGTTAATGAGCCCTGCACCGGCCGCCATGATTTTAATATCATCTCCATCTTTATCATTTCTCCTGAAATCGTTTTCCTTCTTCTGTTTCCTATCACTCCATCTCAGACTTTTACACTTTCTACCGACCGCTCTTCCGCCGCCAAGTTATCACACACGCGTGAGATCGTCCCGCCGGTCATGCCGTCCCATTATTGTTACTGTTACTGTAAACATACAGAACCAAAACAAGATGTGGAGCAGGTGGATAAAAGACACTAAGCCTGCGAGCTGCGGTGGATTCACCTGAAAATGATTATATTCATCCAGAATGAACCGATAATGGAAGATAAAACGCATCAGATCTTCACCGGTGAAAGGTTCCATCTAAAGAAATTGCCCATGGGTCCGACCTTGGAAAGTCAGGCCGGTGGTGTAGTGGTTAGGGTTCTGCACTCATGATCGGGAGGTTGTGTGTTCGAATCCCAGTTAGACCCCCACTGTGCTAAGACCCCTGGCCTAGGTCTCAACCACAAGTGTGCCTCTGTTCACCCAGCAGTATAAATGGTACCAGTAAAATATACTGGGAAGGTAACCAGCGATGGACTCGCGTCCCATCCAGGAGGAGTTGAACTCCTGGTCGCTTTCCGCTACGGAACCTGCGGATAAGCACCGGCCTGATGGGCCACTTGGCTCGGGTGGAAAAAGCCCAAAGGACTTTACCTACCTTACCAACCTTGGAAAGCCAGAGGCTCAAACCGGGTTTTTCTCATCAGAAGCTTTTAATACACAGCTGCTGAACTGTGCTGGTTTGTCTAACACTCGTGTATACGGCAAGAAACACAGATCTGTGATAATGTCGATATTAAATCTCATCTGTAACGCTTACCGTAGCGCATAGCTAACTCTATCTCTAAAGCTATCGTCGCAGTATCTTGCTAACCATTACCACATTTCCGGGTTATTTGAGGTGTTCCAGCTGTCGCAGTATATCACGACCGCTAACAGTAGCGCATCATTAAAATTAACCTCACCATAACGCTGGCAGGCTTCCACATCACCAGCATATACTGTATTACATAAGACTATTCTGGGGTGAATAATATCATCTTCTTCTGATTCAGTATCTGATGTGCCGGTGATCTCGAGATCCTTCCTGCTGTGGCCACCAAAACAAACAAACAAACAAACAAACAAACAAACAAACAAAAAAGAACCCATCCCATTGTTATCCCAAATTAATCAACTGTCATTATTTACATGCTGTAATAATAATATTCACTATAAAGTCTGTTAAATAATTAAAAAATAATAATAATAACAACACAATCCACTTAAATGATGACAATTTCTGGTGACATAATTCAACTGGGAGAGTTAAAGTTAAAAAAATAGCATGTTGGAAAATTTACAGAATCAAACCCACTTCTCAACCACAAGCATGTGGTTTGAATATTTGCCTCATGTAACCCACAGCCACAGAACTTGTGAGAGGAGACCCCCGACTCCATTAATTCCAAGCCGACATGCTGACGTGGGTAATATTTAATTCTTTATCAGAATCATTTCATCATGTTTGGTTTTATTTTACATCTTCTAACATTCATGTTGCATGTTACAATCACTGTCTAATTATTCGCTCATAAATAAACATGACATTTATTACAATTTCCACATAATTATTATTTAATTACTATTCTGAACACTATTTTCCATTAAATCTCATCGTTACAGTCTGCGCTTTCCTTTGTATGATGAGGCCTCACATGACGAAGCTGCTGCAGCAGAATGCGGTCGAATAAACAAAGCAGTCCCTCGTCATCTGAGACGGTAGGTGTGGCCTTAACAATATGTGAGTGATTTCAGAGAAATGGAAAGTTGTAAGAGAAGGTGAAGGTGCTACATGACGGTTTCAGTGCAGAGAAGGAAGAAGAAAAGCATGATGTTTAATCATGTTCACGCTGAGCAGCGACTCAGTGGTTCAAACGGAGGTGCTGGGCGGGGTTACAAGGTTTAAAATGTGCTCACTGGTGTGTACAGATGTTCTTTCGACAGAGCTTCACTTAAAAAGGTTGTGTGCTTTATTTAATTAAACAGTTCAAATGGAAACTATTAAAACTATGAGGATCAGATGAAACATTTATGAAAAAAATCAATAAAAATAGTTGTTTGATGATTTTATTTTTGCATTAATTATTTTACTTTTAACCAAGTACAGTAATCAAAGCTCCACCCTCATTATCCACAGAAAACAGCAACTTCAGCTGGCTCGCTTACCTACCCATTCATTTTCAGTAAGCGCCATGCCGACTCCAGGCGAGGGCAGAGTACACCCTGGACGGCTCACCAGGCCATCACAGGGCAGAAACACGCTGACGGCTATGCAGCTCCTCTTGTTGAAAGTCAGCAATGGTTCTTTTACATGAACCTCACACCATAGACAGTGAGAGACACGGCTGGCCTTTGATAACCCAGTTAGTGCACTGGGGGTATATACATACATATATATATATATATATATATATATATATATATATATACATACATATATATATATATATATATATATAGAGGATTTTCTGAGTAGATCCTTCCGTAGGAGAGTGCTCAATACTTTTTGGTAGAGCAAATAACAAAAATAAAAGGACAGGACAAAGACTTTCTATTGAAACTCCATTTATCACTACAGATCTGTTTCGAGGGCTGGTGAAACCATCCTCTCTCTTCAGGTGATTATAGAAGAATTTTCTGTGCATTTTCTCTACATGCATCTGTGTATATAATAAATGGAGTTTCAATAGAAAGTCTTTGTCCTGTCCTTTTATTTTTGTTTTTATATATATATATATATATTTGTTTTTATATATATATATATATATATCTCATGATTTTTTAAATATAATAACTTTAATAACTTATACAGGGATCCTTCACTTTCTGCGGTTAATGGGGACCGAGATGAACACCCCCCCCCTGCAAGCCAATTTCAGCGAAGTAGGATCGACCCCCCCCCCCCGACTGAAGTATACGTACATGCATCTGTGTATATAATATCAATAAATACATATTCAATGCTATAAATGCTTATAATAACAAATAAACATTCAAAAACAATGCGAAGATGTAAATAGGATATAAATACACACACATACACAGATACACACCTCACATAAAAATATAAGTATTTGTTGGGGTTTTTTTTTTTTTGCATAATTGGTCTTGTTTTGTGGTATTTTCCCTTTTCCCTGTTTTTCTTTAATTTCCTTATATTTTTGAAAAACCCGCGATGCACTGAAGCACAACGTAGCGGGGGATCAGTGTATTTCATAAGCTAAGCGTATCGGGCTGATCAGGCAGAGCTTATCCCTGGTTTCTTTAGCCTGCAGTGACTAGGAGTCTAATTTGTCCTGGATGGGACACTTAGTTCATCACAGGTTGCCTTCCCAATACTTTAACTGGTTCCCAATTATACTGCTGGGAGGACAGGGGGGACAGAGACAGCAGGTTGATGGTGGGGCTTGAACCCCCAACCTTGGGATCAGCAATCCAGCACCTTTACCACCAGGCCACCACTGCACGCTAGCTTAGCTAGCAAATGTTAATTCATGCATGTTTTAGCTGCATCACCAGCCTCCTCGCGGCGATATTCCTACACAGTGTAGTACAGGCGTGCACTGCTTTGTTTTCACTGCATTCTGAAATGTCATTTAAACATTTTTTAAACAAACTTAAGTAAAATTGTTTAAACTTGTTTAATAAACATACACTTGCTTGCTCCATTTTCTAAGCCGCTTAATCCTAATTATGGTCGCAGCGAGGCTGGTGCCCATCTCAGCCGAGTCTGGGCGAGGGAGGGGTACATCATGAATAGATCGCGAGGCCATTGTAAGTCTAACACTAATACAACCATTCACGCTCTCTCTCACACCTTGGCGTGATTCGGAACAGCCAATCAGTGTACAGTGCACGTTTCTGAATTGCGGGAAGGAAGCAGTTTACCAGAAGGAAACCCACATGGACAGAACACATCAAGTCGGGAATCGAACCCAACATCTTTTTGCTGTGAGGCGGACATGCTAACCGCTGCTGACTGACTCATCGTTCTCAGTACCTACTTTGATCTGGTGGGAATCACAACATTCCAAGCAAGCTGCATCTCATTTCCCTAATTAGGATGAAGCGGCTCAGAAAATGAATGAATGATGAGATGAATTAAACGAGTTGATCAGATTTTGGGTTACGACTTCACACAGCGGAGTTTGAGTGGATACTGCCGAGTGTTTGGGGTGAAATTATTCAGTTTTATAAAGATAACCTACAAACACCAGCGGGAAAATCAGATTCTTTGGTCATGTGATGCGACATGACAGCCCGGAGAAGATCATCATCCAGGGCGAGGTTCAAGGTGCCTGAAGAAGAAGAAAACCTCTCCGAGCAAGCATGGCAGGCAGACATCGACGGGAGGGGCGGAGGCAAATTATACCGCGTATCCCATAGCTCACCTGAGAGTCACCTGATAGAGAGAGGGGGGGGAAGAGAGAGAGAGACACACAAACACACACACACACACACATAGTCAGAGAGACAGAGAGAGAGAGAGAGAGAGAGAGAGAGAGAGAGAGAGAGAGAGACACACAGAGCAAGCGAGAGAGAGAGAGAGAAAGAGAGTGTGTGTGTGAGAGAGAGTGTGTTTTTGAGAGAGAGAGAGAGAGAGAGTGAGAGAGAGAGAGTGTGTGTGTGAGAGAGTCAGAGAGAACGAGAGAGAGAAAGCAAGAGAGAGAGAGAGTCAAAGAGAGAGCGAGAGAGAGAAAGAGAGAGAGAGTATGTGAGTGAGAGTGAGAGAGAACGAGAACGTGACAGAGAATGAGAGAGTGAGAGAGAGACAGAGAGACAGAGCAAGAGATAGAGAGAGAGAGAGAGAGAAAGCAAGAGAGAGAGAGAGAGAGTCAAAGAGAGAGAGAGTGAGAGAGGGACAGAGAAACAGAGTGAGTGTGTGTGTGTGTGTGTGTGTGTGAGAGTGAGAGAGTGAGAGAGAACGAGAGAGTGAGAGAGAAACAGAGAGACAGAGCAAGAGAGAAAGCGAGAGAGAAAGAGTGTGTGTGTGTGTGTGTGAGAGAGAGAGAGTGAGAGAGAGAGAGAGAGAGTGAGAGTGAGAGAGCGAGAGAGCGAGAGAGACAGAGTCACAGAGAGAGAGACAGTGAGAGAGAGAGAGAGAGAGAGAGAGAGTGTGTGAGAGAGAGAGTGAGAGAGAGAGTCAGAGAGCAAGAGAGAGAAAGAGAGAGAGAGAGAGAGAGACAGAGCAAGAGAGAGAGAGAGAGAGAGAGAGAGAGTCAAAGAGAGAGAGGGTATGTGAGAGAGAGAGAGAGAGAGAGAGAGAGAGTCAAAGAGAGAGAGAGGGTATGTGAGAGAGAGAGAGAGAGAGAGAGAGACAGAGAGAGAGAGAGAGAGAGAGAGAGAGAGAGAGAGAATTGACTAACATTGTACAAACACCCATCTTCATGAAAATATATCAATTGTGATTTGAGCTTTAGGGAAATGGAAGAGGATGTAGAAACAGGTTTCGGGACTCAAATCCTAAATTACTTTGACATTTCTGATTTTTCCGAATACAGCAATTCTCACCAGAAGGAGTGGATTTCAGTTTTCAAATGCAATAATTCGTTAAAAAAAAAAAAAAAAAAAAAAAAAAATCTAAACTTGTAATGGTAAATTTTATGGCAGTAAAACAGTACACGCTAGTCTGATACGTATCCGCCGCGGTCTGCGTCTGAACGCAGCAGCACAGGGGTTCGGTGTTTACTCCTAAACGCATTTGAAAGCAACTCATCTGTTTTAAACGCTGATAAAAGTCCCCGCCCCTACAAGGGTATGGTATGTGGTTGTGCTTGATCTTGACAAAAAAACCATAACATGCTGATGTGACTTGCTGAAGGTTTCAGTTTGAGACAAAAGGACAGATGACACCTATTTTTGAAGGAGCCCGAGTTCAGATGTCTTCATACGATGTCAGGTAGAGTCATGCGCCGGATTATTACTGATGTCTGAGCGGTTATACATCGGGACCCGTCTGTATCCCGGACACCATGAAGCCTGCAGCGCTTGTGGTGTTGGTTGTTGCTGTGCTGGTTGATAAAGGTACGTTTCTTATAGTTTTTTTTTTTTTTTTTTTTTTTTTTTGACGCAGTGCCTATCATACTCAATCAACAACCACAAAACTCAGATGGTCCTGATATGCTGAACAGGGCTGCAACTGCTAAACCAAACGTGCGACTGACATCATCTCTGAAATTGAAGCTTTGTTCCTAGATATAACATGTGATGGTATCTTTGATTTTTAAGCCGCACTACATCATAAATTCCTCCGTCTCATCTAACAAAATCATTCTTTTATCACGATTTTTTTTTTTTAAATGTTGAAACTACTCATATGAAAGCTCACTGAAATAAACACCCAGACGTATAGGATTTATGCTAAATTAAATCCTCGACTGAAAAGCTTTCAGGGTTGAAATCTGCATTAAAATACAGAATAAAAGTTGACTCTGTGCTGTATGACAGGTCCTGGAAATACCGACGATCAGAAAGTGATCCAAAACACAATTTACACACCAACACCCCAGTCGGGGCAGATTATTGGACCTCAAGGTAACACTGTGCACCTGTTTACAGGTCTCAAATCTCCATAGACAGGGTACTGTAACGGGTACTACCCCACCCACAGGCTGTTGTTCCCCTTAAGGTCGACTAATTCATTCATTTTCTTAGGGTCATGGGGAGGCTGGCGCTCATTTCAGCCCACTGCAGGCGAGGGCGGGGTATACCCTGGAAAGCTCGCCCCAGGCCATCGCAGGGCCAACACTCTCATCATCGTCTCACACTCACATCTAGGAGAGATTTGGAACAGCCCATTAACCCACTGTGGATGTTTTTGGACCGTGGGAGGAAACCCCCGCAAGCACGGGGAGAACATGCTAAACCACACAGAAACGCCCAGGCTGGGAATCGAACCCAGGACCGTCTTGCTGTGAGGCGGATGTGCCAGTCACTATGCCACCCTACCACCTAAGGTAGACTCTTAAAACAAATTCGCTGAAATTATTAATGCAGGTGTACCTTGACTTACGTCGTTTCGAGTTAAGTCATTCTCGATTATACATCGGTTTAATAATAAAAAAAAAAAAAAAAAAAAAAATATATATATATATATATATATATATATATATATATATATATATATATATATATATATATATATATATATATATATATATATTAGTTTTCATCATTATAATCATATACAGTATTATATATTATATTATACATATTTAGTATATTAAATATGAAGTAAATTTCTATGCCTCCGTCCGTCCCAAAGGACTATGGCGCTGCGCTCTGGCTGCTTTCCTGGTTACTCTCCAGTGCGCAGAGCCGGGGTAGGGAGTAATGGAGGACAGGCTGTTACCCAAGCATCAAGTCCCCCCCCCCCCTCGGCGCCACCGGAAAAAGATCCAGTAGAAGGACAAGTGCCGATACGACTGGGTTCCAGTGCCGCTGCAGGATTCACCAGAACGTTACTGCGAACGAACTGCCTCACGGGACTCCGACTCACGATTAGAAACACGCTGACGGCTTTGCAGCTCCTCTTAGCGAAAGTCAGCAATGGTTCTTTTACATGCCTCACACCATAGACAGTGAGAGACATGGCCGGCCTTTGATAACCCAGTTCGCTGCACTGGGGGCGGGGGAACAATGGCAACCTTGTGGAGAGTGGGACTCGAACCCCCAACCTGAGGATCAGCGATCCAGCGCCCTATACCACTCGACCACAACTGACCCATTATGTAGTTTGTATATATACACACAATGTAGTTATATATAATATTATACAAGTAATTTGGGGTAGCCTAAGCTAGGCTACCCGAGAGACAAGCTAATTTGATTTAAGTCGTTTTAGACTTACGTCGTCTCTCCTGGAACCAATTAAAAACGTTGGCTGAGTTATACCTGTAAAACAGTTACAATTATCTAACCCTGTATTTTAATACAGAGCTAAACCATCAATTAATTACTCAAATTAATTAAAAAGTGAACTAATGGGAGTCATGCGTTTTTCATTTATTTTCGAAATTTCTACATTTTCTATTTATGCCGTTTGATAGGCGTCCTTATCCAGAGTGACTGAGATATATCTTTTTTTATACAGCTGAGCAATTGAATATTAATGACCTTGCTCCAGGGCCCAACAGCAGCAACTTACTAGTATTGGGACTCTCAAACCCCTGACCTCAGAATTAGTAATCCAGAACCCTGACATCAAGCCACATCCCCAGGCAGAATTTACAGATGTGCAGTGTTGCGTAATACATTTTCTAAGAAACTTCATCTTAAGCTCACGCCCATCTCAGCTGACTCGGCCGGGTGAGGGCGGGGTACACCCTGAACAGCTCACCAGGCCAATGCAGAGCCCACATACACACACACACTCACACACACAAAACCGTTTACACTCACCCTCACACCTAGCAGGGATCTCGAACAGCCACTCAGCCTACTGTGCATGTTTTTGGACTGCTGGAGGAAACCGGAGAACTCCACACAGTAATGCCGTGGGCCCGGGAATCGAACCCAGGATCTTCTTCCTGTGAAACAGATGTATTAACCGTGCCACTCAACTTGTGCAACTTTAATAAAAAAATGATTTAAAAAAAGATTCTCTGGGACTGATCATCACTTTACCGAATGTGTGATCATGTGACATGGTCACTAATTCTGTTATCCACAAACCACTAATTTATTAGTAATAATTAATGCTAATGCAAATTGTAATTAATGAGTTTTGATTTCTGACAGTGAATAAAATGTGTATCCCTGAACCTATCCTGAACCTATCCTGAACATGTCTTTGATCCTGATGTCCTTACAGGAGCTGCATGCAGTGTCTCGAACGTACAGTGTTATAAAAATACCACCCGGCCCGATGATGACTTTCTGTGTGAATGGCAGGATGGATATCATTCTCCAGATGCTATTTATACCATTTTTATGGAGTACGTTATCTCATTTCCTAATATTTGTATTTGTTATTTTTTAATTTACATAATCTTTAACATGGGTGTCAAACTCAAAGCCTGCAGGCCCAATCCGGCCCACCAACACATTTTATGTGGCCTGTGAGAGCTTTTAAAGCATACGATTATCGTACCATTGCATCAACCATTACCATGAAACGTAGTTCATCATCCTTCCACTAGGTGGCAGGAACCTATTTCAAATAAAAGTCATGACTGAAGAAAAATTGTGTGTTGTCAGAAAAAAGTTTAAAAAAAAATCTAAATTAATAATTTTACCTAAAAATTGTGTGATGTGGCCTTCAGTGAATTTTAGTTTCACACCTTGACTTATAGCTACACATGTGCCAGTACGTACATGCCCTGTTTTTTGTTTTGTTTGTTTTTTAACCCCTTTCATTTTTATTTTTTGAATCCTTAAATCTGATGCAGTCTTAAGTCTGATGCAATTCCACCCTGAAACAATCAGATTGAGATACACAGTGAGATCACTGACTGTAATTCTATTCGAACGCCTTAATAACAACCCGACCCGATCTCTCTCTCTCTCTCTCTCTCTCGCTCTAGGAGCGCATCTCTTCACGATTCCTCATACGCCACTCAGTTCAATGCAGGCAACCGGTTGTCCAAATTGCTACCTGTAGAAGATCTATCAACAACACGGCTTTTGGACATATGGGTGGAACGACAAGTATTCGGCGAGACCTGCAGATCTCCAAACATCTCTGTGTTCCTGAGTAATTCAGGTAGGACTCAGAAATCGTCGTGAGAAAATCTTCAGATGGTTATCAACACTTATTTTGGCAAGCTAGTCAACATTAACTTGTAAGGCTGTAGTGATGAAAGTCTGATCGTGTAGCCCACACCCAAGTAGTAGCACTTCCTGCCACAAAAGGCTACGTGTCATCTGGTTTATCTGTGACCTTTCATATCTCTCTATATCTGTCTTGCTCTTGTTTTGACCGAGTGGTGAAGTTTCTCTTTTGTAGAACTTTGATCTATTTGACATTAACTGAAGAAAATTGTCAAAATTTATACGGTGAAATGTCTGCACATTTTTCAGAAGTTAAAAAACCTAGTAGCTTACTGTTGTTGCTTTTATTTATTCATCTGTTTGTTTGTTTGTTTGTCAACAGTTAAATATAGTTCACCGAATATACAACAAGTGACACGGTCATCTGAAAACCTCAAATTAAGTTGGCTGAGAGTGAATGACAACAAAGGTTCTATTCACGAGATCCGATGGAAGAAGATCAACGATTCATGGCATAATGTAACCCATCCCTTCTTCCCCTCCCACACTTGACCTCTGTATGATATTGCAGTGTTATGATGTAATCTATGACATTATGTATGTATAAATATATATTCTCCCCATTTCAGAAAACCTTTAGGACTGCGGATGGCCAAAATAATGGTTCGTTGCCCTTCTTATTATTTTGAACAATACTTATCCTCCATGTCCGCCTGTTAAAAGAGAACATGTGCATTTCATTGGCCACCGGTCACCGTGAGTTAATTTAACGCAAACTGGAATGGTGTCCACATCATTTTGTAATAATAATAATTGGTCGAGCGACCACTGTCTGACCCGATCTGGGTTTTCTCTCAGTCCTGAGGCAAATGCATCAATGTTTTCTTGGTATTCCGTCAATATTGTCTGAGCGATGACTCATTCTGAATGTGGTTAAAATGGGAACTCTGCTTCTCCATTCACTGGAGTTTCTGTGCTGCAGTCAGCACGGCACACGGATGTCAGCTCTGCTTTATATAAAATACAGTATATAGCTTTATAAAGCATGAAGAATTTGCTTGCAAAACCAAAGAAAATAAATAAATGTAATAAATGTGCAAAAAATATATATGCAGATTTAATGAAATCAACTTTTATCATTCTTAATGTGTGTTTAATACACCACAGGCCATTGGGAGAGCTACACATTGCAGCTAGAGAAGCATACAGTGTACCAGGTCCAAATTCGCCGCAAGGCCGAGCAAAGCCTTCTCTGGAGTGACTGGAGCCGGACCTCAGACATTCCCACTGGTGACGTGCCTGATGATGATAATATATTTGATGTATTCAGTGGGGTTTTGTGTTCTCATGTGCTTCTGTGTGGGTTTTCTCAGGCTACTTTGGTTTCCTCCCACAAACCAAAAATATGCATATTAGGCTCCAAATTGCCCCTGTGTTACTTAAATAAGCAAATTATTAATAACCTATGATCTGAAGTGAAAGCAGAAAATATTAACATTTAACTTTAGTTATCCGTTTAACAAATTCATGTTCCGTCAAACTTCTGACTTCAGCATTTGCTTGATGAAAATTTATTGACGACAAAAGTACGCGACATAGCCGTCAGTGTGTTTGCGCCCTGTGATGGCCTGGCGAACTGTCCAAAGTGTACTCTGCCCTCGCCTGGAGTTGGCTGGGATGGGGTCAGCCTCTCCGCGACGCTAATTAGAATTAGGCGGTTACAGAAAATGAATGAATGGACATTTATCGACCTGTAAGTCTGCCTACCTGAGTTAGATTGTGCTTATTATTGAGTGTGAATCTCAGTGGTGGTGTATGAGCCTCTTGCTGAACACAGCCATATACTAGTATAACAGCCAATGTCAGTGACGGTCTTAATCGGCTACCTGTGATGGAAATACGTGAATAATGGACGACACGGGATGACCTTCCAAGTCATATTCCATGACTATGGTGCACCGCTAATAAATTTCGGAAAGCTAAGTTTGCAGGTGAGGAATCGGTATCGTGACAGAGAAAAAAAAGATCTATAAAGACATAAAAATATATAACAAATACATCAATTTAAATTCTACAAATTCTTTTTGTGGAGAGAAAAAAAATTGCTTTGTATCTGTTGGCCTATTCGATTTATCCCTTCACCTGTAAACTGACACGGTTGATAAAGTGAGAGCCTCATGACGTATTTCATAAATATGACACATGCAACCATCCAACAGATGAAACTTTCTAACGTAACTATTTCATCCCAGATCACCAAACAGATTAATGGACACTTTGTACAACAGTTACTTATGGTTTCTTAAGAAATGTTCAACTTTGCTTCAGCAAAAATGAGTCAATGACATACAAGTACAGTAAGCCCCCGCCCATTCACGGTTCACCGTTTGCGGCCCCGCATACTCGCGGATTTTGCTCTCAAAGACTTTTTTGTTCATGATGTTTTTTTTAAATTAGCGCAGTGCTTCTCAATTATTTTCTGTGACGCACCATCTAGGAAGAAAAAAAGAACATGTCACGCCCCCCGGCACCCTGCACGCGACTATAAATAGTATTATTTGTCTATAAAATTGTTATGAATACACCTCTGCATAACTTCTTCTTCTTTTTCTTTCGGCTGTTCCCTTCAGGGGTCGCCACAGCAAATGATCTGCATCCATCTCTCCCTATCCTCTGCATCTTCTACTCTTACTCCAACGACCTTCATGTCCGCCTTCACCACATCCATAAATCTTCTCTTTGGTCTTCCTCTAGGCCTTCTGCCTGGTAGTTCCAACCTCAGCATCCTACTACCAATATACTCACTATCCCTCCTCTGTACATGTCCAAACCATCTCAATCTAGCCTCTCTGACTTTGTCTCCAAAACATCAAACATGCCATCACCATAGCAAACAAGAAGGGGCTCAGAGCTGACCCTTGATGCAGTCCCACCTCCACCTTGAACTCTTCTGTCACACCGACAGCACACCTCACCACTGTCTTATATCTCTCGTACATGTCCTGCACCACTCTAACATACTTCTCTGCCACTCCAGACTTCCTCATACAAAACCACAGTTCTTCTCTCGGCACCCTGTCATATGCTTTCTCCAGATCCACAAAGGCACAATGCAGCTCCTTCTGACCTTCTCTGTACTTCTCTATTAACATCCTCAAAGCAAACACTGCATCTATGGTAGTCTTTCTTGGCATGAAACCAAACTGTTGTTCACAAATGCTGACCTCTGCCCTTAGTCTAACTTCCACTATTCTTTACCATAACTTCATTGTATGGCTCATCAACTTTATCCCTCTGTAGTTGCCACAACTCTGTATATCTCCCTTGTTCTTAAAAATGGGCACAAGCACACTTCTCCTCCATTCCTCTGGCATCTGCTCACTTTCTAAGACCTTGTTGAATATTCTTGTCAGAAAATCTACTGCTACCTCCCCTAGACACTTCCATACCTCAACTGGTATGTCATCAGGGCCAACTGCCTTTCCATTCTTCATCCTCTTCAATGCCCTTTCTCACTTCACCCTTACTAATCTTTGCTACTTCCTGCTCCTCAACAGTCACCTCTTCTACTCTTTTTTCTCTCTCATTTTCCTCATTCATCAGCTCTTCAAAGTACTCTTTCCATCTTCCCAGCACACTTCTGTCATCAGTCAATACATTTCCCTCTCTGTCCTTTATCAATCTAACTTGCTGCACGTCCTTCCCATCTCTATTTCTCTGCTGTGCCAACCTGTATAAATCATTTTCTCCCTCCTCACTGTCCAACCTATCATACAAGTCATCATACGCCCTCTGTTTGGCCTTTGACACCACTACCTTCGCCTTACGCTGTGTCTCCCTGTACTCCTGTTTACTCTCTTTGGTCCTCTCTGTGTCCCACTTCTTCTTAGCTCACCTCTTCTTTTGTAAACAGTCCTGCACTTCCTCATTCCACCACCAAGTTTCCTTATCTACTTTCCTTCCAGAGGACATACCAAATACTCTCCTACCGGTCTCCCTGATCACATTTGCTGTGGTTGTCCAGTCATCTGGAAGCACTTCCTGACTACCAAAAGCCTGTTTCAACTCCTCCTTGAAGATAACCCGACACTCTTCCTTTTTCAGCTTCCACCACTTTGTCTTCTGCTCTGCATTTGCCTTTTTCACCTTTCTCACCATCAGCGTCATCCTGCACACCACCATCCTATGTTGTTTGGCAACACTCTCACCCACTACTGCTTTGCAGTCACTGACTTCCTTCAAATTACATCGCCTACACAAGACGACCTGTGTGGTCTTACCTCTGCTTTCATAAGTCACCCTATGCTTCTGTTTCTTCTTGAAGAAAGTATTCACCACAGCCATTTCCATCCTTTTTGCAAAAATCGATCAACATCTGTCCTACTGTGTTCCTGTCCTGAATACCAAACCTGCCCATCACTTCCTCGTCCCCTCTGTTGCCTGCACCAACATGTCCATTGAAGTCTGCCCCAATGAGCACTCTTTCACCTCTGGGGGTACTCTGCACCACTTCATCTCACTCGCTCCAGAATCTCTCCTTCTCTTCTCGCTCACATCCTGCCTGTGGGGCATAAGCACTAACAACATTGACCATCACACCTTCAATTTCTAACTTAAGACTCATCACTATGTCTGACACTCTTTTCACTTCTAGAACATTCCTGACAAACTCCTCCTTCAAGATGACTCCTACTCCATTTCTCTTCCCATCCACACCATTATAAAACAGCTTAAACCCTGATCCTAAGCTTTTAGCTTTGCTACCTTTCCACCTGGTCTCCTGAACACACAGTATGTCCACCTTCCTCCTCTGCATCATGTCAGCCAGCTCTCTACCTTTTCCTGCCATAGTTCCAACATTCAAAGTCCCTACTCTCAGTCCTAGACTCATGCCTTTCCTCTTCTCTCTCTGCCTACGGACACAACTCCCGCCTCTCCTTCTTCGACGTCTTCAACCAACAGTAGTCCAATTTCCATCAGCACCCTGTTGGTTGACAGCACTGATGGCGGTCGTTGTTAACCCGGGCCTCGACCGATCCGGTATGAATTTTGTTTTGACCATTTGCATTTTTAATGTGACAGAAGTTTTACGCCAGATGCCCTTCCTGTCGCAACCCTCTGCATTTATCCGGGCTTGGGACCGGCATAAGGGGGAGAGACACTGGTCAGATTTTTACTGAATCATGACTACATTTTACTGCATTAGTACTGTATTAATGAGTAAGACTGGATATAGAACGCGTTTAACAAGCAGATTTTAGTGCATGTAATATCATACATAGGGTTTTAAAACCGCATCAATGAGAGCGAGAGAGATTTCCTTTCTGCTTTTTCCCTTTATCAGGGGGTCGCCACAGCGAATGATTCGCACGTTTGATTTGGCATCAATAATTTGTGGATTTCCCGGATCAATGGGTGGGGGAGGAACGTAACCCCCGCGAATAATGGGGGCTTTCTGTACACTTTAATGAAACCAACAGTCGGGAGAGTGAAACTAAGACGGATGTGGTATTTTCCATCTTTCTCTCGTCTGTCAGTTACATTTTAGCCTCACGGCGGTTGAGGTGAGAAAAGACATAAGCATGACTAAATTTTTTTAGAATTTGAATACTAATGCCACCTCTTAGGAAATAATCACCAAGTGCTTTCAGTTATCTTTGGTGATGTGCACTGTTTAAATCTCGGGTGGTTTGGTGGTTACTGGGTGTAACATGTTTAAATAAAGTCAATTAAATCAATAAAAATTTCCCTGTTTTTTCCCCCTAGAAATTCAACAACCTGTTGTCACCTGGACAGAACAAAAGCAAAACGGAATACGGCACATTAAACTGAAATGGACTGTAAGTTTCTGACTAAGTTTCTAATACACCACAAAGAAGTCAGTGAAACTAAAAGTATCCATAACAAACTTTTTTTTTTTTTTTTTTAAGAAACCATCTTCTGAAGCCTCTTTTGGCGGCGTGTCATACAACCTGACATTGAATGTACCTTGCAAATGGCCCAGAAAAAAAACAATTACGAATTTGAATAATTTGAAATTTGCAGCTACTTACTCTGAAGCCAGGGTGTCTATTGTCGCTATAAACAATGTTGGAACCTCATCCACCCAGGAGATCATCATTCCACCTGTCCAACATCTCACATGTAAGTCTGGTCTCGATTACATGCTTCATGTAGCTTTTAAACAAAACATGCAGAGAAAAACAAAAATAAATAACACCTGTAGATTAAAAGACATACAAAACGATGTATGAATTTATGTAGATATGTAGATATTTATAGATATTCCCTTTTAGAATAAAGTTACTGCATGAGAAAGTTAGTTACAATATTTGGAAAGAGGTCAAATTAAAAAATTAAACAAACCTTTTCAAACATGCCCATTTTCAATAGTATAATAAGGACTTATTTCATGAACTCAGTTAGACGGCCTCTTGAGGCGGAGCCAAGTGAGTTATTATTCATATTCAATAATAAGAAGGTGTACAAAATTTTATTTTATCCCATCCATCTCTTAATTTTTCCAAAAAATTGATAAAAATATATTTTCCATCATTAAAAAAATTAAAGGAGTGCTAACTTGGTAGCACAGAGTGTAGCCCGGTAGTACAATAAAATTGCGCTTTCTGTAAAATAATAATAATCATGATAATTTTATACAGTGATCCCTCACTACTCCATGCTTCAGTTCACGTGGCTTCTGTGTATTGCAGATTTTTCAAAAATATTCATCAAAAAATAAAAAATAGGAAAATTAAAGAAAAAAATTAGAAAAAGTTAAGGGAAATGCCACAAAACAAGGCATGTTGTGCAAAAAACCCTAAACAAACAAAAACAAAAAAACAACCCAAAACCCCCCAACAAAACTCATTACATTTTTATGTGAGGTGCGTGTCTGTGTGTGTATTTATATTTTATTT
Source organism: Plotosus lineatus (assembly GCA_024760905.1). Lineage (NCBI taxonomy): Eukaryota > Metazoa > Chordata > Actinopteri > Siluriformes > Plotosidae > Plotosus > Plotosus lineatus. The sequence goes on along the minus strand of CM045737.1, from coordinate 50,677,034 downwards.
ACACCTTATGCATTATTTTTGAATGTTTAATTATTATTATAAGCATTTATAGTGTTGAATATGTATTTTTGATATTATATACACATATACATGCACGTATACAGTCAGGGAGGATATATATATATATATATATATATATATATATATATATATATATATATATATATATATATATATATATGTATATAGTGGTATAGGACACTGGATCGCTGATCCTAAGGTTGGGGGTTCGATTCCCACTCTCCACAAGGTTGTCACTGTCCCCCCAGTGCAGCTAACTGGGTTATCAGAGATTGGCCATGTCTCTCACTGTCTATGGTGAGAGGTTCATGTAAAAGAAACATTGCTGACATTTGTAAAGAGGAGCTCCCCAGCCGTCAGTGTGTTTCTGCCCCTTGCTCAAAGGGTTGTGTCAGGAAGGGCATCTGACGTAAAAACCTATGAACCAAATCAAACATGCAAATCATTCGCTGTGGCGACCCCTGAGAAGGGGAAAAAGCTGAAAGGAAATCTCTCATATTCATATATATATATATATATATATATATATACACAAAAATAAAAGGACAGGACAAAGACTTTCTATTGAAACTCCATTTATCACTACAGATCTGTTTCGAGGGGTGGTGAAACCATCCTCTCTCTTCAGGTGATTATAGAAGAATATAATCTTCTATATCTTCTATAATCACCTGAAGAGAGAGGATGGTTTCACCACCCCTCGAAACAGATCTGTAGTGATAAATGGAGTTTCAATAGAAAGTCTTTGTCCTGTCCTTTTATTTTTGTTTATTTGCTCTACCAAAAAGTATTGAGCACTCTCCTACGGAAGGATCTACTAAAATCCTATATATATATATATATATATATATATATATATATATATATATATATATATAATTATTATTATTGGCATCCGTCAGTCTTGGGAGACTATGGTCTTGCACACTGTTTGGATGCACATCGTCTGGTGTGACTAGTCAGGCCAATGTGGCAATGACAGTCCCTCTTGCAAAATGGGCATTGGAACTGGGTAGTTTGTCTGTCAGCTGGGGCTTTTCTTCTCTGGTGCTTGACATCGGAACTCTGTACGAGTGACTCTTCTAGCTGAAGGATTCCTTCACGCACTGTCGCCATGCTGATCTTTCACAGGCTGCAGCTTCCCAAGTGCTTGTGTCGATATTCAGAGCTTTCAGGTCTCGCTTACATATATTTTTGTAGTGCAATTTTGGTTTGCCAGTTGGACGGCTTCCAAGCGCAAGTTCTCCATAGAGAAGGTCCTTTGGGATCCGTCCGTTTTCCATGCGCACCACATGTCCAAGCCATCGCATTCGTCTCAGCTTCAGTAGGCTATACATGCTTTGAATTTGGGCTCTTTCCAAGACACTGGTATTGGTGACTTTATCCTGTCAGGCGATGTTCAGGATACGGCGAAGACAGCGCATGTGGCAGGTGTTGAGTTTGTGCTCCTGTTTCTCATGCAGAGTCCATGCCTCGCTTCCATAAAGGAGGGTGCTTATGACGCGGGCTTTGTATAATAGGACCTTTGTGTGCTCCGTCAGTTTGCTATTGGTCCAAACTCTCTTATTTAGTCTGGCCATTGTGGTTGCTGCTTTGCCAATGCGCTTGTCCAACTCTGTATCCAGGGACAATGAGTCTGAGATGGTGGAGCCCAAATAGACAAAGTCATGGACAGCATCCAACTCTTGGTCGCCGAGTCTTATCTCAGGTGGTTTGTCCAAGCCCTGCCCCATGATCTGTGTCTTCTTCTGACTAATTGTGAGACCGAAGTCCTGGCATGCCCTGTTGAAGCGGTCCATGAGGTGCTGGAGTTCTTCCTCGGAGTGGGTGGTAATTGCAGCATCATCGGCAAAGTCACGTAAAGCTCGTATTTGGACTTTAGTCTTGGCTCTGAGTCTTGACAGGTTAAAGAGTTTACCATCTGACCTGGTTCGTAGGTAGATGCCCTCTGTGGTGGAACCAAAGGCATGTTTAAGCAGGACAGCAAACAAGATGCCAAACAATGTTGGGGCAAGGACACAACCCTGTTTTACTCCACTGTTGATGTTAAAGCTCTCTGATGTTGACCCATCAAAGACCACTGTACCTTGCATGTTGTCGTGGAAGGACTTGATGATGTTCAGTAGCTTTGGTGGACAGCCTATCTTTGGGAGAATCTTGAAGAGACCATCTCTGCTAACAGTGTCAAAAGCTTTTGTCAGATCTATGAAGGCAATGTAGAGCGGGAGTCTTTGTTCTCTACACTTCTCCTGGAGTTGTCTGAGGGAGAAGACCATGTCAATGGTGGATCTTGAGGAATGAAAGCCACACTGGGATTCTGAGTAGACTCTCTCAGCAATAACTTGTAGCCTCTTCAGTGTGACTCTTGCAAAGAGTTTTGACACAGTGCTTAAAAGTGAGATCCTGCGGTAGTTGTTGCAATCGCTTCTGTCGCCCTTGTTCTTGTAGAGCGTTACAATGTTCGTGTCCCTTATGTCTTGTGGAACTTCGCCCTCATGCCAACAGAGGCAGAGTATTTTGTGTAGTTCTTCTACCAAGGTTCCTTTGCAGCCTTTCAGAATCTCTGCAGGGATGCCATCCTTCCCAGGCGCTTTCCCTGTGGCTAGCGAATCTAGGGCTTTGTGCATTTCCTCCAGGGTTGCCTCTTCATCCAGTTCCTCTAGCATATGTAGACACTCAATTGTGTCCAAGGCATCCTCAGAGACAAGTTTCTCCTTGGCATATAGCTCAGAGTAGTGTTCCACCCAGCGTTCCATCTGTTGTTCTCGGTCTTGAATTATCTCTCCTGAGGAAGACTTTAGAGGGGCAGTTTTCTTCTTGCTAGGACCCAGTGCCTGTTTGATTCCATCATACATCCCCTTAAAGTTTCCTGTGTCTGCTGCGATCTGTATCTTAGAGCACAGCTGGAGCCAGTAGTCATTTGCACAGTGCCTGGCAATCTGTTGGACTTTGCTGCGGGAGCATCGGAGTGCCTTTAGGTTTTTCTCACTAGGGTCAGTTTTATAGGCTATGAGAGCAGCTCTCTTCTCCTCCGTGACTGGTCTGATCTTCTCTGCAAGAGCTTCAAACCAGTCCGCCGACTTTCTTATCTGCTTACCAAAGACTGATAATGCTGAGCTGTAGATGGCATCCCTCACTTGATCCCAGTTTTCGGTAGCATTCCTACTTTGCAGACCTGTGAGGTGTTCTTCCAGGGTTGTGACAAAGCCATCCACCTTTGTTGGTATTTTAGTGTTGCTTGTGTTTATGCGAAGGCAACCTTCTTTCTTCGTGAGTAATATTTGCTTTGCCTGCAGCTTGATCTTGCTGGACACAAGGGAATGGTCAGTATCACAGTCAGCACTGTGATAACTGTGAGTGAGTCTGATGCATGATAGGATATATAAATATGTATATATATAAATATATATAAATATATATATATAAAAAATATATATATATATATATATATATATATCTTATTCTTTTACTTTTGGCTGCTCCCTTCAGGGGTCGCCACAGCAAATCATCCGCCTCCACCTCACCCTGTCCTCCGCATCTTCTTTTCTGACTCCAACGACCTTCATGTCTTCCTTCACCACATCCATAAATCTCTTCTTTGGTCTTCCTCGAGGCCTTCTGCCTGGTAGTTCCAACCTCAGCATCCTACTGCCAATATACTCACTATCCCTCCTCTGTACATGTCCAAACCATCTCAATCTAGCCTCTCTGACTTTGTCTCCAAAACATCTTACGTGGGCTGTCCCTCTGATATACTCATTTCTGATCCTATCCATCCTCGTTACTCCCAGGGAGAACTATATATATATATATATATATATATATATATATATATATATATATATATATGTATATATATATATATATATATATATATATATATATATATATATATATATATATATATATATATATATATATATATACGGGTATCTCCTTACAGAAATCAAGCGTCGGATAACTCTCGGCCGGGCAGCATTCGGCAAGTTTGAGTGCATCATGAAAGGCAGAAAGGCCAGCATGAAAATCAAGCGGAAGATACATGATGAATATATCCTGCCGGTCATGACATATGGAAGCGAAACATGGGCTCTCAACAATACAATGAAGGAAACGCTCACAGTGGCACAGAGGAAAATCGAACGCCTCATTCTGAATGTCTCTCTAAAGGATAGAAAACCCAACACATGGATCAGAGAGCAAACAGGAGTGAGGGACATCGTGCACACCATCAACAACAGCAAGCACAGATGGGCAGGCCATGTGGCCCGATTCTCCGACAACCGTTGGACAATCAGAGTAACAGAGTGGACGCCCCGGAGCTGGAAACGACCACGAGGACGACCAAAAACAAGATGGCGCGACGACCTGACTCAATGCCTCGGGCACAACTGGCCAAGCCTTGCACGAGATAGAGCCCGCTGGAAGAGGTCCAGGGAGGGGTCCCTCAGCCATGAGTGAAGTCACCCTGAATCCTTGCTGTTCCAACGTTTTTGCCCCTGACCAATTTCTGACATTTTTTGCATGTTTGTTACTGTCATCCATTTCAGATCAAGCAGACCTAAATACAGCATTATATAACGATAAAACAATACTAAATGCAGTTTTCAGTGCCAACTGCATTTATTAAGGGGGAAAAAAACATGTGAACCTACAAGGGCCTGTGTGAATTAGTAATTGCTCCCTAAACCTAACAGCTGGTTGAACCACCTTTTGCATTAAATGCATCATTTAATCAGCTGGTTAACTAAAGTCAGTTTTTTTGCAGCCCAATTAAATCACCTGTAGTGGAAAATTTTTAATATTTACTTTTACACTAGAGCTAGTTGGCTCGCATAGCGCTAGGTAATTAGTCAAATGCCTGTAGTCTAGCCATCCAATAGAATCATGTTTCGTGTGGGACAAAAACGAAAACAAAACAAACAAATAAACAAAAAGTACATCATATCCTAAAAATGTTCTTACTATACAATAAATATTTCCATATTTTGTTGCTTTTTGTGGAGACCAGTTTTAGCAAAAAGTGATAAAAAAAAAAAAAGTGATTAGCTGAAAGTATGTAGGACATTATTGTAAGACAAATTTAAGTTGTTGAAAAAATAAATCCTAAAAGTAAAAAATTAATTTGTTCTTACTATCAAATACTGTACTGTACTTTCATTCTATATTTTGTTGCTTCACCCAGAATTACTTTGTACTGACAAAAACAAAGTTAGTGAAACTTCTGTCACATTTGGGGAAAACCGTGTAAACTTCTATTTAATTCTTGAATGTAAAAAGTACATTTTTATTTATGAAATAATTTAGCTTAGAAAGAGTCACATATATTTCATGTTTTTTTTTATTGTTGTTCATTTGTTTGTTTGTTCTATAGTGATGTTGGGGTCACAGTATATAAGCGGATATCTGAGAAGTAGATTAACCAGATAATCTGAGTGCAGAATTGATAATATAAGTTATGCTTTCATTTACATTTACATGTTTGGAATGGGGTCATCTCTCACCAGTATATCTGTTTGTTTCTCCCAAAGACTGCAAGAACGAGTCTATTACTGACTCACAAACTAAACGTAAACACTGCTTGGAGTGGTACAAGCTCGTAGATGGTGAGACTCGTCCAGCAACCGTAAACGTCTTAAGGTCTAATACACTTGAGGGAATAAAGGAAGGTGAGGACCGATTGGTAAAAGTATGACATGCAGACGGTATGACTGCAGTACTGCACTCTAACTGATGAGTTTGATTTCAGGTTTGGAGAAATTTGTGCGTTATTACTACTTTCTTCACACTCGACATAAAAACCAGTGGCGCACAACCATCACATGTCCGTTTTATTCTACAGAAGGTGGTAAGTATCAGACACACACACACACACATACACACACACTTACATACACAGACAGACAGACAGACACAAACACACACGCACACATACACACAGACAGACAGACAAACACACACGCACACAGACACACACGCACACACATATTCACACACACACACACACACACACACACACACACACACACACACACACAGACAGACAGACAGACAGACAGACCCCCACACACACACACGCACACATACTCTCACACACACACAGACAGACAGACAGACAGACAGACAGACAGACCCCCCACACACACACACACACACACACATACTCTCACACACACACAGACAGACAGACAGACAGACAGACAGACAGACCCCCACACACACACACACACGCACACATACTCTCACACACGCACACACACACACACACACACACACACACACACACACACACACACACAGACAGACAGACAGATAGACACACACACACACACACACACACACACACACACATATTTGTACAACCATTCAAACTCATACCTTGGGGCAATTTTATTAATGTGCATGTCTTTGGACTGTGAGAGAAAACCGGAGCGCCTGGAGGAAACCACTCAAGTACAGGTGGAACATGCAATCTCCGCCCAGAAATACCACAAGCTGAGAATCAAAACCCATTGACCTTCTTACTATGAGGCGGATGTGCTAACCACTACACCACTGTGCCACCTGTTAATTTTTTATTTTTATTTTCCAGCACCAACTTCAGAGCCAAGCAATCTCACAGTTTTAAATGTCACACATGATTCTGCTGTGCTGTGGTGGAGACCGATTCCAGTGCAGGAGCAACACGGGTTTCTGATGCATTACTTAATATGGATTTCAAAAGATGGCCAAGCAGGTACAGGTGAGGACATTTTTGAGATGGATATCAAACTTCAGTTTAAATGAGAAAGAATTTTTACAAGATAAGATAAGATAAAATACAGCTTTATTAATCTCACAATGGAGAAATTCACTGTTACAGGCTCTGGAGAAAGAGAAATTATTATTATTATTATTATTATTATTATTATTATATTATAATAATAATAATAATAATGCTGTTTATATCATGTATTTGCGAAATGAAAGGTCTCAGTGCCATAACCGTCTAAATCCCTCCATGATGAAACATGACGTGAATCATATTCTAACAGACATCTCGCCCCATTTACTGAAAGTCTCTTTAAAGTGGACGATCACAGCTTCTCTACAGTTAAAATCATAAATCATCTGATAAACATGATATCATCATATTATTTGTGTTTTTTTCTTAAAATCACAAAATTTGTGACTTATCAGTCTAATGGGCCTGCGCCCTTCAGTTCGGATCAAGCTGGTGATGTGATTAATGGCTTACCTGTGTTGAGCACGTGTGGATAACAGACGGGCGTGGGGCAGCCATGCATGCCAACTCATAGTGTCCATGTATTGTCAATCTGGGACACTGATTACATGGGGTCGTGGTTAGCACATCCACCTCTCACAGCAAGAAAGTCATGGGTTCAAGTCCTGGGCTCAGCGAGGTCATTTATTTATAGAGTTTGCATGTATTGAGCTTGTTTATGTGGGTTTCCCCTCAGTACTCTGGTTTCCTCCAACAGTCCAAAGGCATGCACTTAAATTAATTGGCAGTTCCAAATTGCCCCTAGGTGTGAGTGTGGGTATTAAAGGCTGTGTGTGTGTGTGTGTGTGTGTGTGTGTGTGTGTGTGTGCGTGTGTGTGTGTTGGCCCTGCAGTAGAGCTGTTCAAGATGTACCCCACCTTCGTCTGATGTCGGCTGAGATAGGCTCCAGTAATTACATGCACAAACTTAAAGTTGATTCATTGCCACAGCCATCCATAGCTGGGAGTCGATGGGAGCTAATTGGCCGAGCTCTCACTGGAGGAAGGCACTCACAGCGATCAACAGCCAATCACGGGTGTCCTTGAGCTCATCTGTATGAGGGGGCAAATAGTACTTTTCCGCCAAGTGTGTTAAACCTGCCCCTAAATACCACTGTGCCACAGCTCAAAAAGAGGCAGGTGGCTAGCATTGCATGTCACAGAGGTTGTGTGTGCATGTTATTGCCCCTCGGTGGTCGATGGTGGCTGTGTGATAGGGCAGGGAATACTTGATAGGTGGGAATTGGGTAAGACTAAAATTAGGAAGAAAGTGCGTGGAAAAAACTTTGGCGGTGGTGGCGCAGTGGTAAGGTGCTGGATTACCCATCATAAAGTAGGGGGGTTCAAGCCCCACTGTCAACCAGTCATCACTGCTGTTCCCCCAGTGCACTAACTGAGTTATCAAAGGCCGGCCGCGTCTCTCACTGTCTATGGTGAGAGGTTCATGTAAAAGAACCATTACTGACTTTCATCAAGATGAGCTGCATAGCCGTCAGCATGTTTCTGCCCCGCGATGGCCTGGCGGGCCGTCCAGGGTGTACTCAGCCCTCACCTAGAGTCAGCTGAGATGGGCGCCGGCCTCCCCGTCACCCGAATTAGGATTAAGCGGTTCAGAAAATGAATGAATGAAAAAAAAAATTATGCATTTTGAATATAACACGACTTTGTGTAGATGTTCCTGCTGTTTGTTGCCTTTTGTCTCCATATCTGACAATAATGAGAAGTTTTCAGCATGTGAAGAGTCTGTAACAGCTTTTGAAACCTCTGCTTGGTGTTCATGTTGTATTTCGAGGTGTTTTTTTGGACCCTCCTCACCACGTTTCTGTGCCATACTCGTAATCACACAGCTCTGTAGCAAGTTCCAGTTTCTCTGTTTCATTTGTTGGGCCTCGGATCTCCCATCACGTGCTTTTCTACACCTCTTCTGGCCACCAGCTTCAGTATTGTGAAGACTACAATGGTTTCAGTAGGTTGTATGTAAATGTGTTTAAAGGGTAAACAAACTTATGCACAACCTGAGATCAAAACAGTCAAAGGTTAATAGAGAATAAACAGGATTACAGTATTATGACCTTAGATGTTTTTGGAAACACAAACACACGTTTAAAAGGTTTGTAGAACATTTAAAACACTGTGCAGTGAAAGCTTGAGGTCGAAGACAGCAGAGAAACCGTTCAGGAAGTCTGTTAGATGTTCAAACTCACCACAGCTGTAAGTGCTGAAGATCGAAAAATACCGACGCTGCACAAGAAGAGGCCTCACGGGTTATAAAGACTCGGAGAGAATCATAAAGAGTCACATTACCGTTAATAAACGCCCTGATGATCGTATGAACATACAGGTTTCTGTTTAGAACGCCATGTGATGAGTTCATTCGCAAAATCAGACAGCCATGTTTGTTGAATTTAGTAAAAATGTATCTTTTTAACTAAATTTTTTTATGAAGTATTTTGTATTTTTTCTTTGTGGATTCTTAAATAGGAGATTTGAAATTGTTGTAAATTAGTTATATTCATTCATTCATTCATTCATTTTCTGAACTGCTTGAGCCTAATTATGGTCAATGGGAGGTTGGCACTCATCTCAGCCGACTCTGTATGAGGGCGGGGTACACCCTGAACTGCTTGCCAGGCCATTGCAGGGAATTAGATATTTAATCAGGTAATAAAAAAACTTTTATTTATTCATCCATTCATTCATTTTCTAAGTAGCATACTTCTAAGTAGGGTCATGGGGAGGCTGGTGCCCATCTCAGCCGACTCAGCTGGGTGAAGGTGGGGTACACCCGGACAGCTCACCAGGGCATTGCAGGGCCAACACACATATATCCATTGACTCTCACAACTGGAGGTGAGTTGAGACAGCCAATTAGCCAACTGTGCATGTTTTGGGACTGTGGGAGGAAACTGGATTACCTTGAGGAAAGCCATGCAGAAACCCCCATGCCTCGCAGAAACTCGACCTTGCTTGTAGTTTTACCACTTGTTTTTCTTTCTGTATTTTTTCTTTCTTCCTTCCTTTCAGGTCATCATCTAGTGGCAGGAAATGAAACCAGTTTTCTTCTCAGGAACCTTAAGGCAGGTTCCTCTTACACGCTCAGCATCGCTGGCAGAACTAAAATTGGAGTGGGACCAAATTCCACCAAGACCTTCTTCACGCTCGTCTCTCCTTCGGCTGACAGTGGTGAGCATGTTATATTTAAAATTATTTGAATATTGTCAAGATATTAAAATAAAGTCACAGTAGGAGAACCACACAGCATAGGATTGTTTCCAGACATATCCATCATCATCATCGTCATCGTCATCATTACTAATCATCAATATCCTCATCATCATCATCATCATCATCATCATCATCATCATTACAATGCTGTAGAGTTGAAAACGCAGGTATCTCCAGCGATGATCCAGTGATGATTCTGTCTCGCAGGGTTAAAGCCGGCCAAGATCATATTAATTGTGTGTGCAGTCGTGCTTCTACTTTCATTTGCATTGTCGTTTGTGATCAGACGGTAAGTGTAAACCAATTTTATTCACGCTCATTGTATCATATCATTTTTTTATTCTCTTTGAAACTCTTAATTTCTAGATTTTTCACCATATGATTCACATTCCAGGTTCAGGAGTAAACTGTTACCCATAATCCCAAGTCCTGTGATCTCTGCAGCAGCGATGCCTCATATCGATGATCAGGTTAGAAAGTCTGACCATGTGATCGTCTGAATATTTCACTGAGATTTATATTTCATCCTTTACCTATAAAAGCTGCTATGATCTATTTAACGATGGGAGGATATAACGTCATTGACCTACATGAAGATTTCCAAGTTGTGGTCAAGTCAGCAGGGGAAAACCCACTAAACATTATTCATTGTCAGTAAAAAAGCTCCATTGCTCAGCAAAGTATGAAGACTTCACACACTTGCGTTAGGTTCGCGAGTGGTGCACAGATCCGAGAGTCCTCTCATGGGTGGAAGGGATGCCATACACTCACCTCCCTGCCACGCACAGAAATTACCAGCAAATCATTAGTGCCTGTTTGACAGGCCCTGAATATGCATACACAGCAGTATATAAAGATGTGGGTGGTTGCATGACATAACACAGAGGGAATATGTGCGTGCTTATGCCCCACCCTGGGTAGTGGTGGTCGTATGGGATGGGGAGGTAACAGTGTGGGGGTGGGAATTGGATACGACTTAAATTATTGGAGGAAAAAAGTGGAAAATCTGAAAGAAAGAAGGTTCGGAATGTCGTGTGTGAGAGAGCGTAGGAATGTATGGACTCTGAGCCTGTTGATTTGTTGTTGTAGAACTTGAAGACCATGACGGAGGAGGTGGACAGCGTCATTCTCGTGCGCCGTGACAATCAGAATCTACAAAGCTGCGCCGGCAAACTGAAACACGGCCCTTCGTCATATGACAGTGAGGTCAGTGCGCACGAAGATGACGAATATGAAGAAGATGAGGATGACGTGGACGATGACGAGACTCATTTTACCTGTTTAATCTCCAGTGAGAAACCAAGTTCCTTTCAGAACCCTAATTATAAAGGACAGTTGCTTCGGTTTCCCGAGTCCCTGGAGATCGCAGATAAAGGACAGATGGAGATTTGCGAGGGTGCACTGACATATAAAAATGGCCTGTTTTTTGAGAATAGAGTTTTAGATAATGAAGGGATATCAGCGCAGTTATAACCCGACTGGAAGCACCGGTGCGGTACAATGACCTGCAGCTGGTCAGAACAGCGCTGTGTGATACTACAGGGAAGAATTTAATTGGCCAGGTTTGTTCGATTGACAAAATCTCTGAAAAACGCTTCTGTCTTACGAGAATAAAGCTCACGTGCGTGTGTGTGTGTGTGTGCATGTGTGTGTGTGTGTGTGTGTGCGTGTGTGTGTTTAGTTACATTTTCTGTTTGCTGGTGATACTTGAACTATGTTGCTGGTGTTTCACCTGAAATGTGATAAATGAAACTTACATCTCTGCCATGAGAAAACAGTCTCACACTCTAATATTTTGCTGGAAGGCATTTGTCCCTGATCACAGCTTGTAATCTCCATGGTGATGTTGCTCCGGTTGTTTGGGTCGAGGCTCAGCAACATTGATGTGGTAAGAAAATCAAGCAGCGGATGAATGTACTGAATGAACAGGTTATCAGATGAATGCACTTTCTCTTGCATGATCTCTTCCTCTGATATAAAATGGGGACTCGGATAATGAAAGAGAGGTTCAGGGAGCTCGAGGAACCGTTTTCACATATGTTTTGGCCCCCCAGAGTCCTAATCTTAATCCTATTGAAAGTGTTCAGGATGTGTTGGAGACTTTATGGCGGGTTCAGTTTTTTTCCTCGTCGTTTTAGAACGTCGATGAGAAATGAACCCGACACCGGATGGAAATCAATTTTATGTGAATTAAGTTTGTTGAAACGGCGGTATGGAGATTACGTGCTGAGATTTCGGCAAAATGCAGAACAATAACATGTTGTAGTGTGCAAGTTTTGTTGTTTTTTTTTCTGGCTGGGTGGCATCTTTGAGAGGAGTTCCATCTGTAAAGAGACACCGAGATATATATATATATATATATACATACACACTGTTGTAGAAAACCATGCGAAAAAGTCCTGTAATGTGAAAAATCATAAATTATTCAAAGAAAAACTACAAAGTTGTCGTCATATGAGTCTGTTTATAAATTTTTACTTTGGTGTTGAAGATGTGATGTTGGAAATAACCAGGTTCTGAGAAATGTACTGACAATTTCTCAGCAAAAAGTTCAGTTGGTGTGGATTACTCATTCTAACACCGGCTTGTGGGGACAGGTTTGTGTTTTCTGTTCAGTCTGTGAATAAGCATCAAAGGGAAGGACAATAAACATATGGAATTGTATCTGAATGGAAAAGAAAAAAGAAGTAATGTTATAATATTCTGAGCGAGAGTTCAACCGCGTATGATTTATTCCTGAGCTTCTCGTAACTTCCTGTGCTGATCTCCCTGCGGTTCTACAGCGCTGATCTCCCCGTGCATCAGATAAAACTGCAGAGGAAATGAATGAACTGAACCTGATTTGATGTTGGACGTAGTTAGTGGTTTATCTATGGTTTCAGTGTGAAGCACGTGAGATGCTGATATGTAAACATGCGAACGACTGTTTACCTCCCGTATACAACGCTGCGTTTAAATTCCACCTCTCATTGCTCACCAGCTTACGATTCATTTAAAAAAAAAAGCTGAATTGTTTTAAGCAAGAAGGTTCTGGGTTTGATTCCCCGACTCGCTGAGGGTGCTGCTGTTTCACATGTTCTCCCAGTGCTTGTTCAGGGTTCCTGTGGGAACTCCAGTTTCTGCCCTCAGTCCAACAACATGCACAGTAGACGACTTGGTGATTCCAGCTTGCCCCTAGGTGTGAGTGTGAGTGTGAATGGTTATATATGTGCTAGTCCTACAATGGACTGATGAGCTGTTCAGGGTGGACCCATCCTCTCGCCCCGAGTCGGCTGAGATGAACTCTGGCCTCCCCGTGACACTAATTAGAATTAAACGCCTTAGAAAATGAATGAAAATTATGATGTCGTTTTATTAGAATGATCAATTTGGTGTGATATGTTAACCGTTTTTATACCAACAGCAGTTTCACGGTGACTCGTACAGCAGCGGCTGTGCACAGCGAGCCAGGGTAGCATGGTGGTTAGCATGTTCACCTCACTTGCGTGTGTGTGTGTGTGTGTGTGTGTGTGTGTTGGCCCTGCCATGAACTGGTGAGATGTTCAGCGAGTACCCTGTCTTTGCCCAGTGTTGGCTGAGATAGGCTTCAGCCTCCCATGACTCTAGTAGAATAAAGAAGCTTAGCAAATGAGTGGGCGTTCCTTTTATTTATGGTTTCAGTATTGGCTGTGAAAGTTTCACACTAAAAAAAAAAAAAAAAATTAAAAAAGGGTGGTAGATTTGGGAATGTGAGTAAATTCTACCGCCCTCTGCTGGTCACTGCGCATGGAGCCATGCATGAGCTCAATGAATCGAAGCCGCCGGCCGCCATATTGGTCCTCCCTATTCCCAGCATGGCGATTTCCGGTGCATACTGTTTAACATGGTTCACTTTTTTTTATTGTTATTACAGCATTACTAACTGTTTTTAAATCAGTGACGCACAATACACAAGACGGATGTTGCCCAGTTTCTTAATTTCCTAAACTCTGACTTTTTTCATTTTGCTCTCATCACAACTCTGAGTGCAGAAAGTTTTTCAAAGGGACTTTATCAGAAACATCATTCAATCATTCATGCTCTGGCCCGCTTAATTCCTATCCGGGTAGCAGGGAGACTAGTGCCCATCTCAGCCGACCCTGGGCAAGGGCAGAGTACAGTCATGTGAAGAAATTAAGATGCCCCATTAAGTAGTCAACTCGTTATTAAGAATTGTCCAATTTTGTTTTTTAATTGATTTATTTATGGAAATTAAAGTAATTTAACTGTAATTAAATAACATAAATCAACATATTTTAATTAATAAAACAAAAGACATGACCAAAAATGTGTGTATTTCAATGGAGAAAAAAATTAGGACACACCCACATATTGTCCCATTTAAAACGGCTACAATCGATCAGAACACTGTTACCCAGCCTTGTGAAGACGACTAGCCCTATTTAAACCTCAGACATTTAGTTTGGTGCCCCTGTCTGTTGAAGTGAGACTGAGCACCATGGCGAGATCCACAGAGCTGTCTGAGGCCTTCAGAAAGAAGAGCTGTCCCACCATTTGGAAAGTAGTTTACAAGTTGAGGACGTTCAAAATAACAGCCCTCATACCCAGATCTGGCAGTCCGAGCAGGTTCACCCCAGAGCAGCCGCAAGACGCTCATCAAGAATAATAAGAAAATATCTTTACTATTGTTTAATTACAATTAAATCATTGTCTTTTGGGTTCGAGTCTCGAGCTCACTGAGGACGTTTCTGCGTGGAGTTCATCATCCTCTTCCTCCGCCCTTCCCCTTCACTCTCTTTTTATTCCTCATCATCTTCTTGTTTGTTCTTCTGCTGTTGCTTCTACTGCTTCGCTTCCTCTACCTCTCCTTCTTCTCCTTCTTCTCCTTCTTCTCCTTTTTCTTCTTCTTAGTATTATTATAGGAATAGACCTGGGTTTGCAGGCCTGCCTCATAACAAAACGGTGATGGGTTCCTCAGGTTTATCAAGGACATTTCTGTGCAGGGTTTATATATTCTCTTGTGTGTGCTTGTGTGGGTTTCCTCTGGGTAGTCTGGTTTTATTCCGCAGTCCAAAGGCACGCACAGGAGGAGAACTCTCTGTCCAAAATTGCCTCAGGGCTTCAGTGTGAGTGGGAACTGGCTGTGTGGGGGTTGACCATGCAGTGGTTTGGTTTGAAAAATGAAGGGTGCAAGAGAGAGAGAGAGAGAGAGAGAGAGAGAGAGAGAGGAAAGGGGGGAGAGAGGGGGAACAGGGCAGAGAAAGAGAGAGAGAGGAAGGGGAGGAGAGAGGAAGAGGAAGGCGAGAAGAAGAGGAAGGCGAGAGGAAGGGGAGGGGAATAGTTGAAAGATCCTCATTGTGTAGTTTATGAAGTGAACAGCAGGTGGCGGTAGAAGACGCTCAAGTTGTGTTGTAGGTGTGTTGCTTGTATTGGAGTTTTTCCACTTCGAGCCCAGACCGAGGCTTACGGAACCCACCACCACCACCACCACACACACACACACACACACACACACACTTTCTCTCTCTCTCTCTCTCTCTCTCTCTCTCTGCCTCTACTGCAGCACCAAACATTACCCATACTGGAGTAAACATCTGGAATATGGAGATAAAAAGAAAGAGTCGACTCGACAGACAAGGAAAAAAACCGTCATACCCGAGATAAGAGGAATAAATAAACAATATAACAACAACAACAACCAACTATCACTACTGCTACAAATAATAATAACAATAATAATAATAACAATAATAATATTAAAGCTGGAAGGCGAGAACATTCTGTCGGATTCCAGGAGCGTGTTGGTTCTGTTCATGAAGAAAAGAAGAAAAGAAGAAAAGTTGAGGGACTCGTTTGGTTTTTGGAATCTAAAGCAGAGACAACCTTCCAAACTCGAGGAGAAATGGGGTGAGTTTTCTTCACTAAGGACGGAGGGATGGATGGAGGGATAGAGAGATATAGATTGATGGAGTTTATTGGAGAATAAAACCCCAAAAATAACAAGTCGAGTAATTATTGTAAACCTGCCAAGGCTGTGGGTTCACTAAATACTGTTAAACTACTTTATTATTATTATCATTACTATTATTATTATTATTATTATTAATGCAGCCGTGAGGGGGGGGTCACAAACCAGTGTCTGTCCCTCACGCCGGTCCCAAGCCCAGATAAATGCAGAGGGTTGCGTCAGGAAGGGCATCCGGCGTAAAACAAATGCCAAATAAACTATGCGAATCACAAGAAAGAATCACATACCGGATCGGTCGAGGCCCGGGTTAACAACGACCGCCATCAGTGCCGTCAACCAACAGGGTGCTGATGGAAATTGGACTACTGTTGGTCGAAGACGTCGAAGAAGGAGAGGTGGGAGGCGTGTCCATTGCCAGAGAGAGAAGAGGAAAGGCATGAGTCTAGGACTGAAAGTAGGGACTTTGAATGTTGGAACTATGACAGGAAAAGGTAGAGAGCTGACTGACATGATGCAGAGGAGGAAGGTGGACATACTGTGTGTTCAGGAGACCAGGTGGAAAGGTCGCAAGGCTAGAAGCATAGGAGCAGGGTTTAAGCTGTTTTATCACGGTGTGGATGGGAAGAGAAATAGAGTCGGAGTCATCTTGAAGGAGGAGTTTGCCAGGAATGTTCTAGAAGTGAAAAGAGTGTCAGACAGAGTGATGAGTCTCAAGTTAGAAATTAAAGGTGTGATGGTCAATGTTGTTAGTGCTTATGCCCCACAGACAGGATGTGAGCGAGAAGAGAGGGAGAGATTCTGGAGGAGTTAGATGATGTGATGCAGAGTGCCCCAGAGGTGAAAGAGTGGTCATTGGTGCAGACTTCAATGGACATGTTGGTGCAGGAAACAGAGGGGACGAGGAAGTGATGGGTAGGTTTGGTATCCAGGACAGGAACGCATGAAGGACAGATGTTGGTAGATTTTGCAAAAGGATGGAAATGGGTGTAATGAATACTTTCTTCCAGAAGAGAGAGGAGCATAGGGTGACTTATAAAAGTGGAGGTAGGAGCACACAGGTAGACTACATCTTGTGCAGGCGATGTAATTTAAAGGAAGTCAGTGACTGCAAAGTAGTAGCGGGTGAGAGTGTTGCCAAACAGCATAGGATGGTGGTGTGCAGGATGATGCTGATGGTGAGGAAGGTGAAGAAGGCAAAGGCAGAGCAGAAGACAAAGTGGTGGAAGTTGAAAAAGGA
This sequence comes from Plotosus lineatus, assembly GCA_024760905.1. NCBI lineage: Eukaryota > Metazoa > Chordata > Actinopteri > Siluriformes > Plotosidae > Plotosus > Plotosus lineatus. The sequence goes on along the minus strand of CM045737.1, from coordinate 50,659,842 downwards.
AGAGTGTCGGATTGTCTTCAAGGAGGAGTTGAAACAGGCTTTGGGTGGTCAGGAAGTGCTTCCAGATGACTGGACAACTACAGCTAATGTGATCAGGGAGACAGGAAGGAGAATACTTGGTGTGTCATCTGGAAGGAAAGTAGATAAGGAGACTTGGTGGTGGAATGAGGAAGTGCAGGAGTGTGTACAAAGGAAGAGATTAGCTAAGAAGAAGTGGGACATTGAGAAAACCGAAGAGAGTAAACAGGAGTACAGGGAGACACAGCGTAAGGCAAAGGTAGCAGTGTCAAAGGCCAAACAGAGCGCGTTTGATGACTTGTATGCTTGGTTGGAAAGTAAGGAGGGAGAAAATGATTTATACAGGTTGGCACAGCAGAGAAATAGAGATGGGAAGGACGTGCAGCAAGTTAGATTGATAAAGGACAGAGAGGGAAATGTATTGACCGATGACAGAAGTGTGCTGGGAAGATGGAAAGAGTACTTTGAAGAGCTGATGAATGAGGAAAATGAGAGAGAAACAAGAGTAGAAGAGGTGACTGTTGAGGACCAGGAAGTAGCAAAGATTAGTAAGGGTGAAGTGAGGAGGGCATTGAAGAGGATGAAGAATGGAAAGACAGTTGGTCCTGATGACATACCGGTGGAGGTATGGAAGTGTCTAGGAGAGGTAGCAGTAGATTTTCTGACAAGAACATTTAACAAGGTCTTAGAGAGTGAGAGGATGCCAGAGGAATGGAGGAGAAGTGTGCTGGTGCCCATTTTTAAGAACAAGGGAGACGTGCAGAGTTGTGGCAACTACAGAGGGATAAAGTTGATGAGCCATACGATGAAGTTATGGGAAAGAATAGTGGAAGCTAGACTTAGGGCAGAAGTCAGCATTTGTGAACAACAGTTTGGTTTCATGCCAAGAAAGAGCACCACAGATGCAGTGTTTGCCTTGAGGATGTTAATGGAGAAGTACAGAGAAGGTCAGAGGGAGCTGCATTGTGCCTTTGTGGATCTGGAGAAAGCATATGACAGGGTGCCGAGAGAAGAACTGTGGTATTGCATGAGGAAGTCTGGAGTGGCAGAGAAGTATGTTAGAGTGGTGCAGGACATGTATGAGAGATGTAAGACAGTGGTGAGGTGTGCTGTCGGTGTGACACAAGAGTTCAAGGTGGAGGTGGGACTGCATCAAGGGTCAGCTCTCAGCCCCTTCTTGTTTGCTATGGTGATGGACAGGCTGACAGACGCGGTTAGACAAGATTCCCCATGGACTATGATGTTTGCAGATGACATTGATGCCCTGGAAAGGAGGGGAATGAAGATTAGCCTCAGTAAGACAGAATACATGTGCATGAATGACAAGGACCAAAGAGGAACGGTGAGATTACAGGGAGCAGAGATAAGAAAGGTGGAGGATTTTAAGTACTTAGGCTCAACAATCCAGAGCAATGGAGAGTGTGGAAAAGAGGTCAAGAAGCGTGTACAGGCAGGTTGGAATGGGTCCGGTGTGATGTGTGGTAGGAGGGTATCGGCAAGAATGAAGGGAAAAGTGTACAAGACGGTGTTGAGGCCAACGATGTTGTATGGGTTAGAAACACTGGCCCTGGGGAAAAGACAGGAGGCAGAGTTGGAGGTAGCAGAGATGAAAATGTTGAGGTTCTCTTTGGGTGTAACGAGGATGGATAGGATTAGGAATGAGCACATCAGAGGGACAGCACATGTAAGACGTTTTGGAGACAAAGTCAGAGAGGCTAGATTGAGATGGTTTGGACATGTACAGAGGAGGGATCGTGAGTATATTGGTAATAGGATGCTGAGGCTGGAACTACCAGGCAAAAGGCCTAGAGGAAGACCAAAGAGACGATTCATGGATGTGGTGAAGGAGGACATGAAGGTCGTTGGTGTAAGAGAAGAAGATGCAAAGGATAGGGTGAGATGGAGGCAGATGATTCGCTGTGGCGACCCCTGAAGGGAAAAGCCGAAAGGAAAAGAAGAATTATTATTATTATTATTATTATTATTATTATCACATTTTCATTCATTTTCTGAACCTCTTAAAAGTCATTAGGTTCTGGGGGGAGGGGCCATCTGATTTTATATCAGGTTATTACAGCTGATAAACATTTATATTTATCAGGGAGGTCAGGTATGAGGGCATGCGCCGGGACGGCACTTCGCCGCATCCACCAGCCGCCTCCACTCATCCGGCTGTCTCCTGGCGATCGACCAGGCCTGTGCAGGGCCCATACCCCCCAGCAGGGCAGCCCTCAGCTGCGACAACCACGTCGCACGCGGTCTTTCCCGCGATCGGCTCCAGCCCCTAGGATCCCGAACGGACAGGATCCGGTGTGCTGGGTCTGAAGGCGGGAAATGCGTCAAGTGCCCATAGTAGCGCAGCTGACGGTCGCGGATCAAGCAGGTTACTCTTACCATCCCCGCATTCCTGAGCACCTTCTGGTTGGTAACACAGTCCCACCAGCGGTATCCGAAGATACGGCGAAGGGAAGTCGTAACAAAGGAGTCCAGTCGTCGTCCAAGCTCAACCGTGAGTGTCCATGTCTCACTTGAGTAGAGCAAGACAGGGAGCACAAGGGAGTGAAAGACTCAGATACCTCGACCGCCACACGGTCCTGTCCAGCGAGTTCATCGCCCCATAGGCTAGACCAGGGGTCAGCAACCCATGGCTCCGGAGCCGCATGCGGCTCTTTCACCTTTCTGGTGCGGCTCCATGGCTTTTCAAAATAATGTTGTACTTTCCGGTGGCCGACGGGTGCATCACAAGGTGCTTATTTACTCACATCGGAAGCCATCTTGGTGAGATCACATTAATATTTAAGACTTAAAGTAAGGTGATCTCACGAAGATGGCTTCACTTCAGAATTGAAGCAGTAACGTCCAATCTAGTTTTTTTTTTCTTTTCTTTTGATGATTAGTGATTGGGTGGAAACAGGTGGAAGGTGTGATTATTGTTTGGTTGAAGTAAAAACCTGCACCCACACCGGCCCTTTGCAGATAAGATTGCCCACCCCTGGGTTAGAGAGTTAAACCAGCTTTCACCTGAATGATCTGAGTACCCTTCCAATGCTCTTTTAGGGTTGAAAATTACATACATGAAAATTAAGAGTCACGGGTGTGGGCGGAAATTTATTTGGTGTGGGCGGGGTGATTTTGTGTGTGTGTGTGTGTGTCAACAAGAAAACAAGAACGCACAGAAAATCACCCCGCCCACACCAAATAAATATAAAAGAGCCCCAAAAGAGCTCATGGCAAGCAGCAGCGCGGCAAGCGAGAGATTTTTTTTCTGCCGCCGGGGTTTGTAATCCAGGAACGGAATTCATAGCTGAAGTAAGATGGTGGATGAGATTTGTTTATACACAGCAATCTCCGAATTAAATAACTGTCCTCCAAGTGACAAAATAAAAGACTGGGTGTGGTTCAGTCTCCGCTCTGAGAATGGGTTGGTCAGTGAATGTTGAGCAGTCTCCTTCTTAAAATAAGTCTTCATATACTTTTCTGTGTTGCTGTTGTTTTTGACAAAACAACATAAATATAACGAATAAAATAAAATTTAAAAAAAGATCCCACGAAGGGATGGTGAGGTAGATACCCAACCCGTAACACATCTGGCTGTTCCCCGTCCCTCACTTCGTGGGATCGAAATTCTTTTTCTTTATAAAAATAAAACGAGGACTCGAACACATTCATTCATTTTCTGACCCACTTAATCCTAATTTCGAGTCGCGGGGAGGCTGGAGATTTTTTTTTAAATCTAAATGTTTTTGTTGCAAGCAGAATTGTAATTGAATTGTCTCTGCAGTTGTTTAAATCAGTGCAATATGCTGTTTTATATTAACATGAAGGGAAATGAGGGAAAACATTATATGCAGTGTTATTTGATTTTAAATATCAAAAAAGGATTTGTGGCTCCCAGATATTTCTTTAATGTGGAAAACGGGACCAAATGGCTCTTTGAATGGCAAAGGTTGCCGATCCCTGGGCTAGACCAAGTCGACGATTGATCTCGGCCCTGCAATCAGTGGAACGATGGACCACGCTGCCAAGGTAAGTGAAAGACTCCACGATCTCTACTCTTTCACGACCCACAGCGATCGAGTCAACAGCAGCATCGAAAGCCTGGATCTTGGTTTTGATCCAGGAGACTCGCAAACCAAGTGGTTCCAACTCCTCACCCAACGAACAGAGAGTGTCCGTCAGGACATCCACCGTTTCTGCGAAGATCACTGCGTCATCGGCAAAGTCCAGGTCAGTAATCCGAACCTCACCGAACGACACACCGCAGGCCGATCCACCCAATACCGCCGCCATGATCCAGTCCATTGCAGTACGGAAGAGAGTGGGGGCCAGAACACACCCCTGCCTCACTCCGGTCTCGACCAAAAGGAGCTCCCCACACCTCACAGCACTCTCTGTCCCAGAATACAGCGACGATATCAGCTGGACCAGAGCCAACGGGATCCCACGTAGACGAAGTATGCCCTAGAGGGCCTCCCTATCCACTGAGTCAAACGCCTTGCGAAAATCTATATAGGTGGCAAGGAACCCCCTATCAAACTCCCGCAAGCACTCAGATAGGACATGGAGCGCCAGGATGCGGTCAACGGTAGACCTCTTCGGTGTAAACCCGGACTGTTCAGGGCGCTCGTGCGCTAGAAGCTGCTGTTGGATCCTGTCCAGTAGAATCCGTGCGAAGACCTTGCCCAGAACTGAGAAGAGAATAACCCCCCGGTAACTGTTGCATTCTCGGGTATAAGATAAGATAAGATACAGCTTTATTAATCTCACAATGGAGAAATTCACACCCTTCCCCTTCCAGATCGGGACAACGATGCCCCATTTCCAGTCATTTGGGATGACACCAGTGCTCCACACGGAGCACACAAGAATGAACAGCCACCTGAGAACGGCCTCACCTCCCGCCTTAAGCATTTCCACGTGGATACCACAAACTCCCGCAGATTTGCCATCCGCCAAGCGCCACACCGCCCTCCGAGTTTCCTCAAGAGTTGGCGGGTCGCAGCCTGGGGGAAGGTCGGCAACAAGAGTTTCAGCATCCCCAATGGCCCGGCTCTGGGCGGAAGGGTCAGCATGATACAACTCCTCAAAGTATTTGGCCCAACGAGTCCTCACTTCCGATTCTTCAGTAAGGACATTACCGTTTTCCAGCTTTCACCCTCTGACATCGCGATGTGGACTGAGAGGAACGGAGGCCCCGCAATGCCCTGTAAGCCAGGCGAGAGTCACTCCAATTCAAGTGGCCCTCGACCGTCTCACAGAGATCGCGGACCGCAGCCTCCCGATCTCTTTGCACCGCCTTGACGGTTTCGTGCTTCAGGTCCCTGGCCAGACCAACTCTGCCGTCGAGTCAAGCCTGTCTCGCGATGATGACGTCGATGGTCTCCGAGGAGATGGCTATTCCCGGTCGTCTGGGCGACCGCGATATGCAGCCACGGGACACCTCCAGGTTGCAGTCTCTGAAACCAGTCCAGAGAACCTCCGTGCCTGCACCCGCGTACAGATACTCCAGGGATTCCCCAAGCCTACTGGCGAACTCCGAAGCCACATCAGAATCCCTGAGTCGGCTTATGTCAAATCGCATTTGACGAGCCAGGGCTTTCTCAGGGCGCCTGAAGCGGATCTTCAGAATCGCCACCAGAAACCCGTGGTCTCCCGAGAATAGCTGGGCACTTCTGAAGACATGGCAGTTCTGGACCAGCCGCCAGCGACTACCTATCAATCTCCTTCCTAGTGATGCCGTCGTTGGAGTACCAAGTCCAGCATCGCGGATCTGATCTCTGGAACCCGGCATCCAGAGCCGTGGGGACCGACACATGCTTCGTAGCCATCCCAGTTAGTGCCAGTGGTCGCATTGAAGTCCCCCAGTACGATCAGGGTGTCCCTTCCCAGAACCCCCGACACCACCGAGTTGAGCTGGTTGTAGAAGGTTTCCTTCATAGATCGATTCACTTACCCCGGTCAGAGCGTACATTGCGATGATAGAGAGCGTCTCCACTGTGTGAATCACCCTCAGTCGCATAATACGCTCGTTGACCGGGACCACCTCCGATACCAAAGGAGCCAATCGATCAGCGACGGCGACGGCAACTCCCTGAGTGTGAAGACCGTCGGCCCATCCAGACCAGTAGGAGGTGTAGCCACTGACACCTGTCTCGCCGGACCCAGGCCTCCGCACCTCAGAAAGGGCCATAATGCCGACGCCAAGCAGACTAAGCTCCCGTGATACCAGAGGCAGGTGAGAGTCGTCACGTTCCATGCGCCGACCCGGACTGACCGCCTCAGATTCAACCGAGGCGAACCGAAAGCAGCTGGTGTCCGACACCTTTGCACCACCCGCGTCACTCACCCTATCACGCCCGACCTGGTTGCTCCAGGATTTCAACCCCATCGTGGAGTGGGGGTCCCAGAGGCTTTTCCCCATCCCCCCCTCATACACCGAAGGCAGGCGTCGGGGTTACTGCCCTGGAGCAAACTCCAGCGTTTAGTGGTGCGTTTTGCTGGCGTTTTTTAATAGGGCGAGGGTGCAAACCCCACCCCCCGTGGCTCCTCTAGGGCAGGGGTGCCGCTCCCTGACAAGCAAATACCCGGAGGTACCCGCATAGTACTTCATAAATTTAAAATACATTTATATTTATACTTGTTTATTTCTATGCTCTGTTATTTATTTATTTATTAAACTCATTAACTAATTAATTTATTTATTCGTATGTCTTTTTGAATCTGAGGCCCATGATATGAACGAACTCAGTGGTCACCAACATGGTGCCTGTGGGAACCAAGTCGCCTACAAAGACCACATGAGTGGCCCCTGGTCAGTTCTAAAAGTAGATCACCGTATCACCATTACCATCGAGCTGCGTCTGATTTTTTTTGTTGATATTGTTCTTTAAATCTCACTTGTATTTGGTGTGAAATTGAAAATGACAAGGAGGCAGTGGTGGCCTGGGGGTAAAGGTTCTAAGGTTGTGGGTTCAAGCCCCACTCTCACTGGGTTGTCACTGCCCCCCCCCCCCCCCCCACACACACACACACACACCAGTGCACTAACTGGGCTATCGAAGGCCGGTCATGTCTCTCACTGTCTATGGTGAGAGGTTCATGTAAAAGAACCATTGCCTACTTTCGTAAAGAGGAGCTGCATAGGCATCAGCATGTTTTTGCCCTGTAATGGCCTGGCAAGCTATCCATGGTGTACTCTGCCCTCATCCGGAGTCGGCTGGGATGGGTGCCAGCCTCTCTGTGACCCTAATTAGGATTCAGCGATTACAGAAAATGAACCATGAACGATAAAAATGACAATATTATAAAAAACTAAAAAAATGTATATTCATATTATATGAGACCTACATTGGTCTTCATGGCAACGGGTTGCTTTTTGGGAGTTTTTCTAACAGTTTCATGATAAAAGACCGCTGTTTTTAACTCGTGCACTTTTTCCGCTCATAGTGCGCTGCTTGCTGAGTAGTTAGCATGATAGCGTGCATGACATACTAGCGAGCGCAGTGAAGGTGAGGGGGTGATTTACCCCAAAGACATAGCAGAAAAGAGAAAAAAACCCACACAATTTTCACGGTGGGGGAGAACCAGTTCTTTTTTCCCTACGGTGAAAGATTCCTGTATCACATTTGCGGGGAGGGGCCGTAGTGACGGCTAAGCGGCGTAATGTCGAGAGACATTTCTAAACGTGTCATGCAAGCTACCATGCTAACTACCAGTTCTAATTTCAGTGTCTTCACAGAGATGAATAGCATTAATTATTAATACAGTGGTACCTTGAGTTACAAGTGTCTTTTATAACAAATTTTCCATGATACGAGCTTCGATCCGCCAAAAGTCCGCCCCATCCAACCACTAAAATTTTCATTTATGAGCTTTGCTGGGGTAAATGGCTTCTCCGGGCAGATTAGCCTCGTATTCTTCCGCATGTATTCCTCCTCGCTCTGAGAACGCCTTGTGCAGTGCTTCTCAATTAGTTTCGGTGATGTCCCCTATAGGAAGAAAAAAAATTCACGCCCCCACAGCACCCCGTGCACGACTACAAATATTGTTCACTGCATGTCATATCGTTTGCTCGATGCTTTCCCCTACACCATAAGGGACACAGTGAGAGCACCACTGTTAACTACTTCAGATGATGTGCAATTGCACTTAATTCTAGTACAGTATGGCAAAAAAGCATGTTCCCCAGGGCCATACGCCCCTCCCCTGGCATCACACCACGCCCCCCCAAGGGGGGCGTGCCCCAATATTTGAGACACACTGGCCTTGTAGGAGCTCACCACAAACCTTTCCTTGCTGGCATTCGTAGCGTGCACATGCACAAAATTCTCCTCCTCCTTCTTTGTTACGGACCACCTCATGTCTGCCCAAGTGACATCTTCGCGCCCATGTGACATCTTTGTCACAGTCGATGATTGGAAGGGTTAGTTGACTTCTTGTTTATTCTTGTTTAATTATTATTTCTTATTAATTATTATTAATGTTAATGCACATGTATTATTATTATTGTTATTAAGAAGTATTTATTGTTTTTACATCTTCTTCTTCATGTTTATCTTTAATATATTAGGTGAAATATACGTATTTAGTGCAGCTAACTGGGTTATCAAAGGCGGGCCATGTCTGTCACTGTCTATGGTGAGAGACATGTAAAAGAACCATTGCTGACTTTCGTAAAGAGTAGCTGCAAGGTCGTCAGCGTGTTTCTGTCCTTTGCTAAAAAGGGTTGTGACAGGAAGGGCATCCGACGTAAAAACCTCTGCCAAATCAAACGTGCGAATCAGATGATTCGCTGTGGCGACTCCCGAGTAAAAGGGAAAAAGCCGAAAGGAAGACAGACAGAATACGCATTTTGTGCAGGTTAGATGAGTTTGGGAGGGGCTGGGAAAACGGATTAATTGGTTTTCTATTATTTCTGATGGGAATTTTTGCATTATCTCATGAACATTTTCACTTACGAGCTCGCCCTCGGAACGGATTAATTTCATAAGTCAAGTTAACACTGTACTGAGTAAGATTATCCTATGAATTACAAGCGGGGATTGAACCAATGCGGATCAACTGTTTTTTCCCCAGAAGTGACATTAAACCGCATGGGTGGGTAATCCAGCTGAAGTAAACAAACAGCAAGCGAGAGAATAGTGAGCCGCTGCAACCATCCATCGTCATTTTTTACATTTTTTGTGAAGGAATTCTGAAGAAACAGGGTCTGTTTTTAGATGTAAAACCTTGGGCTTAGTGCCGGGTTGTTCTGTCTGGAGGCCATGCCGATAGCAGATCGGAATGCACGGGGGTTATGATTGTTAAACGTGTAGTTGAACTGTTAAGTGATGAACTGATGATTCATTTGAAACAAGCGGATGGGTGACATCCAGAAGAATTGCAGGAGGCAATTAAATATAAATAAATAGGATCTAGGTGATGCGCCAAGAACCTCTCCAAAGATTAGACCCCACTGTGGCTGCAGAGCCCAGAAGAAAAACACCCTTGAACACATGTCTTTGAGTGAGGCCTGCAAGGTCTTTATCTGGCGTAACAAATCTTATTTAAGATTTTTTTTGGGGGGTGGGTCTGATTTTTGAACATGAGTTTCTTGGTGAATTGAAGCACGAACTGGATTAAAATGGTCTTTGCAGGCGACTGAACTGCATATGAAAGTAAAACTGCTGTACGCATCACAGCCTATAGGACAACACATACATGTCAGTTCCAGCCCTGGTTGTCCTATTGGCTGTGATGTGTACAGCAGGTTTACTTTCATGTAGTGGTATCATGGCAGCACGCATGCATGCTTGACAAGAAGTAATTGCCCTGCGGAACCGCAGATGCCGTATGTGATCATTTTAAAGAGCCAGTAATACAAATTTACCATAGGTACCCTTTAAGGTCATCAGATATCCCATAGTATACTCCAGTAAGTTTGTACACTTGTTGGGACATGAAAGCGAATGTCCGGATTTGCTTTTTCAGACCTGCTGGGTACAGTTTGTATAGAAATGTGTTGTTTTTTTTTCTGTCTGTGTATTCACTTGATCATAAAACTAATTTAAATGAACAAACAAGCCGGATTCAGATGTGACGCGGCGTGCCGTAAACCAGTTCCGTGAAAGGTAAGCAGATGAATGGAAATAGCATTCAGTATTGTCACAGTGAAGCAACTTCAAATTCATGATGTCATTTATAAATAGAGTTCAGCATTCACGAAAATGAGAATGTGTTTAATCAACTTTGAACACGGACCACGAGCGGGAATTCTGTGTCCCGACAGCACTACTCATGTAAATTTGCTCCTTACTTAAATCAGTTGGGTCGCCTCCTCGAGGTTCGTGTTAGAGTTAATGCTATCAGATCATTGGGCTGTTGGGACACGTATCGGGTCTAACCGTGTGTGTTCCTGCTATTATTATACAGTAACCTCCTGTTCTTCATGGGGATTACGTTCCGCCCCTTCCCGTGGATCCTGCAAATCCGCGAATTATTGATGCGGTTTTAAAACCCTATGTATGATATTACATACACTAAAATCTGCTTGATAAACCCATTCTCTCATCAGTCTTACTCATTAATACAGTAATAATGCAGTAAAATGTAGTAATGATTAATAAAAACTTTTTAATTTTGTACTGTGATAATATTTATGAATAAATAAAGCGCTTAGGCTCCTTACCAGAAGCTAGAGGAGATGCAGGGCGTTTTTGAGTGACATCATAGTGCTTAAATAATCATTAAAAGCACACGAAAAAACGTGAATTCGCAATTCAAGCAATCACGTTGATGATATGTGCACAAAAGAGGAAAACAGAGGTGTACACATCATCTGCAACCAATCAACAGGAGGGAGAAACAAAAGCTCTCAGCCATTGGCTGAATTTGAATCATGTTCCAGTAACTTCTGGGGCTGCTGCTAATCCGCGAGTATGCGGGGCTGCGACCGGTGAACCGGGAGTGGGGGGGGGGTTTACTGTATAGATTTAGATCAGGGGTCCCCAAACTTTTTCTTGGACCTTCACAGAAAAAAGTCAGGAAATGAATAATACTAATACTAAAACCGCTGCTTGCTATCAGTTGACCGACGCGAAAGCTTCCTGAACAGACGACTGGTTCAGCCAAGCCTGGCATACAAATGTATTCTCCTGAGCTTATGGTCCACTTTTTAGCTTTGAGAGTTTGTCTACACACATTTGTCCTTGCAAGCGATCAGACTTGTCTTTGTTAAAGGATTCAGAGTGTCGGCACAGATTGTATTCTTTGAATACCGCCACCACCTCTTGACAGATGATCCAAATAACCTTTTCTTTGCATTGAGCAAAAAAAATAATAATTTGTCCACTGCAGGTTAAATACCCTGCATTCTGAATCAATTTATTTTCTCTTCCATAACCTTTTCACCATTATTCCGTTCTATTTGACAGGGGAGAGTCGAGGATTTTTGTTTCAGGGGGGTTCAGATAGGGGCACAGATGGCAGAAGGGTGGAATAGAATGTCATGTTCAAGGTGTGTATTAGTCTCGAGCGCGTGGTAAGACTAAAAAAAAATGCGTCTCTGGTACTGTTCAGGGGACCGGGCCGAATGTGGAGGTGGGCCATAACCGGCCCGCGGGCCGTAGTCTGGGTACCACTGTTTAGATGTTGTCTGAAGGTGGAGCTGCCGATAGATATCAAGGGGTGCATGCTGGAAGTATGGATAGTTCAGAACTGGTGGTATTCTGAATGATTCTCTGTGTGATGATGTAATCAGTCCTTTGTGCTTGTTGACACCCCCACCCCTGACACACACACATACACACTAATGCAAACTCAAAGTCTTTGTAACAACACGGAACATGAACTTGTTGAACGGATAATTAAACTAACAAGACAAGCGATACGAACAAAATCTTCAGGTTAGATTCATGTACAGTCGGCCCCCAATTTACGAAGACCCCTTTGTACGAAATCCCCGGATTACAAAAAACATTTTCTTGAGTTTCCGTCCCGAAATACGAAACAACCCCCTCTTACGAAAAGAAATTCAAAATTCAAACGCGACAATCAAAATTTCACGACGCGCAAGTTGCTCTCTCATTGGTTGTCTCTCAACATCCCGCCCCCGCTGGCCTCTGATATAGAGACAGAAGGAAGCTTCACTCTTTAGTTTTTAGTTTAGTTTTTTAAGTTGTTTAATTCAGTAAATGTTCATTTGAGCTCATCTGGAATTCTGATCCCTCAAGGAATCAAATTAAAGTTGAGTTTGTCAAGCAGGGAATGTGCTTTGAAGTCATGTCTTGTGGGCGTGGCCTGCAGTGCATGCACGAGAGAGAGACAGAGAGAGAGAGAGAGAGAGAGAGAAATAGAGGGAATAACGCTTTAGTTTTTAGTTTTTTTAGTTGTTTTAATTCAGTAAATTTTTAATAAATGTGGGCGCATTTGAGCTCATCTAGAATTCCGATCCCTCAAGGAATCAAATTAAAGTTGAGTTTGTCAAGCAGGGAATGCACTTTGAATTCCATGTCTTGTGGGCGTGGCTCACAGTGAGAGAAGGAGATAGAGAGATAGAGAGAGAGAGAGAGATAAAGAGAGAGAGAGAGAGAGGTGTGTGTGTGTGTGTGTGTGTGTGTGTGTGTGTGTGTGTGTGTGTGTGTGTTTTAATAAAAATGTTAAACAATGGTTTAATTAATAAATATGTTAATAAAATGGTGTAATATGTTTCTGTGTGTAGTTTGCATGTTCTCCCCGCGCTTGTGCGGGTTTCCTCCGGGTGCTCCGGTTTCCCCCCGCAATCCAAAGACGTGCACTGTAGGTTAATTGGCCGTTCTAAATTGACCGTAGTTTCTCTCCTGCAGCGGCACTGGAACCCAGTCGTATCGGCACTTGCCCTTCCATTGGATCCTTCCGGTGGCGCCAAGACGGGGGGGGGGGCTTGCTGCTTGGGTAACAGCCTGTCCCTCATTACTCCCTACCCAGGCTCTGCACACTGGGGAGTATCACCAGTCGGGATACCAGCCAGAGCGCAGCCAAAGTCCTTCGGGACTGACGGAGGCCTACAATATGTTAATAAAATGTTTAAATGGTTGAATAAATAATTTTCTTTTACTTTTAACACATATTTCATACAAAATTGGTGCACTTTTATCATTTTTAAAGGGTTTGTGGGGTTTATCCAGTCCAAGGACTGGAGCCTTGGAACGAATTGGGCGTTTAACATGTAAGATGCGACCCCTACTTACGAAATCCCTGCAATACGAAAAGGGCTCTGGAACAGATTAATTTCGTAAATTGGGGGCCGACTGTATTTGTTTATTTCCTTCTTGAAGGAGCCAAACGACTCTTACACTACCAGCTCAGATACCTATCAGAGAGGCAAACCTCTATTTATACCTGCCTCAGTGAGCTTTAAGTCAGTGAGGTGGTTAGTACCGAAGGTCCGACGGACAAAGAGATATACACAGTGTACTCTCTGACGTCATGCTTCATGCCTAGGATGACCAGTTATTATTACCTTCGGTGGGGCCCAACTGATTTTTGTTCCTTTCCTCCTGCTTAAGAAACCAGAGCCTCCCATCAGCCCTCACAGTAAATTATAGAAAAGACCGAGCCACACTTGAGATTTTGTTTGAGAACAGCTAAACCGTCCTTAAGCCCGCCGTGGGTGCGGTGGTTCTGAGGATTAGTCCACCAGATGGCGCATCATTTCTTATAAGACGAAATGTGCAGTTTTTCAACAGAATGGGTGATTTTTCTTTCAGGAGAACTCAGTGACTGTAACTGTAAAAATGAAGGTGATGAAGGTGTTTGTGGCTGTTACACTTCATCATGCTTTCATCATGCTACCAAGTCTCACAATGAACAGCCTGGCATGACCAGCTAATACGGCTAAAATCGGATCGTTAACCGATTATCCACCAGTTGTGCAATTCAGCATGCATTGAACAACCTACAACAGATAAGATCATGATTTTGTTTTTTATTTTCATTTTGATATAACCACAGCTAATGAAATTAATCCGTTCCGAGGGCGAGCTCGTAAACAATTATTCCCATCAGAAATAACAGAAAACTAATTAATCCCTTCCAAGCCGCTCCCAAACTCATATAACCTGAACACAAACACGTATATTTCACCTAATATATTAAAGATAAAGATGTAAAAACAATAAATATTTCATAATAATAATACATGTACTTGAACATTAATAATAATTAATCTTCTTTTTCTTTCGTCTTTTTCCCTTTCTTGGGGGTCGCAACAGTGAATCATCTGATTCGCACGTTTTGATTTGGTTCATAGGTTTTTAGGTCGATGCCCTTCCTGACACACCCCTTTAGCAAGGGGCGGAAACACGCTGATGGCAATGCAGCTGGTTCTTTTACATGAATCTCTCACTATAGACAGTGAGAGACACGGCCGGCCTCTCATAACCCAGTTAGGGGCACTGGGGGACAGTAATGACAACCACTGACAGTGGGGCTTGTACCCCTGACCTTGGAATTGGTAATCCTGCACCTCAGCACCGGGCCACCACTGTCTAGTTTTATATAGTATTACATAATATCGTGGTATGGTGGTGCAGTGGTTAATATGTCCGCTCCACAGCAAGAAGGTCCTGGGTTTGATTCCTGGGCTCAGAGTGTTTCTGTGTGGTTTGCATCTTCTCCCAGTGCTTGCGTGGGTTTCCTTTGAATACTCCAGTTTCCTCCAACAGCCCAAAACATGCACAGTAGGCTCATTAGCTGTTCTGAGTTACCCCTAGCTCTGTGTGTGTGTGTGTGCATGTGCGTGTGCGTGCGTGTGCGTGTGCATGTGCGTGTGCGTGCGTGTGCGTGTGCGTGTGTGTGTATATGTGTGTGTGTGTGTGTGTGTGTGTGTGTGTGTGTGTGTGTGTGTGTGTGTGTGTGTGTGTGTGTGTGAGAGAGAGAGAGAGAGAGAGAGAAAGAGAGAGAGAGAGAGAGATTTCCCTGCAATGGTCTGGTCATCTGTGCAGGGTGTAGCCTGTCCTCTCCTGGATTTGGTTGGTATAGGCTCCAGCCTCCCATTGACCCTGATAAGGATAAAGCAGTTTGGAAATGCTGGATATCTCGCCCGGTGGAGGAACCGGGTCGTGCAGTCCTCAGTAAGTCCCCTGGGACCGTACAGGAAACTGCCCTCCCATCATATCACCAGGGATTATTCAATACTTGTTTTTGTATGCAGTACTCATTTTGTAGCCAGTGTCCACATCCGGGACCATCATCATCATCATCATCATCATCATCATCATCATCATCATCCGCTAAGTCCAGGGTTGGGTCGCGGGGGCAGCAACCTAAGCAAAGAGGTCCAGACGTCCCTCTCCCCAGCCACTTCCTCCAATTCTCCTGGGGGGGTGTTCTAGGTCAACCCCGGGGTCTCTTTCCCGTTGGACATGCCCAAAACACCACATCAGGGAAGCGTCTGGGAGGCATTCTGACCAGATGCCTGAGCCACCTCAACTGGCTCCTCTGAATTCGGACCAATTAGGTCACTAAGGGAGAACCCCGCCACCCGGCGAAGGAAGCTCATTTCAGCCGCTTGTATCTGCGATCTTGTTCTTTCGGTCACTACCCAAAGCTTGTGACCATAGGTGAGGGTTGGAACGTAGGTCGACTGGTACATTGAGAGCTTTCGCCTTGCGGCTCAGCTCCTTCTTCACCACGACGGACCGGTACAGGCTCCATTTAACAGCAGAGGCTGCAGCGATCCATCTGTCAATCTCCCGCTCCATCCTTCCCTCACTCGTGAACAAGACCCCAAGATATTTAAACTTCTGTACTTGTGGCAGGACCTCATTCCTGACCTGGAGGGTGCATTCCACCCTTGTCCGACTGAGAACCATGGCCTCAGACTTGGAGGTACTGATCTTCATCCCAGCTGCAAATCACTCCAATGAGAGCTGGAGGTCCTGACTTGATGAAGCCAAAAGGACAACATCATCCACAAAAAGTAGAGACGATATCCGATGGCCACCAAACCCGAACCCCTCAGCGCCTCGACTGCGCCTAGAAATTCTGTCCATAAAAATTATGAGCAGAATCTGTGACAAAGGACAGCCTTGGCGGACTCCAACTCCCACCGGAAATGAATCCGACCTGTTGTTACCAATATGGACCAAACTCTGGCTCTGGTGATACAGCAACCGAATGGCCCGTAGCAACAGGTCCGGAACGCCGTACTCTCGGAGCACGCCCCACAAGATCGTTTGAGGGACACGGTCGAAAGCCTTCTCCAAATCCACAAAGCACATGTGGACAGATTGGGCAAACTCCCATCGCCCCCTCCAGAATCCTGTGGAGCGTATAGAGTTGGTCAAGAGTGCTACGGCCAGGACTCGAACCCTGGACTGTATCTGGACTGGAGTGAGTTTCCTTCCCATCATGTAACCCGACCCCTGGTAGTTTTCCATCAGCTATTGACTTGATGGGAACAAGTGGTAAATTTCTACTTGAAATTCAGATAAGTGATTTGGAATCCATGCAGCAGTAATACGATCATACACTTTACTTTTTTTTTTCAAAGTGGGAGCGCTAGAAGCAGAGCCGGCCTGAGAAGACGCAGCAAAAGCTACTTATAACAAAAGGATAATATTGGCTTTATAAATTAAATCTACCATGCTTTTAAAATAATTACGATATATATATATATATGTATATGTATATATATATATATATATATATATATATACAAAAGGACAGGACAAAGGCTTTCTATTGAAACTCCATTTATCACTACAGATCTGTTTCGAGGGGTGGTGAAACCATCCCCTCTCTTCAGGTGATTACACTGAATCAGGTGACTGATTCAGGTGTGTAATCACCTGAAGAGAGGGGATGGTTTCACCACCCCTCGAAACAGATCTGTAGTGATAAATGGAGTTTCAATAGAAAGCCTTTGTCCTGTCCTTTTGTTATTTGCTCTACCAAAAAGTATTGAGCACTCTCCTAAGGAAGGATCTACTCAGAAAATCCTATATATATATATATATATATATATATATATATATATATATATAGATATATGTGTGTGTGTGTGTGTGTGTGTGTGTGTGTGTGTGTGTGTGTTTCCTTATTTAATGGACTATATGTAATATACTGAAACTCAATATATTAGAATATGTAAATGAATCCCCCCCCGCCCCCAGGATGTGACCACGCCATGATCCTCCTTTGCTCGGCTGATTTATACTCACCAGAAATATTGAGGTTGCATCAACGTTGCTGGGCTGAGCACTTATACTGAGTGGTTTAAGCTTCTCTTTGAGAGTTTAGATCGATAAAAACTTTATTTACTCATCAAAAAAAGACATCCTGTTATACATTTCTCAGTTTTATGAACAGGTCACTTCTATAAATAGCAGGGATGAGGGATGAGACACACTTGGATTGTGCAGTGGTACACACACTCTTTCACAACCACGCCATATACTTTCATCTTTTATTGAACATACAGAGGAACGAGTTCAAACTTCACCAGATGACACCAGAGCAGTCTGACGGGGTCGAATCTCAAAATTCGTTTTGCACCGTTCCAGCTGGGCTTTGAGCTGTCCTGTTATGTTTTCTGTGCTCTCTCACCAAAATTGTTGCATCATGGGAAGAAATGTACAGTACTAACAGGCAATCAAATCAGAAAATTAAATCAAGGCGCTGAGGCAGTAAGAGGCACAGAGGCGTAATGGTTGGCTGTCTGCCGCTGGTGTTAAGTCCTCGGTGAGATGAGGGTGTTTCGTTGAGGTGTTTACATGTTGGTGGGTTTCCTTTAGGTTCTTAGGTGTCCTCCCAAAGCTCAAAGAAATGCATATTAGGGATACTGAGGGGCTATTCTGGATTACCAGAAGGTGTAAATATGAGTGCAAATAGTTGTGTGTGTGTGTGTGTGTGTGTGTGTGTGTGTGTGTGTGTGTGTGTGTGTGTGTGTGTGTGTGTGTGTGTGTGTGTGTCTGTGTGTGTGTGTGTGTGTGTGTGTGTGTGTGTGTGTGTGTGTTGGCCCTGCAATGGACTGGTGGGCTGTTCATCGTGTAGCCAACATTCTAATTCAGAGGTTAAGGCTCTGGGTGACTGATCAGAATGTTTTCAGTTCAAGCCCCATTTCACCAAAGTGTCCCTGTTAGGCTCCTGAGCAAGGCCCTTAACCCTCAACTGCACAGTTGTATAAATGAGATCCACATTGGAAAGGGTGTCGGATCTTCGGATCAGCCATCCAGCACCATACCACCGGGCCAAAACTGCACATCCACTATCTGAGGAAATTGCAGCAGGTCAGGCTCGGTTTATCAGGTTATTACTAAGCAGACTGGACAAACACACACACACACACACACACACACACACACACACACTCACTCTCACAAACACACACATACACAGACACACACACACACACACACACACACACACACACACACTCACAAACATACACACACACACACACACACACACACACACACACACATACACTCACAAACATACACACACACACACACACACACACACACACACACACACACACACACACTCACAAACAGACACACACACACACACACACACTCACAAACACACACATACACACACACACACACTTATGCACACACACACACACACAAACACACACACACACACATGCATGGTTATACACACTCTCACACACACACACACACACACACACACACACACACACACACACACATACAATCAAACTTATGCACACGCACACACACACACACACACATGCATGGTTATACACACTCTCTCACACACACACACATATACAAGCAAACTTATGCACACGCACACACACATACACACTCCACACACACACACACACACACACACACACACACACACACACACGCATACACTCACACACACACACATGTGCACACACACACACACGCATATGCCCACGCGCGTGCACACACACACACACACACACACACACACACACACACACACACACACACATGCGTACACTCACAAACACACACATGTGCACGCACACACACACACGCATATGCACACGCACACACACACACACACACACACACACATATACACACACACACACACACGCTTTTCACACTCACACACACACATGCACACTAATGCACACACACTCACAAACACACACTCACAAACACACACACACACACACACACACACATACAATGCATATTTTATATAACATATTTTAAAACTACTCGTTTTTGACATGGTAGTTTTTCTCCATGAAGTTTTTCTAAAATCTCTTGATGATTAAGATATTGGATTTCAGCGCAAAATCTTTCAAATAAATTCTTTGAAAAGCTGGAACGTGAGTGTTGCAGTGTATTCCAGGGAGCAGCCGCTCTTCAGCACGAAGGCACACGTCTTCCAGATCGATCCGGCCACCAAGCGAAACTGGATTCCTGCCAGCAAGCATGCCGCCACGGTGTCATTCTTCTATGATGCCAGCAGGACGGTATATCGCATCATCAGTGTCGGCGGTACGAAGGTAAGGCGGGTAGATCTCAGAATACTGAAAGATGTACGGTCTGAGAGTATACTGTATTTTGACTTACGATTCCTTCTTATTTGCTTTGATTCAGGCAATTATAAACAGCACCGTAACACCAAACATGACCTTCACCAAGACGTCTCACAAATTTGGACAATGGGCCGACAGCAGGGCGAACACTGTGTATGGACTGGGCTTCCCTACAGAGAAGCATCTTCAACAGGTCAGTCGGTTCTTGAGTAAAGATTTAGTGGTTTGGACATTCTCCTTTACCATGTTGATTATGTTCCTATTCATCCTCATTCATTTTCTGAACTGTCTGTCTGTCTTCCTTTCGGCTTTTTCCCTTTTTCTCGGGAGTCGCCACAGCGAATCATCTGATTCGCACGTTTGATTTGGCAGAGGTTTTTACGTCGGATGCCCTTCCTGTCACAACTCTTTTAGCAAGGGACAGAAACACGCTGACGGCTTTGCAGCTCCTCTTTACGAAAGTCAGCAATGGTTCTTTTACATGAACCTCTCACCATAGACAGTGAGAGACACGGCCCGCCTTTGATAACCCAGTTAGCCGCACTGGGGGGGACAGTGACAACCTTGTGGAGAGTGGAACTCGAACACCCAACCTTTGGATCAGCGATCCAGTGCCCTATACCGCTAGACTGAACTGATTGATCCTAATTAGGGTTGCGGGCAGGCTGGTGCTCATCTCAGCCGACTTTGGGTGAGGTCGGCGTACACCCTGAACAGTTCGTCAGACCATCGCAGGTCTAACACGCATACAACTGTTCACACTCACTTTCACGGCGAAGGATGAGTTGTGCATGTTTTTGGACTGTGGGTGGAAACCAAAGTATCTGGAGAAGGCCCATGCAAGCATGGCGTGAACATCCAAACTACACACAGAAACGTCCTGAGCCCGGAAATCAAACCTAGGACCTTACAGCTGTGGGCCAGAAGTGCGAACCCCTGTAAAACTTATTGCAGACCAGCTCCCGAGTGTAGCATTAACAAGGTGTTTGTGACTATCTGGGTTAATGCCACAGTTGTTTGTGGCTGGGAGTCCAAGGGAGCTAATTGGCTGAGCTCTCACGGGAGGGAGGGAAGGCATACGCTGTCTTTCTTGTCACTCACAGCAATCAATCATTGCCGTCCTTGAGCTCATTAATACAAGGATGCAGATAGTGCTTTTCCTCCAACCGCAACCAAATATGCATGCACAGGAGTTAGGAAAGAGGCGGGTGGCTAGCATTGCATGTCATGGAGGGTGTATGTGCATGCTCTTTCCTCTCTCTGGTCGGTGGTGGTCATCATGTGATAGTAATACCTGATGGGTGAGAACCGGATAGGACTAAATTAGAGAAAAAATGGTGAAAAATCCTCCCCCAAAAACATCCGCATGCACGTAACCCTGAAACACTGATTTTAAAAGTATGTGCTGAACATTGTGTTTGGCTTCCTCCTCCCATTTATGGTCTTCCAACTCTGTGCGTCCAGGCTCAGCCTGCTCGGAGGCTCAACAAGATGGGCGGAGATACTGCTGTGAGTGTTGGTGGGGGCAGTCAGCTAATCAGAAAGCCCAGCATGCTGTGCCTCATCAGTGTGCGCCCTCCTCCCTCCCCAAATAAAATATTGGCTTGTATTTACGGCGAGCTCCAACAGCCCAGAGGAAAGAGTAAACATACACTTACCTCGTTATTCAACATCCTTGCATCGTCTAACACTGTATTGATATTTATTTGTCTCAAAACGTCATATCTCCTCTTTAAATTATGGCTGAGGGAAGTCCCTGCAACTCTAATTAGGATGAAGTGGTTTAGAAAATGAACGAATTAATGTTTTGTTATATTTCTTGTGTTTCTTTTTTTCTCTACAGTTCTCAGAAAGGTTCAAAGAAGTCAAAGAAGCTGCACGTCTCGTGAGGGAGAAATCACAAGCCAAGTTTGAGCTGATCGGTCCTGGTTTAACCATGGCTCCTCTACAGGTCTTTTACTCTGCTTTACATTCAAACACGCTCACTCACTCAATGCGCTCTCAAACCGTTTACTCCTGCTCGGGTCGCGGGGAGGCTGGAGCCAGCCAGCACTGGAAGAAGGTGATTACTCCTGAACAGCACTGCAAGGCCATCGAAGGATCAGCCTTCACAATTAACCTCATGTGCATGTCATTGGACTGTGGGAGGACAATGGACTACCCAGAGGAAGCCCAAAAGAGCATAAGGAGAACATGCAGACGCCACAGAGAAACACTAAGGCCCGGGACTTGAACACTGTGTAACCCTTCTTCCATTTTACAAACCAGATTCCAAAAATGTTGGGACACTATACGTGAATATGTGAATAAAAACTGAATGCAATGATTTGAAGTGCCAAATTTCTATATTTTATGCAGAATAGAAGAGAGATGACATAGTCAGAAGTTGAAACTGAGAAAATGTATCATTTTAAGGGAAAAATATGTTGATTTTAAATTTAATGGTGTCAACAAATCTCAAAAAAAGTTGGGACAAGGCCATTTTCACCACTGTGGGGCATCCCCTCTTCTTCTCACAACAGTCTGCAAACATCAATGGACTGAGGAGACAAGTTTCTCAAGTATATAAATAGGAATGCTGTCCCATTCTTGTCTAATACAGGCCTCGGACTGTTCAACTGTGTTGGGCCTTCTTTGTTGCTCCTTCCTCTTTATGATGCGCCAAATGTTCTGTGTGGGTGAAAGATCTGGACTGCAGGCTGGCCATTTCAATACCTGGATCCTTTTCCTACACAGCCATGGTGTTGTAATTAATGCTGCAAATTGGTCCGGCATGATCATATTGAAAAATGCAAGGTCTTCTCTGAAAGAGACGATGTCTGGATGGGAGCATATGTTGTTCTCGAACCTGAATATACCTTTCTGCATTGATGGTGCCTTTCCAGATGTGCAAGCTGCCCATGCCACATGAACTCATGCCACCCCATACGAACACAGATGCAGGCTTCTGAACTGAGCACTGATAACTTGGGTTGTCCTTGTCCTCTTGACATAGCGTCCCAGTTTTCCATAAAGAACTTCGAATCATGATTCGTCTGACCACAGAACAGTTTTCCACTTTGCCACACTCCATTTGAAATGACCCCTGACCCAGAGAAAATGCCTGAGCTTCTGGGTCCTGTTTAGAAATGGCTTCATTGTACTGTAGAGTTTCAGCTGGCAATGGCGGATGGCACGGTGGATTGTGTTCACCGACAATGGTTTCTGGAAGTATTGCTGAGCCCATTCTGTGATTTTCCCTTCCAGTAGCATTCCTGTTTGTGGTGCAGTGCCGTTTAAGGGCCCGAAGATGACGGGCGTTCAGTATGGTTTTTCGGCCTTGACCCTTACGCACAGAGATTGTTCCAGATTCTCTGAATATTTGGATGATGTTATGCACTGTAGATGATGATCACATCAAACTTTTTGCAATTTTTCTCCGGGAAACGCCTTTCTGATATTTCTCCACTATCTTTCTGCGCAACATTGGGGGAAATTGGTGATCCTCTACCCATTTTTTCTTCTGAGAGACACTGCCACTCTGAGAAGCTCTTTTTAATACTCGGTCATGTTGCCAATGGACCTCATTAGTGGTAACTGATCTTCCAGCTGTTCGTTATAAGTGCAATTGACTTTTCCAGCCTCTTATTGCTACCTGTCCCAATTTTTTTGAGATTTGTTGACACCATCAAATTTAAAATCAACATATTTTCCTTTAAAATTGTACATTTTCTCTGTTTAAACTTCTGACCCTGTCATCTATGTTGATTCGGAATAAAATATTAAAATTTGGCACTTCCACATCATTGCATTCAGCTTTTATTTACAATTTATTTAGTGTCCCAATGTCTTTGGAATCCGGTGTGTACATTGTATATTTGGCAGATGCCCTTATCTGGAGCAACGTACGATTATCATTTTAATGGATCTGAGCAGTTGAAGGGCAGTGTGTCTTTATGTGTATTCGGACTTATGTGGGTTGTTCATGTTTGTTTCTTCAGTTTGTTATAGTGTGAAGGCTACTTAATTAAAATATAGCAGCACAGTGATTTCATTTATTGATTCATTTTCTGAACCGCTTAATCTTAATTAGGGTCACAGGGAGGCTGGTGCCCATCTCAGCCGACTTTGTGCTATGGAAGATTAATACCCTCGATAGCTCTCCAGGCTATCATGGGACAGAAACACGCTGATGGCTATGCAGCTCCTCTTTATGAAAGTCAGCAGTGGTTCTTTTACATGAACCTCCCACCACAGACACGGCCAGCATTTGATAACCCAATTAGATTTTAAAACATGCCACGAGCGCAGGCCTGTAAATCTCGCGCCTGACACTGTCAGATAAGAAGTTGATGGTATTGAACCCTGCAAGCAAGTGCCAACTGTTCTGGAGAAAGCCGAGTTTGAGATGGATTAATAATTGAAGATTTTTCCTAAATGAAAGCGCCTGAGGCTCGAAGGATCCAGTATCGTGCTTTATGTGCCATCCTGGTGTGGTCTGTGGTGTTGAGAGAAACCTATAAGATTGTAACGAACATGGACACGCCTCGCACATTGGAGTGCCTGAAAAACAGCTGGGGATTACATGCCTTGCTGAAAGGCATTTCAGATATTAATCTGGAGGAAGGGAAGATGCAGCTCACTGCCCCACCACCATACGTTTTCCCTCCTGCTTCACGAATCGATCCAGCAACCTTTCGGTTTCAAATTCACTTCTCTAAGTACTACGCGACGGCTGCGCCCACTATGACCCAGCATAGTTTGGACTGTTTTGGGTCATTGTCTTGTTGTAGGACGAAACACGGTCCAGTCAAGCGTTGTCCACAGGATATGATACGGCGTTTCAAAATGGAGCGATAGCGTTCATTTCTCATACTTTACCAGCAACAAAGCACCCCCAGACCATCACATTTCCTCCACCATATTGAACAGATGGCGTCAAGCACTCCTGCAAAATCTTTCTCTTTGTTTTATTCCCTGTAAATCCTACTGATTGCTCTGAAAAGGCTCTGTCTGCTTTATTTCTCATCTCCTATTCCCAGGAAACTCCCTCTATGTTATATTCATTATTTCCTCGACCAATGAATGTGTAATATTACCTAATATAATAGATTCCTGAGCAGTTAATAATAGCATTGATATCTGATCTTAAAATGGATGTTTCGAGTCTAATTGTGGGTTCTTATTAAGCCAGAACCCTTTTAACCTTTAAACTTTCCTTTTTTCAGGTTCTGTGTGAAGATCGGCGTTCTCCAACCGCACTTCTGTATGTAAACGATTCCGGGGAGGACAAGCGGTTTCGCAGCAAGAGCGCAGACCTCGAACTTGGCCCAAAGAAGGAGTGTGTTAAAAAGATACTCTCAGAAGGGTAACTCACCGATTCTTATTCTGAGATCTGAATTGAAATTCATGTGTTTATGCAGAGTAGCCCCCCCCAAAAAAAAAAAAAGTCCTCCCACATTTCAAAGATAAATACAATGTTCTGACACGACCCCTTGAGCGAGGGCAGTGGTGGCCTAGTGGTATAGGTGCTGGATTGCTGATCCTAAGGTTGGGGGTTTCTGCCTCACTCACCAGGGGTTATCACTGTCCCTCCCCAGGGCACTAACTGGGTTATCAAAGGCCAGCCGTATCTGTCACTGTCTATGGTGTGAGGTTCATGTGAAACAACCATTGATGACTTTCGACAAGAGGAGCTGCAAAGCTGCTGTCGGCGTGTTTCCACCCTGCGATGCTCTGGTGAGCCGTCCAGGGTGTACTCTGCCCTCGCCTGGAGTCGGCTGAGATGGGTGCCAGCCTCCCCACGACCCTAATTAGGATTAAGCAGATACAGAAAATGAACTGACACACCCCTTGAGCCGTGGCAGGTTTCAGAATTCACCACCAAGAGTGCATAGACGATAACGGACACCGCGTGGAGGATCATCTTTAAATTATGAGGAATAAAAACTCTACTGGATGAAGTTTTATGTGTGAGAATAATAATATAATATTTTAAATGTTTTTGTAATTTATCTTTGAAATATGGGAGGTTTTATTTGGTCAGTCTGTATTTAGGGTTTTAATTAAAACCCTAAAAAAAATTCACACCCGTTCATGAGCGACCGCATTTCTCCACGTGTGTATTCTCGTCATGACACTCACTCAGTCAATTTCTGAACAACTTAATCCTATTAGTGGGGCCGGTGGTGTAGTGGTTAGGGTGCAGTGCTTCTGATCAGGAGGTTGTGAGTTCAAATCCCAGCTCGATCCCCACTGTGCTAAGTCCCTTGGGCAAGGTCTCAACCACAAGTGTGCCTCGGTCCACCCAGCAGTATAAATGGGTACCAGTAAAATATACTGGGAAGGGAACCTGCGCTCCACTAGCGTCCCATCCAGGACGAGTTGAACTCCTGGACGCTTCATGCTACGGAAACCGGGGAGAAGCACTGGCCTGATGAGACACGAGGCTCGGGTGTAAAACGCTCGAAGGACTTTACCTTAATCCTATTAGGGTCGCGAGTAGGCTCGAGCATGTCTCAGCCGACACGGGGTGAAGGGAGTGTACACCCTGAACAGGTTTCACTAGACCGGTGCAGGGCAGGCTCACACACAACCATTCACACTCACGCTCATTCCTAGGGTCAATTTGGAACAGCCAAATTAGCCTAAAGTGCATGTCTTTGGACTGGGAGGAAACTAGAGAACCCGGAGGAAACCATACAAAAAGAAAATGCAGACTCCACTCAGAAACAACCTCACCAAGCCAGGACTCAAACCCAGGACCTACTTGATGTGAGGCAGACGTTCTAACCAGCACGCCACTGTGCCGCCCACTACTCATTACAGCATGATCTAGACATATGATTAAGTTGCTCTGACGAGGAGTCTGACTCTGCACTGATATCGTACTCATACTTGTCTGGTTTTTTTTTTTGTAGTTCGATATGTGAGACGAGCCTGGAGACCGAGCTGCTCTCTCTGAGAAAGAGCAACACTCAACTTGTCACAGCGCTCCATGAAGCCAACCACAGCATTGACCAGTGGAAGAGTCAGCTCGCTGTGTACCAGCAGGAGACCCTCAGACTCCGAGACCAGGCCTGTTGTTTTCTTCCGTTTGATTTCAGCTGACTCTTCGTGGCTGTGTATCTTTGGCATGCAGTACACCAGACATGGCTGCTGTTCAACTTACTTTTAATGGAAGTCTAAAACCCGTTTCACATTCCGTTAATGAACCCGGCTGTGCACAACCCATTCAGAGCTTTGTGAAGAACTCGCAGTGAAAAGCATTTCTGAAGGTTTTATGGTGTTTAGTGTGCGAAATCAAATCAAGGAGACACAGAGGCACCTCCATGAGTAGTGGAGACACACGATTACAGATTCCTTTTTCTGACGCAGGAACCACAGGTCCTGAATTCGATTTAGAATAATTTTACACTTTAGATCTTCCAAGGTGGAAATCTTCACAGACTGTGTCGGACAATCAGTCGTAGGTGATGATGTCACTTATTTTGTAGGTCGTGTGACACTGGAAGGATATCGTGTCAGAGATGGTGGGACAAAGGGACACATGATGTGGGGATGAGCCGTACCAAAGTGCTATTACATCTCAGATTAGGTCTAAATTCTGTAGATGTAACGCTATGCATTGTGGGTAAATACTGTATTCAATCTGGCCACACTTCCTGAACAATGTAGAGAAATCATAAAGAAACATGAATCTTTCCAACGTTACTGTACGAGTTATTCTTGGAGTTGTGTGTTTGCAACGATGGAGGAAATGTTATTAACTATGATCGTGAATCAGCGTCTCCGCAGTGACTAATCTCTGGGGTGATGTCATCAGAAAATCGATGTCTTTGTTTTTATATCCAACTTAGGTGTTAGACGTTCATACATGGTGTATTAACTTTAAAACGGACGTTACAGATTTCATTTCATTTCATTTTCTGTAACCACTTAATCCTAAATATGGTCACGGGGAGGCTGGTGCCCATCCCAGCCAACTCTGGTCGAGGGCAGAGTACACCCTGGACGGCTCGCCAGGCCATCGCAGGTTGGAAACACGCCAATGGCTTTGCAGCTCCTCTTGTCAAAAGTCATCAATGGTTCTTTCACATGAACCTCACACCATAGGCAGTGAGAGACATGGCTGGCCTTTGATAACCCAGGTAGCTGCACTGGGGGAACAATGACAATGTTATGGAGAGTGGGACTTGAATCCCCAACCTTTGGATCAGCGATCCAGCGCCCGATACCACTAGACCACCACTGCCCCGACCTTGCAGATACTTTTGAAATTAGGGATGTGAAAATATAATATTTATACTAACTAGAAGGGCACACAAAGTGCAAGTTACCTGGCGGAGGTAGATTATAACTATAGATTATTATAATTTGGCATTGTTATAATGAATTGTCTCCCCCTAGTGAATGTCATACGATCATTTTGCTACATCTTAAAAATATTTACAGTGGTACCTTGTCTAATAAAATTAATCCGTTCTGAAGGTGAGGTCATAAGCCGAAAAGCTCGTTAGATGAAACAATTATTCCCATAAAAAAATAACAGAAAACCAATTAATCCACTCCAATCCCCTCCCAAACTCATATAACCTGACACAAACGTGTATATTTTAAAGATAAACATGTAAAAACAATAAATATTTCATAATAATAATACATGTAAATTAACATTAATAATAATTAACAATAAATAATAATAAAACAAGAATAAACAATAAGTCAACTAACCTTTCCGATCATTGACTGAGGCGAAGATGTCACGTGAGCAGACATGAGGTGCTGAGTAACAGAAGAGAAGGACGAGGGGAATTTTGTGCATGTGGCGAATTCCCACAAGGCCAGTGCTTCTCAAATAGTGAGGCGCACCCTCATTGGAGGGCACGGTGTGATGCCGGGGGGGGACATATGACCCCGGGGAACATGCTTTTTTTGCCATACTGTACTAGAATTAAGTGTAATTGCGTGCCTCTACAGTAGTTGGCAGTGGCGCTCTCATTGTCCCGATATAGTGTAGGGAAAAGTGGGGTGCTGGGGAGAGTGTGAAATGTTTTATTCATTTTCCTTCCTACAGGGGGCATCACAGAAAATAATTGAGAAGTACTGTACAAGGTGTTCATGGAGCATGGAAGAATACACGCAGAAGAATACAAGGCCAATCGGCCTGGAAAAGCCATTTCCCCAACAAAGCTCGTAAAGTGAATGTTTCTGGTTGGATGGGTCGGATTTTTGGTGGATCGAAGCTCGTATCATTGAAAATTCATTATAAGGGACACTCGTTAGATGAGGTACCACTGTATTTTTATTTGAGATTTCAGGATTTCTCTCAACATGATCCCATGCACGGATGACCTCCAAAATTGTATGTTTTTTTCCAGGCTCAAGGCCCACCCCGCCATCAAATATCCTGACTGTTCTGTTAAAACAAAATCCTGGTAATATAAGCAGAGACATGAGCAGCATTCTGAAGAATCCATTCTCATTCAGTGGGCTACAGACTATCAGAGCATCTTCTATAGAGCTACAGAAGCAGTGGTGTTCATTTTCCAAGTCATATAATGCTAATTAGGGTCACGGGGAGAATGGTGCCCATCTCAGCCAACAAAGACAGGGTACACCCTGAAACAGCTCCAGGCCATCGCAGGGTCAAAACACATACAATCATTCACATTGATACTGACAGACCGAGGGTTAACCTACTGTGCATGTTTTTTGAACATTGGCGGAAACTGGAGTACCCTGAGGAAACCCATGCTAGCTCGGGGAGCACATAAAAACTCCACCCAAAAATACTTGAGCCCAGGGATTTCTAAAAAGGGAGGAGGGGTGCAGGATGGGATGGGTACCTTGTGTCGGCAAAGGCAGGTCTGGGTGTTAAGACGGGTTTAAGATGCCACCCTAGTCCGGTGAAGGTCTAACAGGGATTTGAACCCACAGTCTCTCGGTCATGTGACCAGCACCCTAACTACTACACCATCAGCCCCGCATTGGAACAGGTGGTGCTCGGAATATTTTTAGTGGTTTTCAGAAACCGAGCTTTTGTGACCTGTGCTGAAATCACAGGTTCTTCTGGTTCTTCTAACACCTGGTGGAGGTCATAGTAAGAGGATGATATGGACTGTGAGGTATGATTGAGTCATGGCAGTCCAATGTTCGAGTTGCTCTTTGGTACTTTGAGGATTTTGGGGTTCATGAAGGGACCATCCTGCTGAAGGAATCTGACTGATGGAAACATTCAAAAGATTTTGTGGGGAAAGTTGTTTCATTATCAGGGTTGAACATGAGAAAGCGGATGATCTGTGAAGACATTTTTCTGGATTTCAGGTGGTGGAGCTGGAGGAACGAAGTCGATATACCGTTTCGTGTGAAAGAACCGAGGATCTCTTCCGGTCTGTAGAAGATATGGAGGCGCTTCTGAAGGCTAAAGATGAAGTATGGGCATTGTTCAGTAGAATTCATGTGGAGCACTTTATGGGAGGGCTGGCCAGTTTTTGTTTTTTTTTAGATAATAAAATGTGATTATTTAACACAGTTATTCTGGCAAGATTATTATTTTGTTGATGTTGCTGTTGATACTGTACTTGAGCAATAGTTCCCCCTGGTGGAGAATTTTCAGAAATTTTTTTCCTGTGTAGGTTTCAGGACGATTGAAGGAATGATTATTGTTTGGTTTTTAACTCTTGTGATTTTGCGTAGTGAATTTTAAGAGAAAAAGAAAGTGATTACTTTGAAGACAAAAGCCCACGCCCCACCCAAACACACCCAAACAACCCCAAACCCCATGTGGCTGCTACACGCACACCTTGATTTACAAAAATCACTAAACAAGACAAATAAAGAAACAATAGTGTGTTCTTAATTTTATAGAACAGTTGTTTTATTATTAATTGCTTCATCTTAATCATCATAATGGTGAGCCCATCTCAGCCGACTCTGGGCAAGGTACACCCTGGGCCATTTGGCAGACCATCGCAGCACCAACACCCTCACACAGCCATTCACACTCACACTCAGGGGCAAGTTGTATCCGTAGGTAGGTACTGTACATGTTTTGGGACTGTGGGAGGAAACCTGAGTATTCAGGGGAAACCCACACAGGCTTGAGGAAACCACGCAAACTCCACAGAGAAAAGCCCAGACACTGGGAATTGAATGCTAACCACTGTGCCACACGCCATTGCTATAATTATTATCATTCATTCATTTTATGGACCACTTAATCCTAATTAAGGTGACAGGGGAAGGGAGGGGGGGGATGGGCGCTGGCACCCATTTCAGCCGACTTTGAGTGAGGGCAGAGTACACCTTGGACAGCTCACCAGGCCACTTCAGGGTAATTATTATCAATATTATTAGTATTATTATTAAGTCCTCAACCTGTTTTTTCCAAGAAAAGCCTTTAAAACCCTCCGTGTGACATCATTTCCTCTGTATTATTATCTACATCCCCAGCGCTCTTAATCTGAGGGGTTTAACTCAGTCTGTAGGCCAACGCATAGAATTTCAGACCAAACAGTGGCAATACTGTGTTTATACTGTCTGCAATCACCATTAAAAACAAACAAACTCCTCATCATCACTTATCTTCATCACACCTCTTCCAAAAACCGTGTCCATGACATCATGTCCTGTTTATAAGCAGCACTCCTCATCATCAATCCTCTTTATCACTCCTCCTCATCATTCTTCTTCATCACTCCTCCTCATCACTCTTGTTAATCATTCCTCCTCATTTTTCTTCATCCTCGTCACTCCTTATAACTCCTCCTCATCACTCCTCCTCATCATTCTTCTTAATCAATCCTCTTCATCACTCCTCCTCTTCATTCTTCATCACTCTTCTTCATCCTTCATCATTCTTCTTCATCACTCCTCCTCATCACCCCTCATCATTTTTCTTCATCCTTATCACTCCTCCTCATCACTCTTCCTCATCATTCTTCTCATGTTATGAGTTTACAGATGCTTAGCGTTTATAGATGTTATGAGTTTATAGATGTCATGACTTTAATACAGCTGTGGGGGGGGGCACAAACCAGTGTCTCTCCCTCACGCCGGTCCCAAACCCGAATAAATGCAGAGGGTTGTGTCAGGAAGGGCATCCGACGTAAAACCAATGCTAAACTTTATCATGCAAATCACAAATATTGCCTCCATACCGGATCGGTCGAGGCCCGGGTTAACAACGACCGCCATCAGTGCTGTCAACCAACAGGGTGCTGATTGAAATTGGACTACTGTTGGTCGAAGGAGAGGCGGGAGGCATGTCCGTAGGCAGAGAGAGAAGAGGAAAGGCGTGAGTCTAGGACTGAGAGTGGGGACTTTGACTGTTGGAACTATGACAGGAAAAGGTAGAGAGCTGGCTGACATGATGCAGAGGAGGAAGGTGGACATACTGTGTGTTCAGGAGACCAGGTGGAAAGATAGCAAGGCTAGAAGCTTAGGAGCAGGGTTTAAACTGTTTTATCATGGTGTGGATGGGAAGAGAAATGGAGTAGGAGTCATCTTGAAGGAGGGGATGATCAGGAATGTTCTAGAAGTGAAATGAGTGTCAGACAGAGTGATGAGTCTCAAGTTAGAAATTGAAGGCGTGATGTTCAATGTTGTTAGTGCTTATGCCCCACAGGCAGGATGTGAGCTAGTAGAGAAGGAGAGATTCTGGAGTGAGTTAGATGAAGTGATGCAGAGTACCCCCAGAGGTGAAAGAGTGGTCATTGGGGCAGACTTCAATGGACATGTTGGTGCATGAAACAGAGGGGACGAGGAAGTGATGGGCAGGTTTGGTATCCAGGACAGGAATACAGAAGGACAGATGTTGGTAGATTTTGCAAAAAGGATGGAAATGGCTGTGATCAATACTTTCTTCTAGAAGAGACAGGAGCATAGGGGGACTTATAAAAGCGGAGGTAGGAGCACACAGGTAGACTACATCTTGTGCAGGCGATGTAATTTGAAGGAAGTCAGTGACGGCAAAGTAGTAGTGGGTGAGAGTGTTGCCAAACAGCATAGGATGGTGGTGTGCAGGATGACTCTGATGGTGAGGAAGGTGAAGAAGGCAAAGGCAGAGCAGAAGACAAAGTGGTGGAAGCTGAAAAGGGAAGTGTTGTGTTGTCTTCAAGGAGGAGTTGAAACAGGCTTTGGGTGGTCAGGAAGTGCTTCCAGATGACTGGACAACTACAGTTAATGTGATCAGAGAGACATGTAGGAGAGTACTTGGTGTGTCCTCTGGAAGGAGAAGAGATAAGGAGACTTGGTGGTGGAATGAGGAAGTGCAGGAGTGTGTACATGTACAAAGGAAGAGGTTAGCTAAGAAGAAGTGGGACTTAGAGAGGACCGAAGAGAGTAAACAGGAGTACAGGGAGACACAGCATAAGGCGAAGGTAGCGGTGTCAAAGGCCAAACAGAGGCGTATGATGACTTGTATGCTCGGTTGGAAAGTAAAGAGGGAAAAAATGATTTATACAGGTTGGCACAGCAGAGAAATAGAGATGGGAAGGACGTGCAGCAAGTTAGAGTGATTAAGGACTGAGATGAAAATGTATTGACTGATGACAGAAGTGTGCTGGGAAGATGGAAAGAGTACTTTGAAGAGCTGATGAATGAGGAAAATAAGAGAGAAAAAAAGAGTAGAAGAGGTGACTGTTGAGGACCAGGAAGTAGCAAAGATTAGTAAGGGTGAAGTGAGGAGGGCATTGAAGAGGATGAAGAGTGGAAAGGCAGTTGGTCCTGATGACATACCGGTGGAGGCATGGAAGTGTCTAGGGGAGGTAGCAGTAGATTTTCTGACAAGAACATTCAACAAGGTCTTAGAGAGTGAGAGGATGCCAGAGGAATGGAGAAGAAGTGTGATGGTGCCCATTTTTAAGAACAAGGGAGACGTGCAGAGTTGTGGCAACTACAGAGGGATAAAGTTGATGAGCCATACGATGAACTTATGGGAAAGAATAGTGGAAGCTAGACTAAGGGCAGAGGTCAGCATTTGTGAACAACAGTTTGGTTTCATGCCAAGAAACAGCACCACAGATGCAGTGTTTGCCTTGAGGATGTTAAAAGAAAAATACAGAGAAGGTCAGAAGGAGCTGCATTGTGCCTTTGTGGATCTGGAGAAAGCATATGACAGGGTGCCGAGAGAGGAACTGTGGTATTGCATGAGGAAGTCTGGAGTGGTAGAGAAGTATGTTAGAGTGGTGCAGGACATGTATAAGAGCTGTAAGACAGTGGTGAGGTGTGCTGTCGGTGTGACAGAAGAGTTCAAGGTGAAGGTGGGACTGCATCAAGGGTCAACTCTGAGCCCCTTCTTGTTTGCTATGGTGATGGACAGGCTGACAGACGAGGTTAGACAAGATTCCCCGTGGACTATGATGTTTGCAGATCTTTGTTTGTGATCAGATGTTTGTGATCTGCAGTGAGAGCAGAGAACAAGTGCAGGAAAATCTAGAGAGGTGGAGGTATGCCCTGGAAAGGAGGGGAATGAAGGTTAGCCTCAGTAAAACAGAATACATGTCTATGAATGACAAGGAACCAAGAGGAACGGTGAGGTTACAGGGAGCAGAGATAAAGAAGGTGGAGGATTTTAAGTACTTATGCTCCACAATCCAGAGCAATGGAGAGGGTGTGATGTGTGATAGAAGGGTATCGACAAGAACGAAAGGAAAAGTGTACAAAATGGTGTTGAGGCCAGCGATGTTGTATGGTTTAGAAACAGTGGCCCTGGGGAAAAGACAGGAGGTAGAACTGGAGGTAGCAGAGATGAAAATGTTGGTTTTCTTTGGGAGTAACGAGGATGGATAGGATCATGAATGAGCACATCAGAGGTACAGCACATGTAAGACGTCTTGGAGACAAAGTCAGAGAGGCTAGATTGAGATGGTTTGGACATGTACAGAGGAGGGATAGTGAGCATATTGGCAGTAGGATGCTGAGGTTGGAACTACCAGGCAGAAGGCTTAGAGGAAGACCAAAGAAGAGATTTATGGATGTGGTGAAGGAAGACATGAAGGTCGTTGGAGTTAGAGAAGAAGATGCAGAGGACAGGGTGAGATGGAGGCGGGTGATTTGCTGTGGCGACCCTTGAAGGGAACAGCCGAAAGGATAATAAGAAGAAGAAGATGTTTAGGGTTTATAGATGTTTAGAGTTTATAGATGGTTAGGGTTTATAATGTTATGAGTTTATAGATGTTTAGAGTTTATAGATGTTTACAGTTTATAGATGTTATGAGTTTATAGATATTTTGAGTTTATAGATGTTATGAGTTTATAGATGTTTAGGGTTTATAGGTGTTATGAGTTTATAGATGTTTAGGGTTTATAGGTGTTTAGAGTTTATAGATGTTGAGTTCATAGATGTTTAGAGTTTATAGGTGTTATGAGTTTATAGATTTTGAGTTTATCGATGTTCTGAGTTCATAGATTTTATGAGTTTATTGATTTTATGAGTTGATAGATGTTATGAGTCGATAGATGTTATGAGTTTATCGTTGTGATTTGTACATTTTGTAAAACACTGTTTCTGTCAGAAAAAGTCTGGTTTGATATTCTATGCTTGCAGGAAATTAACAAGCTCCAAGGCAGGAAACCAGATTTCCAGGATTTGGAGAAGGAAAGAGACGAGATTAGTAAGAGAATGCAGGTAAGCTCGAGTTTAAATTCTCGGTGCGGAAGGAGATGTGATTAATACAACTGGGAGCTTTTCCTTTTCTTTTTCTGTTTGCTTCGTCATTAGGATCTGGAGCAGAGGAACTTATCTCTGGAACAGCGAGTGCAGAAAGCGGAGTGGAATTTGGCGTCTTCCTTGGAAGCACGGCAGCAGGCAGAGAGCGAAGTGCAGAAAGTCATCGAAGTTCTGGACGTCAAGATCTTTGATCTGAACAGTTTGAGACAGAGCTTGGCCAAGTTTCTAGATAAATAGACTCCATGGACTCGAGCATCTGCCTGCTGGATCATACAGGCACATGGAGAACATGCTCCTTCATTAACTCCCATAATTCTTCCCAGAAGATTACCTACATCTTCTCTCTTCATGTCCTGATAGAGTAACATCTCCCAGGATGTTTTATTTCTTCCATATAGCAGTATCTGATGATATTCCAAACTGGACTGCAACCTGAAGTGAAAAATTAGCCCCTCAATATACAAGACATGCAAGCCCGAAAGGAACACGGAGGAAGTGAACATGAAGTGCTGCAGGCTGTAAGAATCTGCGGAACAATTCCTGAGGTTCTCTGAAGGGAGAATACGTATGTCTTGAGTTCTTGATGTACTTGTGCATACTGTCTCATCATTCCTATTTAAACATGATGAGTAACGAATGTTCAAGCACAACTCTGGAGTGTGCATTAAGTTGTTAAATGTGCACAAGAAGGTCATAGGTTTGAGTCCCAGGATCAGGGGTTTCTGAGTGGAGTGTGTATGTTCTTCCAGGGTTTTGGGTTTCCTCCTACAGTCTAAAGACATGCACAGTAGGCTGGTTGGATATCCCAATGTGAGCATGAGCCCTACGACCATAAGCGATTCTGCAAACAAGTCAGTGAATGATTTGATTGGTCCACTATCCCAGGATGAGGAATCATTATTCGGAGAGGATAATGCCTAAATCGTAATTATAGACATTCACAGTTTGTCTCCAGCACTCGAGCAGACAGCATCATCATTATCACCCTTTAAAACTCTCTCACTTGTCGAGTCCTATTAGGGCCTCAGTCGATACTGAGTGAAGGTGGGCTACACCCTGAACAGCTATCAACCTCGGGAAAAACACACAAACAACCATTCACACTCACTCTCATTCTTACAGATAGGGGCAATTTGGAACAGCCAGTTATGCTAATGTGTATGTCTTTGGACTGTGAAAGGAAACCAGAGTAAATGGAGGAAGCCCAAACATGCAAGCACAGGGAGAAGATCCACGCAGAACTCCACAAAGAACCCCCCGCCGAGGGCAGGACTCAAACCCAGGACTTCTTTGCTGTGAAGTGGACACTACCATGTCATCCCTAAAATGGAAAAATAAACCACAGAATCTTATTTTAGCGGGGTTTGTGTGTGTGTGTGAGTTTCCTGTACTACAGTATATACAAAAACGGCAGTGGTGGCCTGGTGGTAGAGGTGCTGGATCACTGATCCGTTGGGGGTTCAAGCCCCACTCTCCATGAGTTGTCACTGTCCCCCCAGTGCAGCTAACTGGGTTATCAAAGGCTGGCCGTGTCTCTCACTGTCTATGGTGGGAGGTTCATGTAAAAGAACCATTGCTGACTTTCGACAAGAGGAGCTGCATAGCCGTCAGTGTGTTTCTGCCCTGCAATGGCCTGTCAAGCCGTCCAGAATGTACTCTGCCCTCGCCCGGAGTCGGCTGGGATAGGTGCCAGCCTCCCTGTAACTTTAATTAGGATGAAGCGGTTCAGAAAATGAATGAATGAACGTTTTATTTTCATCGAGTTCACGTTTTTCCAGTAGTTTGTACAGAAACACCTCTACGAAGCACAGATTACAGACACTCCCCGACTTACGTTTTTAATTGGTTCCGGACGGCTGAACGTAAGTTGAAAGTGAACGTAAGTTATTACAGTGACGTATGACGCTATATGATGCTCATACTGTACTATACATCCATAAGTACCATTACCGTATCTCATAAAACACCCCTAAATCAATTATTATAAACATAACATTGTAAAATCATATCAAATATATCAAATAATATCAACATTAATTTCAAATAAATTAAATTCAAGCAAAAATTATTTCAAATTGATAAATTTTAATCCAATTCACTCATCAAATATCAAATACAATATCAAATATAACCTTTAACATTCTCTATGATGCGATCGTTCTGCTTGTAAATGCTTCCAAGAGTCGACAGATGATCACTTTATATTAAGCTGAGCTGATTCACATTACATGAAGCTTAAAACAGTCAATCAACGCTTACAATATGTGAGGCGCTCAATACCGAAAGTAGTTTACTTGCTGTGCTTGAAGGCGGTGAACTCGTGTAGTACTCAGTCTGCACTGATGTGAATCACCAGCAGAGCGGAGAGTGCTCTTTCTTTTCTTGATTTGGGTTTTCATTCATTTTACAACTCTCTTCGCTTAATTGAGCATGCATGGTAGATTGCGCCGATCCAAGCAGATGGTTAATTCATCTCTGTGTATGAGACTTGCACCCATGCTAGTAGGCTTACGCTTCTGTCCAACCATATTTGCTTAAGTTTACAAAAGTCCGCAAAAACAGTGTAAACACAAAGATCACAGAGAAGACATCTTAACACAAGGGTAACACGCTATATAACTTTATATATATATCACTGAACTGGGAAGAAGGAGGGGCACATTCAGTCTGTCGTTTGTAAACAATGGACACAGCGTCATTGCGTCATTACGTCAGCGTTCTACGTAGGTACGTCGAAACTCAAAATTTTACTTTTTTTTTTAAAACATAAAATCAAAATATGTAAAACGGATGAACGTAAGTCGGGGAGCATCTGTACATTCATTTCATTCGACGCCTTTAGCAGATAAAGCTATGAGCCTTGCCGTTCAGGATATACTCCACCTTTGAACAGAATTAACTGCGATTGGCTCCAGCTTCCCTGCGGCACTACGGGGATGACATGCTTCAGTGTTCTGATTTAAATATGTAGATACAAACTATAACCTTTAAACCTTGAGTGTTTGAGTGAGTGCTGCAATTTCCTCTGGGAGGGACAAATTAAACCGGACAGAATAAAAGACTGTAGGAGGACTACACACAGGAGGCCGGTGGCATAGTGGTTAGGGTGCTGCGCTCATGATCAGGAGGTTGTGTGTTCAAATCCCAGTTAGATCCCACTGTGCTAAGTCCCCTGGGCAAGGTCTTAACCATAAGTGTGCCTCTGTTCACCCAACAGTATAAATGGGTTCCAGTAAAATATACTGAGAAGGTAACCCGCGCTGGACTAGCAGCCCATCCAGGAGGAGTTGAACTCCTGGTCGCTTCACGCTATGGAAACCGGGGATAAGCACCGGCTTGATGAGCCGCTTGGCTCGGGTGTAAAAAGCCCACCGGACTTTACCAATATAAAAATCCAGTTTTAGTTATATTTTCTTTCCCGTAAGCACCTTTACAGCACGGTGTTTACTTTTTGTGTTTTTACGAGTAAATTGACCAGGCCAGAACAGACGCCGGTAGCTAAACAGAATCTTTGAGTGATTAGCTGATTCAAAGCGTCTATCACCTGACCTCTCGGAGTCGTGGGTAAAATATGTAAATGTAATCTCTCAAATATATCCAATTATTGCATTTTTATTTTGCTTTTCATTATGTTTCTGAACAGTACCACCACAACGCTGTAAACTCTGTAAAGAGCCGATGTTACACTGCGCTTATGCGCCACTCTGCGCCTGTCTGTGCTCGGAGCTCACCTGCAACCGTCATGATTAAAAAACTTACTATCAGTAAACTATAAAACGCTCTTTTTAGTTTACTTTCTTTAGTTTAGGTGGTAGATTATATTGGTATAATTACGCACCTCGGGCTCAGGTAACGTCACAAAAATGAATACATGTATACCTCGACTTCAGTCATTTCAAGTTAAGTCGTTTACGATTATAGGTCAGTTTAAAAAAATATATGGAAAAATCAAAAGAAAATTAAAAATAGAGTTTACGTGATAATAATCACATAATTGCGCCCCACTATGTGCGAAGCACTGAATTAGCGGCAGCTCCAGCAAATTATACATATGCATCATCACGACATTCCTGGCACGTAATTTAAATCTAGCCAATGGCTGAGAGCTTTTGTTTCTCCCTCATGCTGATTGGTTGCAGATCATTTGTACACCTCTTTTTCTCTCCTTCGCACACATGTTATCAACGGGATTGCTTGAATTGTGAATTCAGGCTTTTTTCGTGTGTTTTTAATGATTATTTAAGCGCTATGATGTCACACCCTGCATCTTCTCTAGCTTCTGGTCTACATTTTACGGCAATATTAAAGTATTAATGAGTAAGACTGGCTATAGAATGTGTTTAACAAGCAGATTTTAGCGCATGTAATATCATACATAGCGTTTTAAAACTGCGTCAATAATTCACGGATTTCTGGGATTCGCAGGTGGGGGAGGAACGTAACCCCCGCGGATTTGGCATAGCCAAGCCGAGGCTAGTCTAGAGACAAGCTAGTTTGACTTAAGTCATTTTCGACTTTTGTCTGTCCTGAGACCAATTAATGACGTACGCCGAGATACATTATACCTGTTTTCTGTGACATCATCACGTTCAGTGCATAGTTGTTAATTATTATCTCTCAACAATAGTAGTACACGTGATCTGATAATCTGTGATCCCCTGCTACGGTCAGTAACTTTTTTCTCAACCTGCCAACACTCAACCAAAAGATGAACATCAAATAAAGTCGAATTAGATATTTTTTTCATTTTGTCTCCCTTGCTCCATCGTCAAAAATATGCATCATATCTCACCAAATAAAGTCATCATTAATGAAAGTTTGTTATGTTTCATGAGTAACCAGACATTAGCATCAAATTTCACTTTTTACTTTAATTTTTTTGGGGGTTGTTTTTTTTTATTACAAAAAAAATTCATGTAATAAGTGATCTTGTTATCTTGTTAGTTTGGTCAGTACTTGGAAATTCCAGACCTCATCCTGAAAGACCCAGTCTGGTATTACTCCCTACCATCGCCACATTTTGTTAATTACTGCGGGAAGTATTTGTGTATTATTCACCATTGAATGATTCAAAGGACATAAATTTACAGAAACACAGTACTACTCAGTATAAAGTTGAATTTATAGCAAAATTGTACGCTGCTGATGAAACGTAAGGAGGTAATTGACAGTTCCATCAGCATTAGATTAGCACTACCATCATTATTAAAACTTTTGGCTTCCAGTGAGTTTGTACATCTGTGTGTTTACTTGCAAATGAAACTCCTACTGAATTATGGTTCATATAATCTACTCTATTGCATTCACACAATATGACCAAATGTATGTGGACACTCGATCAAAACCGTCCTATCTGGGTTTTCTCTAAAGCTTCATTCTTTGCCATTGTTAATGTCTTTGCATGGTGTCGTGTTAAGACTTCCCGTCACTAGAAAAGCTCAGACATGTTCTAGCATGACAGTACTGCTGCACACAAAGCAGGTGTAAAAGAACTCTAAACACGACCCTACTGAAAACCATTGGGGTGAACTGGAACACTGACTGGAGCTGGTCGAGTGTGGAACATTACGACAAGTGGAGAGTTCCTGTGGATTGGACTGTTCCGATTCTTATTTATAATACTTTGATTACCTCAACGATTCTTTTCCGTTTAGGAGAAATAACATCCAGATTTCCATGCTCACTCTTTACATTTCTTGGAACAATGTGCTGTTACTCCTCAAGGACTTCCTGCTTGAGTTGTGAACATGAACTTTAACGTGTCGTCTTTTACATATTTGATGAAAAGGTATTATTTCTACTAACACGGATTAAACAGAGCCATTAAAAATCTGCCGAGGTTCCAAGTCGCAGCTGTGTGTCACTTCTGGTTTCTCGCCAAGCAATGTACTAACGTTGGTCATTTTCAGTTTTCCCGGTTCCTCCCTGAGCTCTTCGCTCGCCATTCACAATGGCTTTTTGCATCAATGCTATTTTTTTCTAAGGCTTGAATTTGAGCAATGTTGTCTTTTTTTTGATTGGTTCAGAATAAAAAGAGACCGCCCTATCATCTGTGAAGAATTACAGTAACTGATTTCACTCTTCCTGTTGCATTGCTACTGACACGTGTGATCTCAGGTCAGTGGTGGGCATTATCGTGTTAATCCATTGAAATCAAATATGTATTAATTTTAAAATTAACACTAACTTCGTTATTCTTCCATCAGTCAATTAATTACCTTAAACGGTAATAATTTCACGGTTAGCTGCCTCCTTAATTAGCTCGGCCTCAGCTGCAGTCACTGATATACTGTAGCTCATCCTCGCTGCCAGGCCACAGAGTTACAGTGTCGTGGTGACGTTTTCCAAATCGCACTGTGCAATCAGCTGTGCTGTCCACAAGGGACTCGGACCAGTGCACCTGCTCGGCACACAAGTTCCTTTAGGTGACACAGATAACTGAATGCAAATATTCACGTGTTATGTAGTATAGAGACATCATAGATTTTTAAATGAACAATTATACACTTACAGTTTAAAAGTGGGCAGTGGTGGCCTGGTGGTAAAGGGCACTGGATCACTGATCCTAAGGTTGGGGGTTCAAGCCCCACTCTCCACAGGTTGTCACTGTCCCCCCAGTGCACTTAACTGAGTTATCAAAGGCCGGCCATGTCTCTCACTGTCTATGGTGGGAGGTTCGTGTAAAAAAAACATTGTTGACTTTCGACAAGAGGAGCAGCATAGCCGTCAATGTGTTTCCGCCCTGCGATGGCCTGGCAAGCTGTCCAGGGTGTACTCTGCCCTCACCCAGAGTCAGCTGGGATGGGCACCAGCCTCCCCACGACCCTAATTAGGATTAAGTGGTTATAGAAAATGAACGATGAACACACAGGAAGTGAAGACCATGAGTAGTACTCAACTCGCCATGCAGGGACATTCAAGTGATTTGCAGCTGAAGTGACAGAAGCTCTGTTGCCTTCGTGAGCGCCTTGCATGCTTCATTCATTTACTGCTTCGATTAATCCTACTGGGGCCACGGAGAGGCTCAAAGATCCTTCTACTTCATGATCCTGGAAGTGCTAAATAGAAATATAAACAGAAATGAAATTCCAACCAGGCGCATCTCAGAGGATTCTGGGTGAAGACGGAATACTCCCTGAACAGCTCGCCCAACCATTGCAGGGCCAACACATACAACCCTACACACTCACTCTCACACCTAGCTGCAACAAGGTTGGGTCATGGGAACTTTTTACATTTTTAAACACGGAGCTTTCCTGTACATTTACTTACGCTGTACATTTATACAGGGAAAGAAAATACACAGTGACGCTACACAACAAAACAAAAACAAACAAACAAGTAAAAATCTCCCACCTTTCAATTGCCAATAAAAAAATACAGTTAAAGAAAATTTATTTTTTATTTAATGTGTGCAAATAATAATTTGATTAAGTTTCATATTGTGGAAGGGGTTTTAATGGGGAACATTTGATGTGAGCACCCCCCCCCACCCACACACACACACACACACACACACACACACACACTTTTTCTCACTCACACACACACACTTTATCAAAGAAGTCTTATCAACATAATACATTACCTGAACAAAACCAACTCTCCTGTTAAACAGCATGAGGAGCAAAGGTCTGTACACTGAATTTACCAGCAAATACTCTATTAATCCTAATTACACTTATTCATTCATTCACTCAACTACTGCACTGCACTCCTGACTTGAGAAGGCTGGAACCTATCTCAGCCAACTCTATGGAAAGTGGGTACATTCTGAACAGCTCACCAGACCACACACACACACACACACACACACACACACACACACACACACACACACACACACATGCGCAGACACACACACACACACACACACACACACACACACATCTATATTCAATTTGAAAAAGTCTCTTAGCCTAATGTGCATGTCTTTGGACTGAGGAAACAGAGGAAACGGAGGTGTTTTGACAGAGGAAACTGGACTAGCCCGGGGAAACTCACAGGGAGAGACCATACAATCTCCACACATGAACACTCCGACTCTCGAACCCAGGACCTTCTTGCTGTGAGCCGCAACTTCTTACCACTAATGATACCATAGAGCGAATTTTTAACTATTCTCGCAGAGTAAAATGCACCATGAATGATATTAGATTTAATATAAAGTGATGTTTCACACAATGTAAACAGTCCAGAAGTGTGTTTGGGTTTTTTTCAGGTTCATCAATAATTAATTTATAAATTGTTATTCATTTTAGAATTGTATTTATTTTTTACAATACTACTACTACTACTACTACTACTACTACTACTAATAATAATAATAATAATAATAATA
Source organism: Plotosus lineatus (assembly GCA_024760905.1). Classification (NCBI taxonomy): domain Eukaryota; kingdom Metazoa; phylum Chordata; class Actinopteri; order Siluriformes; family Plotosidae; genus Plotosus; species Plotosus lineatus. The sequence goes on along the minus strand of CM045737.1, from coordinate 50,616,318 downwards.
ATAATAATAATAATAATAATAATAATAATAATAATAATAATAATAATAATAATAATAATAATAATAATAATAATAATAGGCAGCACGGTAGCATGGTGGTTCGCACATCTGCCTCACAGCAGGAAGGTCCTGGGTTCGATTCCCAGCTCAAGCGTTTCTGTGTGGAGTTTGTCTGTTCTCCCTCCCCGTGCTTGCGTCGGTTTCCTCCCACAATACAAAAAAGACAAGCTGTTCAGGGTTTACCCTACCCTCGCCCACAGTCTGCTGAGATGGGTGCAGGCCTCCCTGTGACCCTAATTAGGATTAAGTGTCTTAAGAATAAATGTTTGAGTGCTTTTCCTATTTTGTGTCTGAAAAAATTCTTCTGAAAACCAACAGCAGCAATTAATATAAACTTGCTTTCTAAATTGATTTATTGAATAATTTATTTATTATTTATTAAATATTGGGTGATTTATTGTTTTTTCTGATCGCAATAGAACAGAGGGGCGTGGTTCTTGTGGATGACTGCCAGTGAGAGGCGTGCTCTTGTTGGTGGAGAAAGGAGAAGTAGCAGAAGCTTGCACTGGACTGTAAGCAAGAGAGGCGTGGTCTTATTTCGAGCCGTTGAGGGGCGTGTACAGAGGGGGCGTGGCTAGCTCAAGAGGCGTCAGCATTCTGTTTCACCGAACAGGAGAAGCGAGTGCAGTTCAGGGTGTGAGTGCTTGAACAGTAAGTGGGTTCTTTATTATTTGTCGGATTTATTTATTTATTTATTTTATTTTATTTATTTATTTATTTATTGGGGGGAGGTGGGGGGTTAAAGGTGATCTGCTGGTGGCTACAGGTTACTGTCATGCTTTATTTTTTCTTTTCAGTAAAAATGGATTTAAATGGTATCAGACGCTTTACTGTGGAGCTGGACACTGCCGGGGACGCTGTCTACAGCAGTGGGGACACAGTGAAGGGCACGGTGGTGCTGGTCTTCAGGAGGCAGGTGGACGTCAGATCCCTGACACTAACAGGAGCAGGAGTGGCTCGTGCCCACTGGTCAGAACGTGGGGGGGTCGGTGTGTACACCTTCAACAACGACTACAAGTCCAGGATCATATACTTGAGGAGGAGACGACATCTCATCCCAGGTGTGTAATTGTCGTCTCCCGATGTGACGTCACAGTGTCCCACCGCGCACCAGTTTAGTGGTTCCACTTTAATTCAAATTCGATCAGAACACCAACAATTTCATCTGCCCTGCGAGTTTAACCTCAAATCCAAGATGCTCAGAAAACACCACGTCCTCAGTATCATCATCATCATCATCATCATCATCATCATCATCATCATCATCATCATCATCATCATCATCATCATCATCATCATCATAATAATAATATAAGAATGGGGCAGTGGTGGCCTGGTGGTAAAGTGCTGAATCACTGAGCCCAAGGTTGGGGGTCAAGCCCCACTATCACCGGGTCCCCAGTGCACTAATTGGGTTGTCAAAGGCCAGCCGTGTTTCTCACTGTCTGTGATGGATGTTCATGTAAAAGAGTCATGCCTTTTGTAAAGTGAAGTGTCAGCGTATTTCTGCCCTGCCATGGCCTGCCGAGCCATCCAGGGTGTACTCTACCCTCATCCAGAGTCGGCTGAGATGGGCGCCAGCCCTCCCAGGACCCAAATTAGGGTAAATTGGTTCAGTGAATGAATAAATAATGATAATATTATTATTATTATTATTATTAATAATAATAATAATAATGATAATAATAATAATAATAATAATGATAATAATAATAATAATACTACTAATAATAATAATAATAATAATAATAATAATGGTCCAGTGATGGCATGGAGCTGTCCAGTGTTTACCTTGCCCTTGCTCAGAGTCGGCTGAGATGGGCACCAGCCTCTCGAGACCCAAATAAGGATTAAGCATCTTAGAAAATGAATGAATGCTCTTAATAATAATAATAATAATAATAATAATAAAAATAATAATAATAATAATAATAATAATAATAATAATAATAATAATAAAAATAATTTATTATTATTGTTGTTGTTAATGTGAGCAGTGGTGGCCTAGTGGTAAAGGTGCTGGATCACTGATCCCAAGGTTGGAGGTTCAAGCCCCACTCTCAACAGGTCTCCCCCACACCCTCCCACCCCAGGCCACTAAGTGGGTTATCAAAGGCCGGCCGTGTCGCTCACTGTCTGTGGTGGGATGTTCATGTAAATGAACCAATACTGACTGTCGACAAGAGGAACTGCTTTTCCATTAGCATTTTTCTGCCCTGCGATGGCCCAGCGAACTGTCCGAGGTGTACTCTGCCCTCACCCAGAGTCGGCTGAGATGGGCACCATCCACCTCGCGACTCGAATTAGGAAGAAACAGAAGAGCCTTTATGGCTTTTGCATATGTATCAGTTTCACTTCAGTCTTTTAGTGCTATAGAAATTATCAAAGTGCCCAAATGTAGAATGTGCCCTGCTCTGTCACACCGGAACAACTGCCAATCACAAACATTTTACTCACATTTGTATTGAACCTGAAGAATGGTTTCTTTTCAATATATTGAAATGAGATTACTATATATTTAATAATGCAACTGCAATGGCCTGGTGAGCAGTCCAGGGTGTACCCCGCCCTCGCCCTGAGTCGGCTGAGATGGTCACCAGACTCCTATCGATCCTAATTAGGATTAAGAGGTTCATAAAATGAATAAATGAATAATTGATTATTTATTCTGATATATGCGCATAATGAGTCATCGTCCTCCTGGTAATTTATAAGGATACTTTTTTCTGGACTATTCTCACCTTTTCCTTTTATTATCCATAAATATAGATATAGTGCATTCAATCATTCAATGAAACTGCGTAAACATGGCTGCATGGAGGCCTGGAACCTATCTCAGCCAACTCCGAGCAAAGGCAGGATGCAACTTGAATGGCCCCACAAGACCATCACAGGACCGACACATTCACAACCATTTACTCCGACGCTCACCCCTAGGGGCAATCTGGAACCGCCAGTTAGCCTAAAGTGCATGTTTTTGGTCTGTTGGAGTAAACAGGGAGAAAACCTGCACAAGCACCGGGGAAAACATGCAAACTCCACACTGCCGAGTCCGGGATTCGAACCCAGGACCTTCTTGCCCTGTGACAGACGTGCTCACCATGAGGTCACCGTGCTGCCCCAGATTCCTGATGCTTGTTGCAGTGATTTGGTTTGATAGTGATTTACAGTTGTGTTTGAAATCGCGATAAGACGTCTCTGATAAGGAGACACTTTGACCTTGACAGACGCCTGTAATGTGAATGGAAAGAGCAGTATCATCACATGGAAGATAACAATTTTTCCACTTCTGCTGTAATATTATAAAACTCCTTGTGGGATGGACAGAGACATAAAGAGGGAAAGTCAGTGAAGCAGTGCATGGCGTTTATTACCGGCGTTTATTACCGTACTTTTTCCAGGCGTAACGGATTTTAACCTTCATGAGCAGTCCAGTAGGAAAATCAAACGGATTTTAAACTGATTAGATTATATTGGCCGAAAAATATTTTTATTATTTAAAATCATCCTGATTAGGGTCACGGGGAGGCTGGCACTCATCCACCAGGTTCACCAGGCCGTCACAGGGCAGAAACACGCTGATGGCGATGCAGCTCCTCTTGTCGAAAGTCAGCGATGGTTCTTTTACATGAACCTCACCCCACAGACAGTGAGAGACACGGCCAGCCTTTCATAACCCAGTTGGTGCACTGGGGGGACAGTGACAACCAGTGGAGGGTGGGGCTTGAACCCCCAACCTTAGGATCAGTGATCCAGCACCTTTACCACCAGGCCACCACTGCCCTATTATTTAAAATAAATGTTCCAACTCTTTGAAGTTTATTTATTTTATATCTTTTACCGGCTGATCGGGCCGGTGCTTATCCCCGGTTTCTGTAGCGTGAAGCAACTCGGAGTTCAACTCCTCCTGGGTGGGACGCTGGTCCAGCATGGGTTACCTTCCCAGTATATTTGTTACTGGTTCCCATTTGTACTGCTGGGTGACCAGAGGCACACCCGTGGTTGAGACCTTGCCCACTGGGATTCGAACTCACAACCTCCCGATCATGAGCCCAGCACCAGAACCACGACGCCACCGGTCTCCTGTGTGTGGTCCTCCTAAAGTCTTTTATTCTGTCTGCTTTGATTTGTCCCTCCCAGAGGAAATTGCAGCACTCGCTCAACCACTCAATGTTTTGTAGCTGAAGAAACATCTCCGTAACAGCATCTTCCAAAATTTACAGCATCGAGGCGCCTTTATCCAGCGTGACTTAGGCGAAGAGTCAGAACCAGAACCAGGATCAGAATCTGTTACTGATCTCAGAGGAAATTGTGTTCGTACAGATGCTCCATATACATAACAGTGAGATAAAGATAAAAGATGTAGTGATCGACACCCCTGTGGAGGAGACATTGGGCTAATTTTACAGACTGAGTGTGTGTGTGTGTGTGTGTGTGTGTGTGTGTGTGTGTGTGTGTGTGTGTGTGTGTGTGGTCAATGTCAGTTTGTTTGAGAGAATTATTTAATGCAGTGTGTAAAACAAGAGAAGTGGGGAGAGAGTGAGTGGGGAGGTGGGTGAGTGGCTGAGTTGGGGAGGTGGGTGGGTGAGTTTGTGGGGAGGTGGGTGAGTGGCTGAGTTGGGGGTGGGTCAGTGGGTGGGTGGGTAGGTGGATGGGTGAGTGAGTGAGTTGGGGGTGGGTGAGTGAGTGAGTTGGGGGTGGGTGAGTGAGTGAGTGGGGAGGTGGATGGGTGAGTGGCTGAGTTGGGGTGGGTGAGTGAGTGAGTTGGAGGTGGGTGGGTGAGTGAGTGGGGAGGTGGATGGGTGAGTGAGTGAGTTGGGGGTGGGTGAGTGAGTGAGTGAGTGGGGGGTGGGTGAGTGAGTGAGTTGGGGGTGGGTGAGTGAGTGAGTTGGGGTGGGTGAGTGAGTGAGTGAGTTGGGGGTGGGTGCGTGAGTGAGTTGGAGGTGGGTGGGTGAGTGAGTGGAGAGGTGGGTGGGTAGAATGGAATTTTTTATACTAAAAAAGTTTCCTTATTATCCTTTTAATTCTGATTAGGCTCCACTAGAGGGAGCCAGAGATACATGCTGCTACAACACAGGCGCTGTTGTTCAGTCTCTTCTAGTTAAGATCAAGCAAAGCAGATTTGGTTTCTTTGTTGTTGTTGTTGTTTGTTTGTTTGGTTGGATTTTTTGCACACACAGGGAATTCCGATAACGTTAGGAATGTTTTTCTTCTGACTGCTTTGCTCTTGTTAGTAATGACACAGTGGCCTAGTGGTCCTGGCTTCGAGACCCAGGCTGGGCTTGGGGGTTTCTGTGGGGAGTTTGAAAGTTCTTCCTTGTTTCCTCAGGGTTGTCTAGTTTCATCCGACAGTCCTAAGGCATCCAACATTTGGCTAATGTCTGGTCCCAGTATCATTAGGTGTGAGGTTGAGTATGCATGGTTGTGTGTTGGCTCTGTAATGGCCTGGTGAGGTGTTCAGTCTTCTTCCTCTTCTTCTTCCTCTTCTTCTTCTTCCTCTTCTTCTTCTTCTTCTTTTCCTTTCGGCTGTTCCCTTCAGGGGTCGCCACAGCAAACCATCCGCCTCCATCTCGCCCTGTCCTCTTCATCTTCTTCTCTTACTCCAATTGTGTGGTGTTCAGTGTGGACCCCATATTCATTAGAGTTGGCTAAGATAGGCTTCAGCCTGCATAGTGATTAGCACAATTGCCTCACAACAGGAACATCCTGGGTACGAATCCTGGATTTGTATGTATGGAGTTTGAATGTGGCTGGTCGTGTCTCTCAATGTCGATGGTGTGAAGTTCATGTAAAAGAACCATCGCTGACTTTCAACCAGAGTAGTTGCAAAGCCGTCAGCTTGTTTCCGCCCTGCAATGGCCCGTTGAGCCGTCCAGGGTGTACTCTGTCCTCACTCGGAGTTAGCTGGGATGGGCGCCAGTCTCCCTGCGACCCTAATTAGGATTAATCGGTGAGAGAAAATGATGAAAATGAGTTAGAATGTTCTCCTCCCGGTTCCTTGGGTTTCTCTGATAGTCCAAACACACGCAGGTTAAGATAAGCTTCTGGACCAAACTGCTCCCAGGGTGTGAATGTGAGTGCAAATGCTTTTGTGTGTGTGTGTGTTTGTGTGTGTGTGTGTGTGTGTGTGTGTGTGTGTGTGTGTTGGCCCAGTGATTAACTGGCTATCCCCCACCTTCGCCCAGTGTTGGCTGACATAGGCTTCAGCCATCCCGTGACCCTTGTGGGATTAATGGATGGATGTTGTTTGCTGACTCAGGATGAACCCTGACCTCATGGCTACCTCTGGACAAGAATAGACATACCGGATTATATGATATTCTTCATTCATTCAAGTTTATTTTTATTTTCTGACGTCATGTCGCAGGAGATGAATGAATCCTTGAAGTTCGATTTAAATCTCCTTGGCCGTCACGTGTTGTTTTTCGTGGAACGGTCTGTACACTTGGTGTGTGTTGTTTTGAACGCTGCTTTTCCTACATGCTGTGAGCTTGTTTTTCATGAACCTGCTGCATCAATCATCTTTGTACTCCCCGCCCCTTGCTGACGCCCGACCCCTCCCGCGCAGCCAATCACCGTGCAGGACTCGCGCAGAATCCCGCCCCTGCATCAAGTTAAAGGTCCTGTGGCGCACGAGTCTTGTGTAGTGTTGTTACTTTGACTCGAAGGAAAAGTCGCTGATCTCCGAAACCGACCCGGGTTGGTTCGTTTGGGTTTTTTTGTTTGTTTGTTTGTTTTTGTTTTTTTTTGTTTTTGGTCTTTTCTGGATCCGGGAAGATGATTTTCAAACGGGTGAAAAAGTTCCAGGTTGTGTTCGATTCCCCTGATGTCGAGTCCCCGCCGGTGTTCAGCAGTGGGGATGTGGTGTCCGGTCGGGTTGTGCTGGAACTCGGGGCAGAAACAAAAGTGCAGTCGATTAAACTTCATGCAGAAGGCTATGCAAAGGTCCACTGGACTGAGTCCCGCAGCGCCGGTTCCAGCACGGCTTACACCCAGAACTACAGCGACGAGGTGGAATATGTCAACCGCAGAGAGGTCCTCCTGCAGGCAGGTCTGTTCCTACCCAGGAAACTGTGCTCTCAGAGCCTTTGTCTGTTGTTGATTTGCCTTTCAGTGCCCTCTTCTCTTCCTAACTTCCCAGGACTTCATAGAATTATTACTAATAGTATCCAATTCAGGGAATTTGTCAATGGTCCAATTCAGGGAATTTGTCAATGGTTGTCTGGAGGCTGGAGCCTATGTCAGCCGACACTAGGCAAAGGCAGAGTACCCACTGAACAGCTCCCGAGAACATCTCAGGGCCAACACGCATACACTAGCACCTGAGGGCAAACTCGGGCAATTAGCCTGATGTGCATGCCTTTGGACTCTCCAAGGACACCCAGACAAACATGGGGAGAACATGCAAACTCAATGAAACGCCCTCACAGAGGCCACGACCCGAACCTACGACCTTCTTGTTGTGGGACAGACATGTTAACTCTTACGCCGCGACATGTCTGATTTTCACTGAAATTAAGAGCTCCGAATAACTTCAAGTGGGCGTGACCTGTGAGCAGGAAAAGCACTAACTCGGGCAGAAATAGGGCTCGTCCAGGACCACGGGTGGGAAGCTGTGCAGTAACACATTCATTCCCTCTGATATGAAACTGGGCTACATGGCTGTCCTCGTGTAACCTTTTATTTTGAAGTTTCACATGATGATGATGATGATGATGATGAACATGCTGATCTTCTCCCTGCAGATAACGGTGGTTGGACGACACTTCCTGCTGGAAGATACGAATACCCCTTCAGCTTCCAGCTGCCTGAAGAGTGAGTGAACTTTCTTCTGTTGTGTTGTTCTATTAAATGACACCAAGTACAGTATCAGTTTCGTGTTGAGTCCCAGGTCAGTAAATAAAGATGTAGTGCGGTGGTGTCTGCTGGAAATGAAATGGAATCGGATCCACAATGGATTTTTCTGACACCGTTAGTTTTCCTCCTGTACACAAGTGTTCATGAGCCCTGCACCGGCCGCCATGTTATCAGACATGCACGAGATCGGTCTCCCGGTCACGCCATCGTTATTGTTATTGTTATTGTAAACACACAGAACTGAAACAAGATGTAGAGTAGCTGGATAAGCGGCACTAAGCGCATGAGCTGGGGTGGGTTCACCCGGAAACATTTCTGATCATCCGGAATAAACTGATCAGAGAAGCTCATCACAGACATGATGTTCACTGGCGACTGAGGAACCTTGAATATGGATGTTGTGTGAGGAATAAACGAAGCTTGTGTGTTCTGATCCAGGACCCTGGTGACTTCGTTTGAAGGGAAGCACGGCAGCATCCGGTACTGGGTGAAGGTGAAGTTGCACCGGCTGTGGGCTCCAGTGAAGAAGATCAAGAAAGAGTTTACGGTTATCGAGCCCATTGACATCAACACACCGTCCTTACTTGTAAGCTTCAAAACTTTCCTGAGATGTATTTCGTTTGTTTATTTGTTTGTTTGTATTTATTTATTTATTTTTCTTGAGAAGAAAATATATTCTGATTGTATTGATTTGGGCCTTGCAGGCACCTCAGGCTGGAACCAAAGAGAAGATGGCGCGAATCTTTTACCACAACATCGGGCAAGTGTCTGCCACGGCAAAGATCGACCGCAAAGGCTACACGCCAGGTGAGAACGATACCTGTAAGTCCGTTATGGAGAATTCCGTGACGTGTAAAAGTTCGGGGAAATTGACCCGTCACTCCTCGTCTGCAGGTGAAGTGATTCCGGTCTTCGCAGAGTTCGACAATTCCACTTCCCGCTCTGTGATGCCCAAGGCGTACATCACCCAGACTCAGACCTTCATCGCGAGGGGCACCATGAAGCAGAAGCAAGCGGTCGTAGCCACGCTGTGCGGCGACGTCTTGGGAGCACGACGCAGGGCGACCTGGCACGGCCGCGCCATCAAGATCCCTCCGGTTGGTCCGTCCATCCTTCAGTGTCGTATCATAAAGGTGGAGTACACGCTCAAGGTGAGTTTGCGGTTTCTCCATTGGCGAGTCTGTCTGGATTAAACAGAGATGTGTAAGCGGTGTGGATGCTTAAACCTTTCGCTGCTCCTCACCCATCAGGTGTGCGTGGACATTCCTGGCAACTCCAAATTGTCTCTGGAGCTTCCACTGGTCATCGGGACCATCCCTCTTCATCCTTTCGGCAGCCGCACGTCCAGCGTGAGCAGTCAGTACAGCCTGAGCTTGGACTGGCTGCGCATGGCCATCCCTGAGCAGCGTGAAGGTGAGCGTCTCGTCGATCCTACCGGTGTTCCCTCCTCGCGTTAACGTTCCGTACATGTACGTTGCGTCCTATTCTCCTGACGTTTTTTTTTTGTTTGTTTGTTTGTTTGTTTTTCGCCTCCTCCAGCGCCTCCTGACTACAGCTCAGTTGTCACCCAAGAAGAGGCGGAGCAGAATACCGTAGCCAGTCGTACTGAGGAGGACCTCAGCGCGGTGCTGGAGCGCCCCTTCATAGCATATGTTCAGGAATTCCGCTTCAGGCCACCTCCGGTGTACAGCGAGGTACGTACAGCAGCCACCTGTCCTCAGACGGAGAAAAAAAAATTAACGATAATCCTGATTTAAGATTTTATCGCGTCTCACACCACACTGTGTTTCCTTATGGCTTCCAGGTGGATCCGAATCCTCAGTCCGGCAACATGAGACCACGCTGCATGACCTGTTGAATGAACATCACGTCGAGCATCACGCGGTGATGTCATGATTGAAAACCATGCGGAGATTTTCTTTCTGCCACAAGTGCTCTGAAATTGGCACGCGGGGAGCCGCGGTCATCACCTTTAGGATATGTATGGTGAAACCGGTTAAGGATGAACAGGAAGTACTGTCTGGTCTGAGGGGCGGAGCAATTCCCGAGTCTTTGCAAGAAAGAAATACAAAGTAGAAAATTTGCAAGACGGACGGACGGACGGACGGACGGACGGCTCGTCGTCGCTCGTGTACTCGCTTTATAATCGATGTCTCCGAGTAGACTACGGTCCGAGCCCGCTGATCAATAGCGACCTCTCAAGCTTATTTTGTATGGTGTGTGTTTATGTTACGGAGGAAACCGGTGGAGAAAGGCTTTCTTGTGCAGGAGCCGTTTTTCAAGTCACGCCGTACCACATGTGGTGAGACGTGTTTAGGTGGCCGTTTTATTTTTTCTCTCTCTGTATTTAAAGCCACCGCTGCTGCCACTCCATATCCTGTACGCACCACATGCTAGATGGAACAATAATGCTTTAAAACAACGAACCACGGATGACGTCAAAGTGCTTCCGATGCAGTGATTCTCCTTTTTACCAATATCTACCATCAGGAACGTGATGTTAATCTAAGCTCGTTTGAAGTTTGTTGTATGCGGGTAAAGAGAGAGAGAGAGAGAGCGAGAGAGAGAGAGCGAGAGAGAGTTGGGCATGTTTGGACATGCCTGTATAAGCACGTGTAATATTGGGCAAAAGGAAAAGTGAAAAAGAAAGAGTTGGGTTCCTGGAAGTGGGATGATTTCCTGACTGTAAATCTGCCCTGATGATGATGATGATGATGATGATGTACTGTGCTGAATATAAACGTTTCAGGCTTTAACGTGACTCTTAACAAGGTGCTTTGGGTGTTCTCGCCAGCGGCCTTATCAGATTCATAATAATGCTGTAGCACAAACGGTCTTAAAGGCGTTGTCTGGATCACAAGCCGCTTTAAGGTGCCTTTTGTTTATTTGTTTGTTTGTTTGTTTTCTCCTGCTGTTGTTGTTAGAACAGCAGCATGACTGACTGACAGGGATTACGCACCGCTGTGCATTAAGCTTTAAACTCGTTGTACCACTTTGTACTTAACATTCCAAAGATATCTAAAATTCCAGAATGTGGAAAAAAAAACAAAAACGTCAGGTAGTAAACAACTCACTGAATGCACTGTTTGTTTATGGAACTCATGGAAGATTTAAATGAATGTATTTTATATTTTAGGTTTTTACTTTTTTTTTTGTTGTTGTTTTGGTTTTTTCATTCATGTTAAAAATATATTTTCTTAACTGTTTTCTAATAAAAACTGAAACATCTCATGCTCTGGCTGTTTTTGTCGTGTTTGAACTGCTTATGTGTTGCTCTATCTATTGAGTGTATGAAGGCAGGCTACACCCTGAACAGCTTGCAAGGCCATCACAGAATCAACACACACACACACACACACACACACACACAGACAACTATTGATATTCACACTTGGGGACAATCAGCCGACTGGGCATGTGTTAGGATTGTGGAAGGAAACTAGAGTACCCCGAAGAACACGCACGTTCCACACGGACAAACCGCACAGCTCGGGACGCAAACCTGAGATCTTGCTATGAGGTGGACGTGCTAACCACCACGCCACCGCACGGCC
>CM045737.1:50574847-50599847 GCA_024760905.1 Plotosus lineatus | reverse complement strand
ACGAACCTCCAGCACGGACTGTGAGAGACACGGCCGGCCTTTGATAACCCAGTTAGTACACTGGGGGGACAGTGACAACCCGTCGAGAGTGGGGCTTGAACCCTGGACCTTAGGATCAGTGATCCTGTACTTTACCGCCAGGCCGCCCCTGCCACACATTATATAAATAACCAAAGCTCTTCCTAATGAAGAAACGGAATCAAAACGGATTAAAAATGAAACCGGCGGATTGTCGGGTGGGAAATATTTCCTTCATACTCTGTAATTATTTTCCGATGCCCCTGAGGGATCTAACGACCTTTAAACTGCTGACGTCAAACAGTATGTTCAAGTAAACAGCAGCACACAAGGGGATGCAGACGATGTAAACAGTCTTGTAGTAACTGTGAAGATTAAAGTTTAAATTGATTAAAATGTTGCCTGGACGACAGAGAACTGGATATGGATTCTGTCCCACAACACACATGCTGATGGTTTGTTTTCCATTCGGCTACGTTAGGACTCACGTATTTAACCAAACAGCTTAACCCTACATAGAGTCACAGGGAACCTATCTCAGCCAACTCCGGGTAAAGGTGGGGTAGTCCCTGAACAGCTCCTAGTTCATTGTAGGGCAACACATATACAACCATTCATACTCACTCTCACACATAGGGGCAATTTGGAACAGCCGGAGGAAACCCCTGCAAGCACTGGGAGAATGGCTCCTGAGCGGTGCATCGATAAGGTGCATGATTATCATCCTGGGGATCGCAAGTTCGAATCCAGGTTAATGCCACAGCCATCCGTGACCGGGAGACCATAGGAGCTAATTGACCGAGCTCTCACTGAACTGGACAGCATACGCTCATTTCCCTGTCACTCACAGCGATTTCCTAACCAATCACAAGCAATCCGATAATGCCTTCCCGCCGAGTGTGTTAGACCGCCCCCAAATATGCATGCGCAGAAGTTTCAAAAGAGGCGGGTGGCTAGCATGGCATGTCAAGGAGAGGGTGTGTCTAGCATGGCATGTGAAGGAGAGGGCATGTGCATGCTTTCACTCCTCACTGATAGGTGATGATCGTGTGGTAAGGCAATACCTGATGACCTACTGGGTGGGAATTGGATACAACTAAATTTGGGAGAAAATAAGGGGGGGGGGGGGATGCAAACAACATGCAATCCCGCCCTTTCTGAGCTTGGGACTCAAACCCAGGACCTTCTTCTTTGAGGTGGGCACGCCAACCACTACATCAATGTGCTACACTTGAGAAATACTACAATGAATTGATCATGCAGTGGACCATCTTATTCCTGCAGTGGAACCTGTGGACATGTTTAGTACATGCTGTGACAAAAGTATTTACCGTGTGTGTGTGTGTGTGTGTGTGTGTGTGTGTGTGTGTGTGTGTGAGAGAGAGAGAGAGAGAGAGAGAGAGAGACTCACTTAACCCTTTAATGCTTGAATTATTTTTTTTCAGCTAAAAAAATGTATCACTACTTTTTTCCCTCATCAAAGAGGAGACACCTCGAACATATTTCTTTCAACAAAATAATAATAACATTAAAAACAATAATAACAAAATAATAACACTCTCAAAAATTCATGAACAACACAGTTCTGAGCGCTCAAGGTCGTGTCACAGCTGAATGAGGCACGTGGGCCCAAGCTGTGTTGTCTCAGGCGACGCCACAACAAGTTTAAAACACGTTCTGAACGGCAGCAGCACGCATCTAGTAGTTATTAGCATTTTTTGAAAGAAGACCATATGGTCCTGCTGGGGTTTAAATGTTTCATGGCAGAAGTTGGGGAGATCATTATACGTCAAATTCACCGATCTGCACTTGACTCATGGATGAATGGGACCACAATGTAACCTGCCGAATACACATAGTACCCCCGGTGCGGTGCGAGTGGTACTTTAGTTCATTTGTTATCTTTTGGTTGATCTAAGAACATCATGACAGTGTGTGCTGCTAAACAAACATAATCAGAGACAGGGTGGTGAGTTCCTATTACCTTACTATCTCTCTCTCAGTCACTACTAGTGGCAGAGAAGTTGCAGCGTGTCTGTTTACCCTAAACAGCTCGCCAGTCCAGCATAGGGATAACACTCACACATTCACATTTACATGTAGGGGCAATTTGGAACATAGAGTTAGCTGATGCATGTCTCTGGACGGTTGGAGGAAACCGACTCCCTGGAGGAAACCCATGCAAACGCTACACACAGATGCCCGAGGCTACAACTAACCACTACGCCACCATGACACCATGTTACTATTAGCATCCCACCACGCTTTTAAGCCTCTTCCAGTGCTATAAATATTTTCTCACATTATATGATTTTCTTATGCAACACACGATATAAAAATTTGCCAATGATTACAATTTGATATTCGCTGGTAGACCATTGGGCAATGTGGAGATGTAGTGATTAGCACCTTTGCCTCACATCAAGAAGGTACTGGGTTCAAGTTCTGGGCTCAGCAAGGGTGTTTTGTGTTTGCATGGATTTCCTCCGAGCACTCCAGTTTCCTCCCACTAATTGGTATGAGTGTGAGCGTCCCTGCAAGGGACTGGCAAACTGTCCAGGGTGAACCTGCCTTGGCCCCGAATTATCTGAGATAGGCTCCAGTTTTATCCTTGATAGGCTTGAGCTTCCCCATGATCCCAACAGAATAAAGCAGTTCGGCAAAAAGATGGATGAATGGATGGATGGATGGATGGATGATAGACCATTGAGAACTGCCTTAGCTCTGCCATATTTTGTGCCTAAGCATGCACTGAGCTCTCTATAAAACTCTAAATCCGGCTCCATGCCCTCGAGACCATTCTTGATGTCGTTCGTCCAGTCTACCGAAGCTGGCGCCCATGCTAGGACAGGTAAATCCCACCATCGACTGTCTACTACATCTACCCCATCACAGGCCAAGCAGACCTGCCCTCTGCCCATTGATATTCATGACTGAATTAGTTACAGACTGAAAAACGTAAAGCTTTACTTCTAAATGTTATAAAGCATTAACATTGATGACTACTTATAAAAATTCTCATTAAATATCTCCCAGAGTATAACAGTATATCTTATCAAGTTTGGATCTTTTAATATGCCACCACCATTCAAAGTCCCAGGAGATGACTGCTGGGGAGGTGTAACAAGCGTAGGCAGAGATACTCAGCTGCCATTACAGAAAATCATCAACACCTTCCAATCAAATCAGAATTACCCATTCAGCAACACACAGTAAGTGCTTCAGCTTTAAAAAAAAACAAACAAAAAAAGGCTCATAGTTACAATCACAATCGTATAACAATTTAGACACTGGCTAAAGGTGGAGCGCCAGTTATTCCTAATGGTAGGAATCTGAGGCTGGTGTTATAAGAATGGTGCAGCTCCTTTAAGAGCTGAACTGCTTCCATATGTTTGCAGGTGTGCTGGGTGTATGAGGAAGCAACATTCCTTTGTCTGCCTTCATTTGTATCACCTGTCCTGTTAGTTTAATGATCCGTTTAATGAGTTCATGCTCCGTTTTCCTCTTCGTGTTTCATGATGTTTTCCACAACATTTTTTATAGTTTTATTGCTCCCTTTATCATTCAAGTCTAAGTACAAATCAGATTCCAAAAAATTTGGGACAGTATATACAAATTGTGAAAAAATACTGAATGCAATGATGTGGAAGTGCCAAATTTCAATATTTTATTCCAAATAGAACATAGATGACAGGGTCAAAAGTTTAAACTGAGAAAATGTGTCATTTTAAAAGAAATGTGTTGATTTTAAATTTCATGGTGTCAACAAATCTCAAAAAAATTGGGACAGGTAGCAATAAGAGGCTGGAAAAGTCTTGTAGCACTTATAAGAAATGGCCAGAAGACCAATTACCAATAATGAGGTCCATTGGCAACATGACTGAGTATAAAAAGAGCTTCTCAGAGTGGCAGTGTCTCTCAGAAGCGAAGATGGATAGATCACCAATTCCCACAACTTTTTTGGAATCCAGTTTGCATATGTCTACACATACCAGTATATGCATAGAGAATATAAGAATTTATTCATTGATAGTGACTTCAAAACACTTTTGTAAGTTACTCCGTATAAGGACATCAATTAAATGCTGTAAATGTAAATGTAAATATATGTCATCAATACATAACACTCAATCAGTATCAACTTAGTGATCTGGCAGCTTTATGCTCTTACCGATGATGAGTACAGACACTGGACAAGACCTGGGACATCCATCCACATGATGTTCCATGGCCTAAGATGCTCTGTTATATTGCAGTTATTGCAGGATATTGCAGTTATATATGAATTTCAGACTCGCACATATTTTGGCTTGGGTGTCAGCTTTTGGTGTACAAATAATAGAGGTGAAGAAACTTTTTTTTTGACTGACTTTTTATGATTGTTGGATAAGGTGAAAGTTAAGTAGTTTATAAAAAGTGTCTTTTTAAAGCAAGGACTTCGAAAGCCCGGTGTTTGGAGGAAAAGGTTTGTTCCATATCGTTACATCCAAATAACCCATTTTGTACTTCCAGACTCAGTGAGAAGCAAATCTACTCAATGAAAACAAAACAAGGCATTTTTTGTGTGTCAGCTCATGGGAGGACAGGAAGGTACCATGGGTTCTTTCATTGACAGAGGTGGGCTGGTTGTGTGTTAAAATGTAGAAGGGAGACAAGTGTTGACAAAGCATTTCAGATCTGTGGGCAGTGCTGTACTTGAACATATTTCTGAAAAAATTCTAAACACAAGCCCCCCAAAAAATCTGGAGTGATTAAGTTCTGGTTACACAATTGAGCGGTGAGGGTTTTTTGTTTGTTTGTTTGTTTGTTTCTTTGTTTGTTTGTTTGTTTAAAGAATCAAGTTATTTTTAATCACATATTACATCTGACGTAAGTAGATATGAAGAATAGTGCATTATGATTGGCTAATCCACTACCAGGATATCATCTTATATCGTATTAGCTGAAACATCACTATATAAAAACAAAACTGAGCAATCATGGCTCGTGCTAAGCTAAAAGCTAACACTAGCCAAAAATTCTGACCATTAATTTGAAATTCCATGAAAAAGAGCAACATTTTGGAATGGAAGTATTAGATGGAAAGACTGTTTTTTTTTGTAGCGCATCTCGTACTGTGTATGGGCAAATTACAAGTGCCACTGGTCATGTAGAACGCTAATCCACTAGCACCATTTTTATTATTCTAGACAAATTCTAGGAAGAACATCAAAATGTGAAATTAAAGTACTTGATGGTCTATATATATATATATATATATATATATATATATATATATATATATATATATATATATATATATATATATATATATATGTAACAAAAGGACAGGACAAAGGCTTTCTATTGAAACTCCATTTATCACTACAGATCTGTTTCGAGGGGTGGTGAAACCATCCCCTCTCTTCAGGTGATTACAGAAGAAAAAAAAGAAAAAGAAAAAGTATTGAGCACTCTCCTACGGAAGGATCTACTCAGAAAATCCTCTATATATATATATGTATATATATATATATATATATATATATATATATATATATATATATATATATATATATATATATATATATATATATATATATATATATATATATATGTATATATGTGTGTGTGTGTGTGTGTGTGTGTGTGTGTGTGTGTGTATTTTAGGAATTTGTATGTGAAAATTCTTATTCTCAAAAGTGTAATTGTGGTGATAGGACCATAAAATGTATGAAGAAGATGTTCATGTGTGAAGAAAAATGCTTAAAACAGGACAATAAGTGAGCAACTTATTAAAATGCACTTAGCTGAGATCAAAGGAAGTGTTCAATGTGGTTAGAGTCAATATGTTGAGGTATAAGGCATTAGAGATAATATGTGAGGCGCGCCACTGAATGTAGACGCTTGGTGTTTGTGAGACAAAGCACGGCTTATTCGGACTTCCGAACTTTCAAGTGAACAAGTATGCTTTGAATACTTGTTTAGTACTCAACCTTCACTATATATATATATATATATATATATATATATATATATATATATATATATATATATATATATATATATATATATATATATATATGTATATATATATATATATATATATATATATATATATATATATATATATATATATATACATATACACACATATACACACATATCCTACATACACTTATATACACACATACCTATATACACACATATAGACTTCATACACACATATACACATACATCATATATATACACATATGCATATACACGCATACCTATACTATACACACATATACACACAACATACATATGTATACATATATACACACATACCTGTATATACACATATACACACATATATCATACATACACATATATACACACATATACATAGATATTCACACATACCTATATACACACACATATACACACACGTACATACATATGCATACATATATCCCCCATACACACATACACAGAAGGGTGAATGATATGTTAAAGGTGCCTGATATGCAAATCATGAGACACTGGATTCTTACGAACTTCCTCCTTGTAAACTCTGATAAGACAGAAGTTCTTGTACTCGGATCTCAGGAGGATTAAAAAGTAAGGTTTCTGATGATGTAGTAAGTGTTGACGGTGTTTCAGTCTCATGTGTAGCAGAAAAGAACCTTGGAGTGATTATTGATGCTGGTCTTTCATTGGAAGCTAATTTTAATATTACTCAGGTGGCCTTTTTTCATCTCAGGAATATTGATAAAATAAGAACTATGATGTCACTGGATGATACGGAAAAACTGGTTCATGCTTTTGTTACCACGAGATTAGATTATTGGTAAGGTGAACAGTAAAAAGCTTGAAAAGTCATTACAGGGCCAACTCCCATACAACCATTCACACTCACTCTCACACCCAGGGGCAGTTTGAATCAGCCTACTGTGCATGTTTTTGTGAAATATATAAAAATTTATACACAAATGTTTTTTTTTATAATTGCTTTATAATGATATAGTGTGTTGATCATGGCTAACAAATTGAATGAAATTCATCTTCAACCTCTAAATACCGCGATTACATAATTTCAGAGAGTTTATTGTGGGTTTTCAAGTGCTGGAAACGCAACAGTGCTTGATGCTTGAGTCATGTGGGCTGAGACCGATTCATCAGGTCACGTCACACATGTGGAAACCTGTTGACTGTGCGCTCTGCTCTCCTAAGTCACGCTTCTTTGGAAGTTTGCACCAAGACGTCCACATGGCCTGCAGGAAGTTCTCAGGAGGCTGACGTGGTACAGTCAGACTAGAAATACATCTTTAAAACTGTCCACTAGTTTAAACACCGCTCTCATGTTTTCTCCTGTCAGGAAGCCGAGTCGCACGTTTTAATGTGTTGAGCGCTTAGTGAAGGTGAATGTGCTGCATGAGAAACAAAGAGCCATCAGCTCCCAAACAAAACGGATGTAGAGTACACACATGTACAATCCGTTTCTTTGGGTGTTGGAGAAATCGGATCTCTCACAGATAGATGTTCCTTAAACGGATCTATATTCCGACACGCCACTCATCTGACAGTTGGAGCTGTACGTTGGTCCATTGGCCCTGACAATAACCCTGACCTAACAAACCTGATCAGGGTAGCCAACTGATTTTGAGCATCTTCGATGAATAGTGCTGTCGGACCAATGGACTTTCAGAACATAGAGGCTGTCCACGTCAGGCTTGTGTCATGACTGGAACAGAACCTGTCACCATGTCACCAAATATTGCTGGCGGTATCCACACAGAGAGTGTAGCGCGACAAGCGATTCAAGCAACACGCAAATCGCGCAACGCAAGGAGAATTTTGCTCGTCGCGGGCGCAACTTCTCGACCCGCCTCTCAGCACTATGTTTTATTTTCTGAACTCTTGCGTTTATGGAAAGGAACAACTTACAACCAGCAAGCGTAGAAATTGATACAGACGTGACCGCACTTGGTTATTTTAAAAAGACATTTAACGCTGTAAGACCCAGTCATAGAAAGCATCATGGGAAAAATTCTAATTAGAATGTGTTGCACATATGCAATAATAATAAAAACTGTCTAAATGACATGAACACGAATGTAACTGAACAGAAGACGTACACCAGCGCTTGTGTTTTCCTTCCACCTGCCCACCAACGTGACGGATTGAGCGCTGCGGCATGTTCAGTGCTCCTCTGGCTCTACTCATGGTTTCCTCTTTGCCATGTTTTTTGGTCGTTTGTAAAAGGAAATCAAAACCTTTTCATGTTTTCTTGATCAGAGGAATGTTCTGATGGTGTCCACGCCTCACAAGCGGGTGTCAGATGACTGAAAAACACAGTTAAGTAAAACTGCTGGCAACATTCCAACAGGCAGAACCATTACGTTATCTGCATGAAGTTTATGTCTAAAACGACTGGAACAGAATGTCCCCATTCAAAAGTAACTTCACCATGTGCAGCACAGCATAGTCAGTTGATCTGAGAAACAGTCCTCACCCATCTGCTGTAAAACAACAATAAAAAAAGTCCTTCTGTGTCCACCATGGTGCATTTATCTCAGCTTTCAGATGCTGCAGCTGCACCAGTGATTAACATCGGGACCCTCACAACCAAAAAGAGATAGAGATCAACATGCAGGAGAAACATCATGTGCCACATACAGACAGATGACAAATAAGGAAAAGATCAAGATTTCTACAGTTTATTTATTTATTTTTTTATGGTAGCTCCCATACCTCGGCATGACAGAAGGCACTGAGGTGGGCATTGACTTCAGTTTTGAATTTCTGTCTATCTTTGGTATTGACTATATATTGGGGGAGGGTGTTCCACAACTGTACTGTGGATGGAAGGAAGGATCTCTTGTGGCTTGTTGTATTTGATTTGAGTTGTTCAAGGGCTGCTTAATGGAGGGATTTAGACAGGCTTTTTGTTCTTTGGACTTTGTAAGGCTCTGGGAGTAGGCTATTTAGCAATGCTGTAGCCTCTTGGTGATAGATACAATGGAGTAGGGTAAGGGCTCCAACATTTCTCCTTTGCTCCAGTGGTTGTAATCGGTTATCAGCCGAGCAATCATTTGGAATGATGATGATCTTCAGAGCCCTCCTTTGGATGGCTTCCAGCCAGGCCAGGAAGGTTGGAGAAGCTCCCATTAAGACTGTTGAGGCATATTCCATTCATGATCTGACCATGCTTCTGTAGATAATAGCTCTTTTATCCGGGCTCAGGTAGGGTGCAACCTTCCTTAGTAAGTCCAGTCGTTTATCTGCATCTCCAGTCATCTTCTTTAGGATGTGAGTCCATGTCAGTTCTTTTCTGATGGTGATGCCAAACAGTTCTTCTTCATCCACCGCTGTAAGCATGGTGTTCATGAAGTGGAGATTTGGATGATTGCCCTCTGCATCTTTGTAACTGCTGATTGTGATACTTTTGCATTTAGCTGCCTCGAAGAGCACATTTCATTTGCTTGCCCATAGCTGGATTGCCCGCAGGTCCTTGTTCAGGGACTTGGTTACTGAGCCTCTTTGCTGTTTGTCTCTTATGATGCACAGGACAGACGAGTCATCTGTGTAGAGTATAGCTATGTCGGTCAGTTTCTCTGGAAGTTCATCAATGTAAATAATGAACAGCAATGGACCGAGGATTGACCCTTGAGGGACTCCAGCATTGATGGCCTTGTCACTTGATTCTTTCCCATTGATGGTTACTTTCAGCTCCCTGTCTGTCAGATAGTCTTCTATCCATTTACGCCGACAGTTATATGCATTTAGGTCAGTTTCTGTTTACTGCTCTTTATATTATTGATTAGTAAACAGAAAATAAAATAATAAAATGTTTAGAATGTAAATTTGATATTGGTTGTCTGGGTAACTGTATGTTATGAATGGAATTTTTCTTTTTATACTCGATTTAATATTATAACAAAAAGAATAAAACAAGATATTCATGGACAACAAAAAAGAAAAAAGTTTGCAGTTTAAATTCTTGTTTTTTTTAATAATAAAAATAATAACAGTGTTTAAAAACTGTTGATCTGGTACGTTTTATATGAAAATAATAAGAAACTCCGAGGTTCGAATTGCCCCTGGGTGTGAGTGTGGATGGTTGTCTGGGTGTTGTTGGTCCTCCAACGGACTAGCAAAGTGTTCAGGGTGTACTCCGGCTTCTGCCATAGACGGATCGGCGACCTTCTCAGGATTACGCGGTTTGACAAATGACTGATTAGTGACTCTAAACATGGGAGGCTCGGTGGTGTCATGGTTAGAATGCCCACCTCACAGCGAAAAGTCATGAGGTCAAGTCCCAAGCTCGATGAAGGTGGTTCTGTGTGGACTTTACATGTTCTCTATGAGATTGTGAGGGTTTCTTCCGGGTTCTCTAGTTTCCTTCTACACTCCAAAGACGAGCACATTCAGCTAAATGAATATTCTCGATTACTTCAGGTGTGAGTGTTAGCGTGAATTGTTATTTCTGTGTGTGTGATGGTTCTGGGACCTACTGGTAAGCTTTTCAGGGTGCACCCAACTTTATATGGAGTCAGCTGAGATAGGCTCCAGCGACTCTACAGGGATGGATGAATGAATCGTAAACATAAATGTGCTTTTATTCTTGTAAACAATACCACACAGAATATATCAAAAACTAGAAGGCAATGAGAAAGGCGTGTACACGTGCACTGGACTTCAACCTCGTCATGTATCAGCTGTGTATCAGTTCGGGTGTGCTGCAACATAACGTGCTATTTCAATTCAGCTGGAATTTCCCTATCTTTCTCCACACGTCAAACTTCTGCATCACAAGCACAGACATATAAAATACATCGAACACCAAGAAGTCGTTTCACTTTCGATATTATCTGCCTGTTGTTCACACTTGTTTATCTCACTCTGGGTATCACACACACACACACACACAGTGAAATTGAGACCTAACATTTTAAACTTTGTTTTTGAATCTCATGAGGCAAAAAAAAAAAAAAAGTAAACAAACCCAAAACAAACTGGCAAACAGCCAAAAATTTCTTTGGTAAAAAATTCCATTAATATAAATAATTACTCCCCAGTGCACTAGCCGGGTTATCAAAGGCCAGCCGTGTCTCTCACTGTCTGTGGTGGGACGTTCATGTAAAAGAACCATTACTGACTTTCATAAAGAGGATCTGCATCAGGAGCCATCAGCGTGTTTCTGTTCTGTGATGGCCAGGTGAGTTGTCCAGGGTGTACTCTGCCCTTGCTCTGAGTCAGTTGAGACGGGCAACGACCTCCCCTTGACCCTAATTAGGATTAAGCGGTTCAGAAATGAATGAATGAATGAATGAGCTTAATAACACAAATTTACTTGCGAGCAGGTCAGTGGGTATAAAATAATCCATCAAAGTTCAAATATCTGCATAATCATCTACTTCAGATGGTACGGATCATATTGGACTCTTGTGCCATGAAGTACAATACCAACAAAACCAATACCAGTACCACCAGCAGCACCAACCTACCAATACCATCAATACAAACCTATCAAAACCACCAGCACCAACATCACCACCAGCACTACCATTAACACCAGAACCAACACCAGCACCAACATCAACACCAGATCCACCACAAGCACTACCATTAACACCAGAACCTACACCAGCACCAACATCAACACCAGAACCACCACCAGCACCAACTTCAACACCAGAACCACCACCAGCACCAACATCAACACCAGAACCACCACCAGCACCAACATCAACACCAGAACCACCACCAGCACCAACTTCAACACCAGAACCACCACCAGCACCACCATTAACACCAGAACCACCAGCACCAACATCAACACCAGAACCACCACCAGCATTATTACCAGAAATATTACACCAAAGTCAGGATGAAAAATACACAGAATTTGATGATGAAGAAACGCTGGGGCTGAATTCATTCTAACCCAGACTGTAAACTCATGTGTCTGACCAGTAACAGATGTGTCATGTGACCAAGCAGAGATAAAAACTCGGCTTTGCATTCAGGGTAATATTTTCCAGCCTTCTTCACTGACACCAACACCTGTATCACATTATCAACAGTGACTGAGAAGGTACAAGAGATATACAGTCACGGCTGTTATAAACATCAACCAAGTGGATGCACTTTGGGGGAAATGTTCGGGTTGGATTGACAAAACACAAACAATGTCCAACTGAAGTACAAATTACACAGGAATAGATGCCAGGACCAAATATTTTATGTTTTTTTAACATCCATTTTTTTTCCCATTTCATACACCGCCTATGCATATCAAAGGTCAGATCTGGGTGGCAAACCCAGGCATCCCTCTTCCCAGTGACTTTCTCCAGCACCTCCTGGGGGAACCTGAAGGCATTTCCAGGCCAGGCGGAACATATAATTCCTCGAGGGAGATCCGGGTTTGTCTCCTCCCAGCTAAATGTTCCCAGAAAACATTCAATGGGAGTCAACAAGGAGACATTTCAATAAGATACCTGAACTACCCCAACTGACTCCGTTCAATGCAGAGGAAGCCTCTAGCCTCTACCTCAAGCTTTCCACAAGCTCAGAACTCTTTTTTTTTAAGTAAGAACTATAACTTTTATTATACACCAATTAAAATTTGGCATTTGTGGGTGAAATCAGTACAGTATCAAAACTTGAAACACATAAAACTTCTTTTTAAAACCTACTTTATCCTTTATTAGGGTTGAGGGTACACCCTGAACACCTCATCAGAACATAGCAAGGCTACACAGACACACAAGCATTTAAACTCACACCTGGGGCAATCAAGAAAGATCCAATTAGCCTAAGGTACATGTCTCTGAACTGTGGGGGGGAACCAGGGTACCCAAAGGAAGCCCTCACTGGGCACCAGTTAGCTTCATGCTAACACTTCTCATCATTTGGAAGCTGCTCGGCTCTCAAAAGCCCAATTTTCTTTCGCATTTCGTATTGTGTTGTTTAAATGAATTTTGTAAGAACCTTCACTCATCATTCATTCATTCATTTTCTGAACTGCTTAATCCTAATTAGGGTCGCAGGGAGGCTGGCGTCCATCCCAGCCGATTTCGGGCGAGGGCAGAGTACACCCTGGAAGGCTCGCCGGGCCAACGCAGGGCGGAAACATGCTCACAGCAATGTAGCTCCTCTTGTCAAAAGTCAGCAATGGTTCTTTTACATGAACCTCACACCACAGACACGGCCGGCCTTTGATAACTCAGTTAGCTGCACCGAGGGGGTGGGGTGGGTGGGGGGGGCAGTGACAACCCTTGATAGTGGGGCTTGAACCCCCAACCTTAGGATCAGTGTTCCAGCACCTTTACCACCCGGCCACCACTGCCGCCACAGAGTAGGAACATAATGTTCAGAATTTGTCCCTGAAAGCTACTCAATGCTAATATAAGATGATGAGCAACTCAGAAGTTCTGTCGATATTTCCAGCATCAGTCAAGCTTGATTTTAATTCATCCCCGCTTCAAAAATCTTGATTGGTCTGAAAACCTCTCCGTGGCCAAAACATAGGCCGAGCCTGACAAGCCAGTAGATGATCTTTGACGCGTAGTAGATTCTGACAGAAAGGTTCAGTTCATTTTCTGTAACCGCTTCATCCTAATTAGGGTCGCGGGGAGGCTGGTGCCCATCCCAGCCAACTCAGGGCGAGGGCAGAGTACACCCTGGACAGCTCGCCAGGCCATCGCAGGGCGGAAACACGCTGACGGCTTTGCAGCTACTCTTTTTACGAAAGTCAGCAAAGGTTCTTTTACATGCCTCACACCATAGACAGTGACAGACATGGCCCGCCTTTGATAACCCAATTAGCTGCACTGGGGGGGACAGTGACAACCTTGTGGAGAGTGAGACTCGAACCCCCAACCTTTGGATCAGCGATCCGGTGCCTTATACCACTAGACCACCACTGCCCCTTCTGACAGAAAGGTAAGGTTGTGTATTTTTCTGCAGGAGAAACAGTTAAAGGATGTTCCTTGACTGGAAGGAGAAGCTCATTCATTTATCTCTTAATCCTATTTAATTAAAATTAGGGTCGCAGAGAAGCTGGCACCCATCTCAGTTGACTTTGGGCAAGGCTGGGGTACACCCAGGACAGCTTGCCAGGCCATCACAGGGTCAACACTCACACAACCATCTATACTCTCATTCACACCTACAGGGGATTTGGAACAGCCAATTAACCTACTGTGCATGTTTTTGGACTGTAGGAGGAAACCGGAGGACCCGGAGGAAACCCACGCAAGCACCGGGAGAACATGCAAAGTCCACACAGAAACACCCGAGCTGGGAATTGAACCCAGGACCTTGTTGCTGTGAGGCAGACGTGCTAACCACTACTGGCGAGAGGCTGTAAATCATTAAACTATTAAAAACGAAAGCTCAAGATCACTTATTTTAAACGCGTCTTACTGTTGCTTAAAGTAAACCCTTTATGACATCTTGTAATTCTGGTGTTACTCAATAGGCTGCGCTCATTTCAGTAACACTGTGACGTGCACAGACACAAGCAGAGGCAAAGAATAAAGGACCGACACGGGCCTTATCAGCACCATTATCTCAGATTTCAGCAGTGAACTCGGACCTGCTGGAGCCGAGCATCTATAAAATAGTTTGAATGGTGAGAACACAAAGGCAAGTTTGATCTATAGTTCACCTCGAATCGTACAAAGGAAGAACGGCGTGCCAAAAACCACATGAAGCCAAGTCTGAACACAAAAGCCTAAATCTACCCCAGATATCAGCGCCGTATGAGGTGAAATGTCACAGAATGACAGATGATCATGCATAGAGTTCATCGGTCATTTTCTGTAACTGCTTAATCCTAATTAGGGTCACGGGGAGGCTGGTGCCCGTCCCAGTCGACTCCAGGTGAGGGTAAAGTACACCAGGCCATCGCCAGGCCATCACACTGCGGAAACACGCTGATGGCTATGCAGCTCCTCTTGTTGAAAGTCAGCAATGGTTCTTTTATATGAACCTCACACCACAGACAGTGAGAGACACAGCCGGCCTTTGATAACCCAGTTAGTGCACTGGGGGGACAGTGACAACCCGTGGAAAGTGACAACCCGTGGAAAGTGGGGCTTGAACCCCCAACCTTAGGATCAGTGATCCAGCACATTTACCACCAGGCCACCACTGTCCTCATGCATCAGGTATCATTTAAATTTAAATTCTGTCGAACTGTGTATAAATCCTACTGTTGTTTACTGGTTCTTAGCACTGATTGGCTAATCTACTGCCTCGGGATATCAGTTCGAATACTGCGACATTACCATCACTACGGAACTCAACCAAACCCAGTGAGTCGCACTCACAAACAGAAAGTGCTGCCAACGGGGTTTTTTTTTTTTTTCCCAGCCAGGACTAATGCTATGCAGTGCAATAAAATATGCACTTGAAAAATCCAATTGCAATTTGTTGTTCCTTATTATTACTTTTTTTAAGAAGTAGACAGTTTTTTTGTTTTGTTTTTTTTCCCAGCAAACATGATTTTGGACTTTCAGTTTGCCAGCTCGCATCAAGCTAACCAGGTGTCCACAAAAAGCAACTAAATATGGAATTCTTTACTTGGTCCAGAACGTGCAGTTACCTCTGGGATCGATGCACTATTCTGATTCTGAGCGATTGCATGTGCTCCCCATGCTTGTGTGGTTTCCTCTGGGTGCTCTGGTTTCCTCACACAGTCCAAAAACACACACAGGAGGTTAACTGTCTGCTCCAAATCACCCCGACTGATTTGTGTGAATGGTTATGTGCATGTTTGCTCTGCAATGGCCTGGCAAGCTGTTCAGGGTGTACCCCACCCTCACCCAGAGTCAACTGAGATGGGTGGCAGCCTCCTTGCAACCATAATTAGGATTAAACGGCTTAGAAAATGAATGAATGTATGATTTATATAAATATATGGATTAATATAAAGATGCAGCAGCGCGTTGAGTGCAGTGTGTGTTGTTGTATTTTATTGGAGTTGGTCTGTGGCATGCTTTCATCTGAGACTGTTTGGAGTGTGTTTTGAAAGCAGGCGCAGCACTCCGTGTGTTTCCAGGCAGCAGTTGATGACTTTGTCCTTAAATATCTCACTCCAGCTTTGCAGAAGCGCGTGGTGCTGGTTCATGTGGAAGCGAATGAAAACAACACTGCACAAGCACGGCTGCAGCGGCCCTGCAGCGGCCCTCGTGTTCTAAACTCACTTCCGGACAGGGTGCCTTGTGATCGTGCAGGAAACCAGACCTCCCCCGACGCGCTGCTTCCTCATTGGCTCTGCTGTCGCTACGCTGGTGTGTCAGCAAGAAATAAAATCTTTCAGCCAATCAGGTCACGAGGGTGAATTTTTGCTTTGTTTCTCATGCAGGCTGAAAGTAAACATTCATGACGTCATTAAACCTTTAAACCTGACAGCCAGACCTTTAAAGATCTGCGGTTAACAAGCTGCAGAAGATTTCAATCAATACACGCTCGGAGTGCACAACCTCCACTCTGCAAACACATCTCCCTCTCTCCCTCTCTCTCTCTCTCTCTCTCTATTTCTCTCTCTCTTTCTTTCTCTCTCTCTTTCTTTATTTCTCTCTCTTTATTTCTCTCTCTCTCTATTTCTCTCTCTCTTTATTTCTCTCTCTCTTTCTTTATTTCTCTCTCTTTATTTCTCTCTCTCGTTCTTTATTTCTCTCTCTTTATTTCTCTCTCTCGTTCTTTATTTCTCTCTCTCTCTCTATTTCTCTCTCTCTTTCTTTATTTCTCTCTCTCTTTATTTCTCTCTCTCTCTTCTTTTTCTCTCTCTCTATTTGTCTCCCTCTTTCTTTATTTCTCTCTCTTTATTTCTCTCTCTTTCTTTATTTCTCTCTCTCTCTTTCTTTATTTCTCTCTCTCTATTTCTCACTCTCTTTATTTCTCTCTCTCTTTATTTCTCTCTCTCTTTCTTTATTTCTCTCTCTATTTCTCTCTCTTTCTTTATTTCTCTCTCTATTTCTCTCTCTCTTTCTTTATTTCTCTCTCTCTCTCTTTATCTCTCTCTCTTTATTTCTCTCTCTCTTTATTTCTGTCTCTCTCTTTAGTTCTCTCTCTCTCTTTATTTCTCTCTGTCTCTATTTCTCTCTCTCTCTCTCTCTCTCTCTTTATTTCTCTCTTTATTTCTCTCTATATATTTCTCTCTCTCTTTAGTTCTCTCTCTCTCTTTCTCTTTCTTTATTTCTCGCTCTCATTATTTCTCTCTCTCTCTCTCTTTATTCCTCTCTCTCTTTCTTTCTTTCTCTCTCTCCCCCCTCTCTCTTTCTCTTTCTTTATTTCTCTCCCTCTCTCTTTATTTTTCTCTTTCTCTCTCTCTCTGTGGCGACATAGGCGAGTCCGTGTGGTGTGATCCTACAGAAGAGCGACTGCAGCACAAGCTGGTGTGACTGTTGATGCTGGATCTGATAGAAAGGAATCAGAACATACGGTGTATTACGGATTACTAAGGATGGCGCACACCTGGTTCTAATGTTATGGCTGATCTGTGTACAGTACTCTCTGTGGCTTGTCCTCAGATTTATCAGTCATACACAAATAATAATTTGTCATGTTTGATGCACATCACTGACGACACGATGCCAGTAAACACGAGTCCTGTACGCTTCATCGGGTTTGGTAGTGTGGGGGAATGAAGACGGGATACAGGGGGAGGAAATTGCTCTTTTTTGTGGTTTTGTGCATTAAACAGCGACAGGGGTAGAAAACAGCAGAGTCTGCACACTGTTCTGTATAAACATGTCAGTCACCTCCATCTTGAGTGATAATTAAATTCTGAGCCCTCGCATTAAAAAAAAAAGTTAAAGAAACATGCATTTACTGCTCAGCCTGAACCTTTCAAGAAACGATGATTATTAACATAAAATCACTTTTGTTTAACTTTTTGAAGACAGCAAACAGAGAAAAGTGTGTGTGTGTGTGTGTGTGTGTGTGTGTGTGTGTGTGTGTGTGTGTGTGTGTGTGTGTGTGTGTGTGTGAAAGTTAGAGAGACAGAGAGATGCAAGTCTTTTGTGGCGTGAACTTTTACCCCGGAAAACACCAAAGGATTTATTTCTTCTCTTCTCACGCAGCATTGTGAACGACAGAAAATGCTCCAGGACTCGAATAACTCTTAATTGTAATGTTCCTTGTGTCATTAATGGACGAGAGACAATCAAATGAAATAATCCGGCTCAAAATCTCTCTGTGTCATTTCAAACAACCAACACTGGCTAGCACTGATCAGTTTTCAAACAACTTTCGTCTAATTTACACAACCTTTTCTTTTTTTTTTTTTTTTTCCAGAGAATATATCTGGTTAAACTCTTTTGCAGTTCAGTTCCAGGGATATTAAATAAAGATGAAATGCAGTGGTATCTCTTGAAATAAAATGGAATCAACCATAATCTCTTTGAGCCACCATATGCGAGTATTAATGACCCCTCACCGGCTCCATGATCTCATGATCGTCACTTTATCTCAAATTTTTACATTTTCTACCAACCGCTGTTACGCTGCCCAGTTATCAAGCCTGCGTGAGATCGTTCCTCCAGTCACACCGTCTAGTTATTGCTATTATAAACCGATACAGAACCCAAACAAGATATAGCGCCGGTGTATAAAAAACACTAAGCCTGTAAGCTGGGGTGATTTCACTTGGAAACATTTATAGTCATCCAGAATGAACTGAAACTGAAAGATAAAACACAAACAAAGGAACCTAAAAAACCCTGCACGTATGTGAAGACTAACATCCCACAACAGCTGTCTCCTCTCTTATTACATTATACAACTTCACCACCACCACCACCAAAACAACTCCTAAAAACATACATAACATGCAAAACATACCTTATTCTTGTACAGTATTAATATACAGTATTATTGTACATTATTATTATATAGTATTATTATGCATTATTATTATACATTATTATTATACAGTATTATGATACAGTACAGTATTATAATGCAGCTGTGAGGGAGGGGCACAAGCCAGTGTCTCTCCTTCATGCCGGTCCCAAGCCTGAATAAATGCAGAGGGTTGCGTCGGGAAGGGTATCCAGCATAAAACAAATGCCAAATAATATATGCGAGTCACAACAAAAAATTCATACCGGATCGGTCAAGGCCCGGGTTAACAACGACTGCCATCAGTGCTGTCAACCAACAGGGTGCTGGTGGAAATTGGACTACTGTTGGTCGAAGACGTCGAAGAAGGAGAGGCGGGAGGCGTGTCCATAGGCGGAGAGAGAAGAGGAAAGGCATGAGTCTAGAACTGAAAGTAGGGACTTTGAATGTTGGAACTATGGCAGGAAAAGGTAGAGAGCTGGCTGACATGATGCAGAGGAGGAAGGTGGACATACTGTGTGTTCAGGAGACCAGGTGGAAAGGGAGCAAGGCTAGAAGCTTAGGAGCAGGGTTTAAACTGTTTTATCATGGTGTGGATGGGAAGAGAAATGGAGTAGGAGTCATCTTGAAGGAGGAGTTTGTCAGGAATGTTCTAGAAGTGAAAAGAGTGTCAGACAGAGTGATGAGTCTCAAGTTATAAACTGAAGGTGTGATGTTCAATGTTGTTAGTGCTTATGCCCCACAAGCAGATTGAGAGCTAGAAGGGAAGGAGAGATTCTGGAGTGAGTTAGATGAAGTGATGCAGAGTACCCCCAGAGATGAAAGAATACTCATTGGGGCAGACTTCAATGGACATGTTGGTGCAGGAAACAGAGGGGACGAGGAAGTGATGGGCAGGTTTGGTATCCAGGACAGGAACACAGAAGGACAGATGTTGGTAGATTTTTCAAAAAGGATGGAAATGGCTGTGGTAAATACTTTCTTCCAGAAGAGACAGGAGCATAGGGTGACTTATAAAAGTGGAGGTAGGAGCACACAGGTAGACTACATCTTGTGCAGGCGATGTAATTTGAAGGAAGTCAGTGACTGCAAAGTAGTAGTGGGTGAGAGTGTTGCCAAACAACATAGGATGGTGGTGTGCAGGATGACGCTGATGGTGAGAAAGGTGAAGAAGGCAAAGGCAGAGCAGAAGACAAAGCGGTGGAAGCTGAAAAAGGAAGAGTGTCGTGTTGCCTTCAAGGAGGAGTTGAAACAGGCTTTGGGTGGTCAGGAAGTGCTTCCAGATGACTGGACATTGACAGCTAATGTGATCAGTGAGACAGGGAGGAGAATACTTGGTGTATCATCTGGAAGGAGAGGAGATAAGGAGACTTGGTGGTGGAATGAGGACATGCAGGAGTGTGTACAAAGGAAGAGGTTAGCTAAGAAGAAGTGGGACATAGAGAGGACTGAAGCGAGTAAATAGGAGTACAGGGAGACACAGCGTAAGGCAAAGGTCAAACAAAGGGCATATGATGACTTGTATGCTCGGTTAGAAAGTAAAGAGGGAGAAAATGATTTATACAGGTTGGCACAGCAGAGAAATAGAGATGGGAAGGACGTGCAGCAAGTTAGAGTGATTAAGGACAAAGAGGGAAATGTATTGACTGATCACAGAAGTGTGCTGGGAAGATGGAAAGAATACTTTGAAGAGCTGATGAATGAGGAGCATGAGAGAGAACAAAGAGTAGAAGAGGTGACTGTTGCGGACCAGGAAGTAGCGAAGATTAGTAAGGGTGAAGTGAGGACGGCATTGAAGAGGATGAAGAGTGGAAAGGCAGTTGGTCCTGATGACATACCGGTGGAGGTATGGAAGTGTCTAGGCGAGGTAGCAGTAGATTTTCTGACAAGAACATTCAACAAGGTCTTAGAGAGTGAGAGGATGCCGGAGCAATGAAGGAGAAGTGTGGTTGTGCCTCTTTTTAAGAACAAGGGAGATGTGCAGAGTTGTGGCGACTACAGAGGGATAAAGTTGATGAGAATGAAAGATGAAAGAATAGTGGAAGCTAGACTAAGGGCAGAGGTCAGCATTTGTAAACAACATTTTGGATTCATGCCAAGAAAGAGCACCACAGATGCAGTGTTTGCCTTGAGGATATTAATGGAGAAGTAGAGAGAAGGTCAGACGGAGCTGCATTGTGCCTTTGTGGATCTGGAGAAAGCATATGACAGGGTGCCGAGAGAGGAACTGTGGTATTGCATGAGGAAGTCTGGAGTGGCAGAGAAATATGTTAGAGTGGTGCAGGACATGTATGAGAGATGTAAGACAGTGGTGAGGTGTGCTGTCGGTGTGACAGAAGAGTTCAATGTGAAGGTGGGACTGCATCAAGGGTCAGCTCTGAGCCCCTTCTTGTTTGCTATGGTGATGGACAGGCTGACAGGCGAGGTAAGACAAGAATCTCCATGGAGTATGATGTTTGCAGATGACATTGTGATCTGCAGTGAGAGCAGAGAACAAGTGCAAGAAAATCTAGAGAGGTGGAGGTATGTCCTGGAAAGGAGGGGAATGAAGGTTAGCCTCAGTAAGACAGAATACATGTGTATGAATGACAAGGCCCCAACAGGAACGGTGAGGTTACAGGGAGCAGAGATGAGGAAGGTGGAGGATTTTAAGTACTTAGGCTCAACAATCCAGAGAAATGGAGAGTGTGGAAAAGAGGTGAAGAAGCGTGTGCAGGCTGGTTGGAATGGTTGGAGAAAAAAGTGATGTGTGATAGGAGAGTATCGGCAAGAATGAAAGGAAAAGTGTACAAGATGGTGTTGAGGCCAGTGATGTTGTATGATTTAGAAACAGTGACCCTGGGGAAAAGACAGGAGGCAGAGCTGGAGGTAGAAGAGATGAAAATGTTGAGGTTCTCTCTGGGAATAACGAGGATGGATAGGATCAGGAATGAGGAAATCAGAGCGACAGCACATGTAAGACTTTTTGGAGACAAAGTCAGAGAGGCTAAATTGAGATGGTTTGGACATGTACAGAGGAGGGATAGTGAGTATATTGGTAGTAGGATGCTGAGGTTGGAACTACCAGGCAGAAGGCCTGGAGGAAGACCAAAGAGACGATGCATGGATGTAGTGAAGCAGGACATGAAGGCAGTTGGTGTAAGAGAAGAAGATGCAGAGGATAGGGTGAGATGGAGGCAGCTGATTTGCTGTGGCGACCCCTGAAGGGAACAGCCGAAAGGAAAAGAAGAAGAAGATTATACAGTATTATTATACATTATTATTATAGAGTATTATTATACATTATTATTAGAGTATTATTATACAGTATTATTCTGCCCAAGAAAAATGTAATACAAAACCTGCTCAGTGGTGAACTCACTAGGTTACTCAGAGGAAAGTTGTAAGCTCGAGTTTAAGCATTATTACAATGCCATTGCGCCCTGAGGAAAAAGCCCATACAAGGCTGGAGCCTATCCTAGTAAACTCCAACTGGAGGCAGGGTACACCCTGAACAGCTTGCCAGACTATCACAAACACACAATAGGGAATGTCCGACTTGCTAACGGGAATTTCTTTGGACTGCGGAAGAAACCCGCCTGGTGAATACAAGGTTGCGGTCGGGTTTAGAGTCCGCACTTTCCGATGACGGCACCATCCACTCTGATTCTGAATGAACTGAAAAAATAAAAAGATGATTCCTATGACTCACTGGTATTGATGGACCTGAAAAAAGAAAACAAACCCGTTCATGAACCAGTGTCATTAAAAGTTGCTCAAGATTCTCACATGAATGATGTGGCGGAGGTTTTCGAGCTTGCCAACTGTCTTCAGGAAAACTCCGTGACTATGCCAGTCAATCTGCTGACCGGTTTCCGTGAAAACAGGCAGTGAGTTCCACTGAGGCCTGGAAGAAAACCAAGCAGGCAAGTGAGCACACACACACACACACACACAAAAATACTACGAACAGACTCAGAGAGTGCAGACCTCCACCAAGATCTGTAATCATTTTTAAATCCAGGTTTATGTTTCATCATTTATGTATTTGAGAAGTTATACTCTAAAAAGTGTAAATTTGACATATCTTGCGATGTTGAAAAATCCTTCTAAACCCTCCTAGATCCGAATCTGGATCACACCCAGAATTTAATCAGTTCTTTATTGGCTCAAGACCCACATTTAGTGACAATTTCATGGAAATCCATCCATTAGTTTTCGAGTTATCATGGTTTCAATTTCATAATCTCTCCCTTCAGTGTTAAATTTACAACAGGATTATTAATCCCAGCTGAATTTAATCTTATAAAATCACCGAAAACATGAACATAAAAGACAGTGCTATATATAGATCAGATATTACCAACAAGATGATGCTACTGAGTGAACATGACACACACTCACTATTCTGGGAGGAAGTCTCAGGCTTGCCAAATAGCTCCAGAAAATTCAGCTGACTACGAATGCCAGTCCAGCAGAACTCGAACTGGACTTATGCAGTGGTCGCTTCGTGGGTAATGTGATGGGTCACTAAGCTAAGGGGCCGGTGGCGTAGTGGTTAGGGTGCTGCGCTCATGATCCGGAGGTTGTGAATTCAAATCCCACTGAGACCTTCACTGTGCTAAGACCCCTGGGCAAGGTTTCAACCACAAGTGTGCCTCTGTTCACCCAGCAGTATAAATGGGTACCAGTAAAAATATACTGGGAAGGTAACCTGCCATGGACTAGCGTCCCATCCAGGAGGAGTTGAACTCCTGGTCGCTTCACGCTACGGAAACCGGGGATAAGTACCGGCCCGATGAGCCACGAGGCTCGGGTGTAAAAACCCAACAGACTTACCTTACCTTACCTTCACTAAGCTAAAGGTCAGACGAACAATCCCCACTGTCACCACTGTTGGGCCCTTGAGCAAGGCCCTTAACCCTCAATTGCTCTGTTGCATAAAAAAATTATAACAGTAAGTCGCTCTGGATCAAAACGTCTGCCAAATGCTGTAAATGTACACTTAGAGAGTGCAGACGTCCACCACGGTAATGCAATCTCTGAGATTTTTCAGTCCAGGCTTTATTTTTATGTATTTGTGAAGTAATAATCTAAAATATGTAAATTTTCCCTATTGTACAATGGTAAAAAAATCTTCAATTCTCCTGGATCTGGATATGGATCTGGATCACACCAAAAATGTAATGAGTTCTTTATTGACCTACATTTGGTTCAAATTTCATAGAAATCAGTCCATTAGTTTGTGAATTATCATGGGCCGGAACTCACACCCTCCCCCTCTTCAGTGTTACTTTTCAAAAGGATTATTAATACCGAGTAATTTTAACTTTAAAAAATTCCACAAAACACGATGACACAATACATTTTTACTGGTGTGTTGACGTGCTTCTGTCATCACTGGCCCTTGCATGTACCCGCTCTCTCTTAGCGAGGGTAGAATCCCTCCTGGACAGCTCACCGGCCGTCACAGGGCGGAAACATGCTGACGGCTATACAGCTCCCCTTTACAAAAGTCAGCAATGGTTCTTTTACATGAACCTCCCACCACAGACAGTGAGAGACATGAGCGGCCTTTGATAATCCAGTTAGCTGCACGGGGTGGGGTGGGGTGGGGGGTGGGGGGGGGGGCAGTGACAACTCTGTGGAGAGTGGGACTCGAACCCCCAATCTGAGGATCAGTGATCCAGCACCTTTTACCACCAGCCCACCACTGCCACAAATACATTTTTATTTATAAAGTAGATTTTACCAATAAGATGATGATACTTGACACACACACACACACGTACTATTTTAAGCAGCATGAACCTTGGTGCGACCCATCCGTGTACCGTGCAGGGTGTGGAGATAGTGGAGCGCCATTTACCAAAATAGATTCCGTCGAAATCATGTTTATATCATAACTGCTTTGGACATTTCAGTAAACAAAGTGACCAAGTTCACTGGCTCGAGCCATCTGGGACCAGATACAGAAATATCATTGATCAGCAGAAGGCCATATGGGTAAAACCACTCCGGCTGTTTTTATTGTTTTGGCACAGACTCTGCAACACTGGAGCTCCTTGAACGCAGAATGTGGTTGTCTTGAGCCAGACATACCGAGCAGAAAGTGGTCTATTACCGTGAATTGTTACTCTTTCTCAGAAATGATTTGGGAGTTGTTTTTCCAATCGTCCATAGG
>CM045737.1:50529847-50554847 GCA_024760905.1 Plotosus lineatus | reverse complement strand
ATACTCACCCCAACACTCGCCACATCACACCGTCGTCATATGAATCTGCTCTTTCTGTGTGTGTGTGTGTGTGTGTGTGAATCTATGTGAGTGCGTGTATGTGTGTGTGTGCTTCTGTGTGAGTGCATGTGTGTCTGTGTGAGTGCATGTGTGTGTGTGTGTGTGTGTGTGTGTGTGTGTGTGTGTGTGTATCTATGTGAGTGCGTGTATGTGTGTGTGCTTCTGTGTGAGTGCATGTATGTATGTGTGTGTGTGTGTGTGTGTGCATGTGTGTATGCGTGTGTGTATGTGTGCATGTGTGTGTGTAAGAGAGAGAGACCATGTGTGTGTGTGTGTGTGTGTGTGTGTGTGTGTGTGTGTGTGTGTGTGTGTGTGTGTGTGTGTGTGTGTGTGTGAGTGTCTGTGAGTGCATGAATGTGTGTGTGTGCATGTATGTGTGTGCATATGTGTGTGTGTGTGTGTGTGTGCATATGTGCATGCGTGTGTATGTGTGTTTGTGTGTGTGTGTGTGTGCATGTGTGTATATGCATGTGTGCATGTGTGTGTGTGTATGTGTGTGTGAGCTTCTGTGCGAGTGCATGTGTGTGTATGTGTGTTTGTGCATGTGTGTGTGATTGTGTGTTTGTGCATGTGTGTGTGAGTGTGTGTGTGTGCATGTATGTGTGTGTGTGTGTGTGTGTGCATGTGTGCATGTGTGTATGTGTGTGTTTGTGTGTGTGTGTGTGTGTGTGCATGTGTGTATGCAGTGTGTATGTGTGCATGTGTGTGTGTAAGAGAGAGAGACCATGTATGTGTGTGTGTGTGTGTGTGAGAGTGTCTGTGTGAGTGCATGAATGTGTGTGTGTGCATGTATGTGTGTGCATATGTGTGTGTGTGTGTGCATATGTGCATGCGTGTGTATGTGTGTGTGTGTGCATGTGTGTATATGCATGTGTGCATGTGTGTGTGTGTATGTGAGCTTCTGTGCGAGTGCATGTGTGTGTATGTGTGTGTGTGTGTGTGTATGTGTGTTTGTGCAAGGGTGTGAGTGAGTGTGTGTGTGTGTGTGCATGTATGTGTGTGCGTGTGTGTGTGCATGTGTGCATGTGTGTATGTGTGTGTTTGTGTGTGTGTGTGTGTGTGTGTGTCTGGGTGAGGGCAAAGTACACTCCCCTGACAGCTCACCAGTCCATCGCAAGGTGCTGAAATATTTATATTGTAATTTATTTTTCACCAAAAAAATCCACTTTGTAACTTGAAATGTTCTCCAATCTGAACCCATCTGTGACATCAGAACTCATCATTGCCTGCCATGCTTTTTATTAGTACTGTATTGGCACTAATAATAATAATAATAATAATCTTCTTCTTTTCCTTTCGGCTTTTCCCTTCAGGGGTCGCCACAGCGAATCATCTGCCTCCATCTCACCCTATCCTTTGCATCTTCTTCTCTTACTCCAACGACCTTCATGTCCTCCTTCACCACATCCATGAATCGTCTCTTTGGTCTTCCTCTAGGCCTTTTGCCTGGTAGTTCCAGCCTCAGCATCCTATTACCAATATACTCACTATCCCTCCTCTGTACATGTCCAAACCATCTCAATCTAGCCTCTCTGACTTTGTCTCCAAAACGTCTTACATGTGCTGTCCCTCTGACGTGCTCATTCCTAATCCTATCCATCCTCGTTACTCCCAAAGAGAACCTCAACATTTTCATCTCTGCTACCTCCAACTCTGCCTCCTGTCTTTTCCCCAGGGCCACTGTTTCTAACCCATACAGCATCGTTGGCCTCAACACCGTTTTGTACACTTTTCCTTTCATTTTTGCCGATACCCTCCTATCACACATCACACGGACACTTTTCTCCAACCATTCCAGCCTGCCTGCACACGCTTCTTCACCTCTTTTCCACACTCTCCATTGCTCTGGATTGTTGAGCCTAAGTACTTAAAATCCTCCACCTTTCTTATCTCTGCTCCCTGTAATCTCACCGTTCCTCTTTGGTCCTTGTCATTCATGCACATGTATTCTGTCTTACTGAGGCTAATCTTCATTCCCCTCCTTTCCAGGACATACCTCCACCTCTCTAGATTTTCCTGCACTTGTTCTCTGCTCTCACTACAGATTACAATGTCATCTGCAAACATCATAGTCCATGGGGAATCTTGTCTAACCTCGTCTGTCAGCCTGTCCATCACCATAGCGAACAAGAAGGGGCTGAGAGCTGACCCTTGATGCAGTCCCACCTCCACCTTGAACTCTTCTGTCACACCGACAGCACACCTCACCACTGTCTTACATCTCTCATACATGTCCTGCACCACTCTAACATACTTCTCTGCCACTCCAGACTTCCTCATGCAATACCACAGTTCCTCTCTCGGCACCCTGTCATATGCTTTCTCCAGATCCACAAAGGCACAATGCAGCTCCGTCTGACCTTCTCTGTACTTCTCCATTAACATCCTCAAGGCAAACACTGCATCTGTGGTGCTCTTTCTGGGCATGAAACCAAACTGTTGTTCACAAATGCTGACTTCTGCCCTTAGTCTAGCTTCCACTATTCTTTCCCATAACTTCATCGTATGGCTCATCAACTTTATCCCTCTGTAGTTGCCACAACTCTGCACGTCTCCCTTGTTCTTAAAAATGGGCACCAGCACACTTCTCATCCATTCCTCTGGCATCCTCTCACTCTCTAAGACCTTGTTAAATGTTCTTGTCAGAAAATCTACTGCTACCTCTCCTAGACACTTCCATACCTCCACCGGTATGTCATCAGGACCAACTGCCTTTCCATTCTTCATCCTCTTCAATACCCTCCTCACTTCACCCTTACTAATCTTTGCTACTTCCTGGTCCTCAACAGTCACCTCTTCTACTCTTTTCTCTCTCTCATTTTCCTCATTCATCAGCTCTTCAAAGTACTCTTTCCATCTTCCCAGCACACTTCTGTCATCAGTCAATACATTTCCCTCTCTGTCCTTTATCAATCTAACTTGCTGCACGTCCTTCCCATCTCTATTTCTCTGCTGTGCCAACCTGTATAATTCATTTTCTCCCTCCTTACTTTCCAGCCGAGCATACAAGTCATCAAACGCGCTCTGTTTGGCCTTTGACACTGCTACCTTTGCCTTACGCTGTGTCTCCCTGTACTCCTGTTTACTCTCTTTGGTCCTCTCAATGTCCCACTTCTTCTTAGCTAATCTCTTCCTTTGTACACACTCCTGCACTTCCTCATTCCACCACCAAGTCTCCTTATCTACTTTCCTTCCAGATGACACACCAAGTATTCTCCTACCTGTCTCCCTGATCACATTCGCTGTAGTTGTCCAGTCATCTGGAAGCACTTCCTGACCACCCAAAGCCTGTTTCAACTCCTCCTTGAAGACAACCCGACACTCTTCCTTTTTCAACTTCCACCACTTTGTCTTCTGCTCTGCCTTTGCCTTCTTCACCTTCCTCACCATAAGCATCATCCTGCACACCACCATCCTATGCTGTTTGGCAACACTCTCACCCGCTACTATTTTGCAGTCACTGACTTCCTTTAAATTACATCGCCTGCACAAGATGTAGTCTACCTGTGTGCTCCTACCTCCACTTTTATAAGTCACCCTATGCTCCTCTCTCTTCTGGAAGAAAGTATTCACCACAGCCATTTCCATCCTTTTTGCAAAATCTACCAACATCTGTCCTTCTGCGTTCCTGTCCTGGATACCAAACCTACCCATCACTTCCTCGTCCCCTCTGTTTCCTGCACCAACATGTCCATTGAAGTCTGCCCCAATGACCACTCTTTCACCTCTGGGGGTACTCTGCATCACTTCATCTAACTCACTCCAGAATCTCTCCTTCTCTACTAGCTCACATCCTGTCTGTGGGGCATAAGCACTAACAACATTGACCATCCCACCTTTAATTTCTAACTTGAGACTCATCACTCTGTCTGACACTCTTTTCACTTAATAATAATAATAATAATAATAATAATAATAATGATAATAATAATAATAATAATAATAATAATAATAATAATAATAACAGGCTGGGGTGGCCTGGTGGTAAAGGTGCTGGATCATTGAACCATGGTTGGGGGTTCAACCCTCACTCTTCACGGGTTGTCACTGTCCCCCCAGTGCACTAAATGGGTTATCAAAAGCCAGCCGTGCCTTTCACTGTCAGTGGTGTGAGGTTCATGTAAAAGAACCATTGCTGACTTTCATAAAGAGGAGCTGCATAGCTGCCAGGGTGTTTCTGCCCTGCGATGGCCTGGCAGTCTGCCCTTCACTCGAGTCGGCTGAAATGGGCACCAACCTCTCCGCTACCCTAATTATAATTAAGCCGGACAGAAAATTAATAAATGAATCTTTTTCTTCTTCTTTTCCTTATGACGGTTCCCTCGTTTCTCAGGGGTTGCCGCAGTGAATCACCGCATGTTTGATTTGGTTCATGGGTTTTTACATCGGATGCCCTTCCTGACATAACCCTTTAGCAAGGGACAGAAACATGCTGACGGCTTTGCAGCCAATGAATAATAATAATTATTATTATTTCTGTACAGGGTGTACCCCGCCCTTGCACATAGTTGGCTGAGATGGGCAAAAGCCTCCCTGTGATCCTAATTAGGATTAAGAAGCTTAGAAAATGAATGAATGGATGGATGGATGGATGGATGGATTATTATTCCACCACGGTGACATCATCTCTGTTCATCTTCATTTCTCCACTCATACATTTGGTCTCACTGCTTGGATCCCGGGAACAACAACAATAACATCATCATCATCATCATCATCATCATCATCATCTTCTTCCGCTTAGTCCGGGGTCGGGTCGCGGGGGCAGCAACCTTAGCAAAAAGGTCCAGACATCCCTCTCCCGAGCTACCTCCTCCAACTCTCCCGGGGGGACACCGAGGCGGTCCCAGACAAGCCGAGAGACATAGTCCCTCCAGCGTGTTCTAGGTCGACCCCGGGGTCTCTTCCCGGTTGGACATGCCCGAAACACCACACCAGGGAGGCGTCCGGGGGGCATTCTGACCAGATGCCCGAGCCACCTCAACTGGCCCCTCTCAATGCGGAGGAGCAGCGGATCTACTCCGAGCTCTCCCCGGATGGCGGAGCTTCTCACCCTATCTCTAAGGGAGAACCCCGCCACCCGGCGAAGAAAGCTCATTTCAGCCGCTTGTATCCGTGATCTTGTTCTTTCGGTCATTACCCAAAGCTCGTGACCATAGGTGAGGGTTGGAACGTAGCTCGACTGGTAAATTGAGAGCTTCGCCTTGCGGCTCAGCTCCTTTTTCACCACGACGGACCGGTACAGGCACCGCTTAACAGCAGAGGCTGCAGCGATCCGTCTGTCGATCTCTCGCTCCATCCTTCCCTCACTCGTAAACAAGACCCCAAGATACTTAACCTCCTCCCCCTGGGGCAGGACCCCATCCCCGACCCGGAGGGTGCATTCCACCATTGTCCGACTGAGAACCATGGCCTCGGACTTGGAGGTACTGATCTTCATCCCGGCTGCTTCGCACTCAGCCGCGAATCGCTCCAATGAGAGCTGGAGGGCCCGACTTGATGAAGCCAAAAGGACAACATCATCCGCAAAGCAGAGACGATATCCGATGGCCACCAAACCAGAACCCCTCATCGCCTCGACTGCGCCTAGAAATTCTGTCCATAAAAATTATGAACAGAATCGGTGACAAAGGACAGCCTTGGCGGACTCCAACTCCCACTGGAAACGAATCCGACCTGCTGTTACCAATACGGACCAAACTCTGGCTCCGGTGATACAGCGACCGAATAGCTCGTAGCAACGGATCCGGAACGCCGTATTCTCGGAGCACGCCCCACAAGATCTTTCGAGGGACACGGACGAAAGCCTTCTCCAAATCCACAAAGCACATGTGGACAGATTGGGCAAACTCCCATGCCCCCTCCAGAATCCTGTGGAGCGTATAGAGTTGGTCAAGAGTGCTGCGGCCAGGACGGAAACCACATTGTTCCTCCTGAATCCGAGGTTCGACTATCGGTCGGATCCTCCTCTCTAGTACCCCTGCATAGACTTTCCCAGGTAGGCTGAGGAGTGTAATTCCCCGATAATTGGAACACACCCTCCGGTCCCCCTTCTTAAAAATTGGGACCACCACCCCAGTTTGCCAATCCAGAGGTACAGCCCCGATGACCACGCGATGTTGCAGAGACGTGTCAACCAAGACAGTCCTACAACATCCAGAGCCCTGAGATATTCCGGGCGGATCTCGTCCAACCCCGGAGCTCGACCACCGAGGAGCTTTTTGACAACCTCAGTGACCTCCACTCCAGTGATGGGCGGACCCTCACCCGAACCCCCAGGGTCTCAATCCCACCAACAACAATAACAACAATAACAATAATAATAATAAAATAAGAATAAGAATATAATAATAATAATAATAATAATAATAATAATAATAATAATAATATTTACAATTATTATTATTATTATTAGTAGTAGTAGTAGTAGTATTTTATAATTATTATTATTTTAATTATTATTATATTTTTTTCATTTCATTTTATTTTACCTGACCACCAGGCCACCACTGCCCTTTATATTTTATTGTTGTTGTTATCATCATTATGGTTATTATTTTATTGCTATTGTTATTATTATTATTATTATTATTATTATTATTATTATTATCCTATTATTATTGTATTATTGTTGTTGCTATTATTATATTGTTTATTTGTTTGTTTGCTTGTTAGTAAAGTATTTTTAAATTATTTATGTATTTTATTTCTATTGGATTCATTTATTTTTTATAAAAATTATGAATAGTATATTTGAGACATGCTTGTTGTGTTATGCTGTTGCGGTTGGTGTTTTTCCAAAGACACCTGACAGTTACAGTATATTATAAAAACAAGCTAATCTGACCGTTGTGCTTTTGGAAGCTTTTCAAAAACAGGAAAGAGCTGTTGGTGCTGTCGCTGAGCCAGATGCAACCACTAGAACTACTTCTGCAAAGAACTTACTGGATGTCACAATGTAGCCTGTGTGGCTTTTTCTTCATTTCCAGGACACATTCTACATATCAGCACATCTACAGCCTATTCACTTCCCTGTATGTACAGTTCGCAAACACTCTCACTCAATTGCTGAACTCGTTAATCCTATTAGGGTCACAGGGAGGCTGTAGCCTATCTCTGCCAACTCTGGGCCAAGGCAACGTGCACCCTGAACAGTTCCCCTTAATGACAACATACTCCGCCCTGCGCGCGTCACCGTATACAATATATGATGCCTTATTGAGAATCCGAAATGACATTTGATGCACTTAAAGCACTTTTAAGAAAGGAAAAACTTTAATTTTAAGGGTAGCCCTAGTAAATATGTCTCAGGGTAGTACAGTGGTAGCTTGACCGACTGTCTTTTTTAACGAATTTTCCATGATACGAGCTTCGATCCCACCAAAAATCTGCTCCATCCAGTGAGCTTTGCTTGGGAAATGGCTATTCCAGGCTGATTTGCCTTGTATACTTTTGTGTGTATTCCTCCACGTTCCGAGAACGGCATGTGCTGTGCTTCTCAGTTATTTTCTGTGATGCCCCCTATCGCAAGGAAAAAACATTTCACGCCTCCCAGCACCCTGTGAACGCAACTATAAATAGTGTTTACTGCACTTCATATCGTTTGCTCCGTGCTTTTTCCCTACACTATAGGGAACACAGTGAGAGTGCCACTGCCACCTACTGTAGTGGATGTGCAATTACACTTAATTCTAATACAGTATGGCAAAAAATATGTTCCCCAGGGTCAACCCCCCCCCCCCCCCCACTATTTGAGAAGCACTGGCCTTTTGGGAGCTCACCACAAG
Organism: Plotosus lineatus; assembly: GCA_024760905.1. Taxonomy (NCBI): domain Eukaryota; kingdom Metazoa; phylum Chordata; class Actinopteri; order Siluriformes; family Plotosidae; genus Plotosus; species Plotosus lineatus. The sequence continues at coordinate 50,547,000 of CM045737.1, read as the reverse complement.
CCTTTCCTCACTGGCATTTGTAGCATGCAGGTCAGGTCAGGTATGAGGGCATGCGCCGGGACGGCACTTCGCTGCATCCACCAGCCGCCTCCACTCATCCGGCCGTCTCCTGTCGATCAACCAGGCCTGCGCAGGGCCCATACCCCCCGGCAGGGCAGCCCTCAGCTGCGACAACCACGTCGCACGCGGTCATCCCTGCGATCGGCTCGAGCCCCTAGGATCCCGAACGGACAGGATCCGGTGTGCTGGGAAACATGCCAAGTGCCCATAGTAGTGCAGCTGATGGTCGCGGATCAAGCAGGTTACTCTTACCATCCCCGCATCCCCGAGCACCTTCCGGTTGGTAACAAAGTCCCACCAGCGGTATCCGAAGATGCAGCGAAGGGAAGTCGTAACAAAGGAGTCCAGTCATAGCGTGCACATTTGTATCGTGCACATGCACAAAATTCTTCTCTTCCTTCTCTGTGACACACCACCTCATGCCTGCCCATGTGACATCTTCACACCTACATGACATCTTTGGCGCAGTCGATGATCGGAAGGGTTAGTTGACTTATTGTTTATTCTTGTTTTCTGATTATTTATGATTAATTATTATTAATGTTAATGTACATGTATCATTATTATTATTATTATTATTAAATATTTGTTTGTTTTTACATGTTTATCTTTAATGTATTAGGTGAAATATACATGTTTTGTCAGATTATATGAGTTTGGGATGGGGTTTGGAACAGATTGCAGGGATCCTTCGCTACTTCGCGCTTCAATTAATGAGGCTTCAGTGCATCGTGTTTTTTTAAATATAAATCATCATCAAATTAAAAAATAAGGAAATTTGGGAAGAATAGGGGAAAGATAAGGAAAATGCCACAAAAATAAACCCAATTATGCAAAAAAAAAAGGCTTAAACTAACACAAAACAAAAAACAACTCAAAATGTTTCCCATCAAAACTAGTTACATTGTTGCATCTGTGTGTGCGCGTACGTATGTGTGTCGTCTTCTTCTCATGCAATACTATCTGTCTGTGTGTGTATTTATATTTTATTTACATCTTATGTTATTTAAAAAAAAATTAATTGTTATTATAAGCATTTATAGCATTGAATATGTATTTATTGATATTATATACACATATACCTGTACGTATATGTCAGTCGGGGGGTTTTGATCCTACTTCACGGATTTCGATGGTTGCGTGGGGATCTCGGTCCCAATTAACCACGGAAAGTGAGGGATCCCTGCAATTGGTTTATTAATTTTCCTATGGGAATTTTTTTTTTTTATCTAAAGAACATTTTGACCGATGAGCTTGCCCTCAGAATGGAGGAATTTTGTAAGTCAAGGTACCACCGTATTATATGTGTTGTATAATGGGAAAGAGTTAAAATATTTTACCTGGTTGATTATTCACTGTTGTTGGATCTAGCAAGCTGATGGTAAAGTCACAAACAAAACATTTATGGTCTTTGCTATGTTAGGAAAGGTCTTGCTAAAATAAAAGCAATAATGGAACAACACCAAACAACTACGAGCTACTGATCCGAGTTTTGTTTCTGTGTACAGCATGTGGGTTTTTGTACCAAATGTCCAAAAATAGATTGGAGAAGTCATACATTCTGATTGTCTAATTTTAAACTAGGATATCACTTATAAGATCATATAAGCATATATAAGCTTAGTCCTTACTGGCTGGCATTCCATTCATTCTAAACCTTTTTCCTAGCAAATTGTTAATAAAAACATTTTGATGGCAAGGACTTCCAGCAAGAAAACACTTTCATATCCTGTTGCGGTTAACAGAGCACCGGTCCTCATAGTCACTTGATGCTGAGGACCATAGAAGGGCTATAATAATGGATAAGTAGCAAGCAGACGTAGCTAGTTTTTCATGCTAACCATGCCTTCCAGAAAAATATCTCGCTGTAACACAAATTGTCATTTTGTATGACTTTGACAAATAATAATAATAATAATAATAATTCTATACAGTAGTTCTTACAATCCAGTGTATAAAATAAAACATTCTTTCACTACCTCAGAATAGATATGAATACTATAAGGCCATATTTGATTATAATGTGGTATAACTAGCAAATATTTATACTGTATATATGTTTCTACTGTATATGTGTTGAGGGGTGGGGTTACACTTAAAGTATTCAATCGATGATTAGTCATATAATGTTATAATATAGTATTTTTACTCGCCTTTACCAGTCTTGAATACCTGAGGTGTTTCAGCAGTTGCCTGGAATGCAACCTCAGTGGCTGTCCCATGGCCATGTGTCTATGTCAACCCTATTTCTGATAAGTTGCTGATTGGTACCACAATTAGTGCAGAGGTTTGTTACAGAGTCTCTCATCAATGATTTGTGCAAAAAACACATCACATTGCTTTAGATGAGTCAAGGAACTGAGCTGAAATCACATGTTTATTTTGGGTCTCAGATGGCAAAATGAATTCTGGGAGTATGGACATTTGAGAGCTGATCATGTTCTGATTGGTTCTCAGTGTAAAGATGTCATCAGCTTGTCGTCACCCCTGACACACACAAAATCTTTGTGGTAACACGGAACATGAACTGGTTAAACGAGTAACGAGACGAGCAACACGGGTGATATAAATGAAGACTAAAATCGGCGAGTGAAAGGCAGTCAACAGCAACATCAGCATTAGCCTTTTCTTTCTTCTTCTCCAGAATGAATCTGGAAAATTCACAGAGATTTATTTATTTATTTATATATTTATTTTTTCAGTAAAATGCGACTCTTCCAAAAACAACATTAAACACCTATCAGTAGATTTATCCATCCGGAGCTTTATAAATATTCATTTTATCTTCCATTATCAGTTCATTCTGGATGAATAGAAATATTTCCTGGTGAAACCACCACAGCTCACAGGCTTAGTGTCTCTTATCCACCTGCCCTACATCTTGTTTTGGTTCTGTATGTTTACAATAACAATAACATGACGGTCTGACCAGAGGAACGATCTCGCGCGTGTGTGATAACTTGGCAGCGGAACAGCGGTCGGTAGAAAGTGTAAAAGTCTGAGATGGAGTGATAAGAAACAGAAGAAGGGAAACAATTTCAGGAGAAATAATAAAGATGGAGATGATATTAATATCACGGCGGCCGGTGCAGGGCTCATTAACCCTGGTGTACAGGAGGAAACTAACGGCTTCAGAAAAACATTGTGGATCCGATTCCATTTTATTTCCAACAGACAACACTGTGTTCCTTCTTTATTTAATAACCTGGAACTGAACGGGAAACTTTAATACGAAAACAGTGTAAACAACATGCAGAAAAAAAAAGCAAGAAAATGCTGCAATGATATGAAGCCGATGAAAAGCTGGTAGGAAAAATACAGACGCTTAAAAAAGAAGCGGTGGCTCATAAAGACCCTGTAAACACACAGAGATCTTTACCCATCTTCATCCATCTTGAAAACAATGGTTTTGTTGTCACGTGTTTCTTCTGAATATCCACAATAATACGTCGCAGTATCTTTTTCCTCGGCACTGATGATCCGTAACCGATGATGAAATTTGTTTTTTTTCCGATGTACAACCACATATTTGTGAGCATTAATTCCTGTCGCATAGCGCACACGCGCGGGCGCAGTGAAGTTGTAGTTCAGCAGCAGTTGGACACCTTGACCATTATTTTGCTTGTACCAAGTCAAAATCCCGATGTCCTGTTTGATCTTCAGTGGACAGATCAGGGTGACATTTTGACCAGGTTTCACTGAGATACCTGTGGAGGTCTGCCATAAGAAGCCTAGAACACACACACACACACACACACACACACACACAACACACACACACACAACACACACACACAAACACACACACACACACACAAACACACACACACACAACACACACACACACACACACACACACACACACACACACACACACACACACACACACACACACAACACACATACTTGTGAGGACTTTCTAGTCACATAATATGCAATAAAGCTCCAGCTTTCATCCCCAACGGTGAAATATTTCACAAACTCAATAAGCAGAAGTAAAAAATTCAAACAGAACCACAAGGCTACCACATCCCGTTTTAGGTGAAGACAACGGGTTACTGATCTGAAGGTCAGGGATTCAGTCCTCAGTTCTGCCACTGTTGGGCCCTTGAGGACCCTCAGTTGCTCAGTTAATTACGTTAATTGTAAGTCGCTCTGTATAAGAGTGTCTGCCAAATGCTGTCAGATAAATACCATAAATACCCCTCAGCTCAAATAAGAGCAAAGAAAAACAACACAAAAGGAAAAACACAAATTTAAAAATGTTTTAACCTTTCTTGGGACATTCGGGGACTTAGAAGGGTGTGTAATACACACTTCTGTCCGTGTCGACTATCTTTGTGAGGACCTTACGCTGCTGTAATTATTGCTACAGTGCACCTAAATCTAATTCTACTTTTTGACCAAATTAACCACAAAGGAACATTTTGGGCTTTAATTATATGTTTTATGCCGCTACATTTACATATCATGGCTAGAACGTTTACCTCATATCAAGAAGGTCCTGAGTTCGAGTCCCGGGCTTAGTGAGGGCATTTTTGTGTGAAGTGTGAATGTGGTGTGGGTTCGAATGGTTCTGTGTGTGTTGGCCCTGCCCGCCTCTGATGAGGAGTCCAAGGTGTACCCCACCCTCCCCAAGATTTATGTACATATAAATCCTCCTATGGTTTCGGGGGAAGTTGGAGCCTATCTCAACCGACTCTGGATGAGGGCAAGGTACTCCCTGAACAGCTCACCAGAGCTTTGTATGGCCGACACACACACACAAAGCTATTCACAGTCGCACCTAGGGCCGATTTGGAACAGCCAGTCAGGCTACTCTGCATGTTTTTAGATTTCCGGAGGAAACCCTCGCAACCACAGGGCCGGGAATCGAACCTGAGACCTTGTTGCTGTGAGGCGGATGTGCTAACAACTGCGCCACTGCGTCACACTGATTTTGATTATAATAGTTATATTTTTATTTATCTGCTGGTATAACTTTCTGTCATGTAGTCATCATTCCATAATAATAAACCACTAAAGTACCATAAAATCCGTAACATTACCGCGACTGGATACTCAGAACAGATTTACACCAATCGAATCGCCTTTCGAATTTTTCTTTCTCAGTGATTACAGGAGGAAGAAATGAGGTACTCACAGTGCCATGTGATACAGAAGAGGAGAAGCAAAGCGGCTTTATGAACCATCTCAATCTCCTGATACGGATGGCGTGATGTGAGTTTACAGGATGAAGGGTCTGTGTGACATCATCTATTATCTTACCGACTCCTGATAGCCAGTTTGTTTCAGCTCGTGAGTTGAGTGGTTGGAATTAAAGGAAGTGAAACCACTACCACAGAATGTTTTTGTTTTCAGTAGAGTGCATTTAAAATAATAATAATAATAATAATAATAATGATAATAATAATAATAATAATATCTATTTAGTTGTTTCTTTTTCATTAGGCTGCAACCCAACAGTAAAATGTATTAAATTTAGTTTGTTAAATAGAATAAAAGAACCAACATTTATATCTGTCATGAGGAAAATAATTAATTTTATTTTGTATTTTATTTATTTAGTCCTGCATTTCAATTAAAAAAAAATAGGAAAATACATGCAGTGTTCATTCTTAATTTATTTCAATCTATTTTTGAATATAATGGGAAAATTGTGAAGCCTATCTCAGCTGAGTTGGAGTGCAGGCTGTTTATACCCTGAACAGCTCACCAGCCCATTACAGAGCTAACACACACACACACACACACACACACAACATACATACATACATACATACACAACACACACATATATACACACACACACACACACACACACACACACAAACACACACGTACACACACACACAAATACACATACATACACACACACACACACACACACACACACACACACACACACACACAAATACACACAAACGTACATACACAACACACACACACACACACACACACACACACACACACACATGCACACACACACACACTCAAAACCATTTACCAAAATCGAATTGAATTGTAAAATATTATAAGCCAATCAATTAAAATGTCTCATTTTCTATTGTTATACATAATATATATATATATATATATATATATATATATATATATATATATATATACATACACACACATATTATATATATATATATATATATATATATATATATATATATATATATATATACATATATATATATATATATATATATATATATATATATATATACATACACACACATATTATATATATATATATAAACAAAAATAAAAGGACAGGACAAAGACTTTCTATTGAAACTCCATTTATCACTACAGATCTGTTTCGAGGGGTGGTGAAACCATCCTCTCTCTTCAGGTGATTATAGAAGAATCTTATAGAAGAATCTTCTATAATCACCTGAAGAGAGAGGATGGTTTCACCACCCCTCGAAACAGATCTGTAGTGATAAATGAAGTTTCAATAGAAAGTCTTTGTCCTGTCCTTTTATTTTTGTTATTTGCTCTACCAAAAAGTATTGAGCACTCTCCTACGGAAGGATCTACTCAGAAAATCCTCTATATATATATTATATATATATGGCACTGTAATGATTAGCACATCTGGCTTACAAGAACGAGGTACCAGGTTTGAGTTCTGTCCGGAGTACCCTGAGAAAACTCATGTAAGCATGTGTAGAACATGCAAACAGCTGCACAGCAAACCCCCCCCCCCCCGCCGCCAAGCTCAGGACTGAAACCCAAGACCTTCTTGTGTAGTATAACCTAGATCTCCCTGATTGCCTCATTATTTCCTCTCATTTCATTGTGAAAGTTTAAAAAAAAAAAAAAACAGAAATGTCTCACATAGTTCTCCTCCTCTCTCCCATCCTTCCTCAACAAAGCAAGGAAATGTGTTCAGTGTTCCCTGATCAAAAAAGAATCCTGAATATAATACGACTAATTATAATAATGTCCCCTGGGCAATACAGTCGTTAAGTGACTGCAGGGCTCTCAAGCCTCCCACCACCAGAGTCCAGAGCAGTTCCTTCCCCAGAACGAAATGACCCAACATAAAGCATAGCACAGGCCACAGTTCCCGACTACTACTAGTTTTAGCAGAGAAAGAGCAGAACTACTATCAGAGTCATAGTACAAACAGTTACTAACAGTACAGCAATAGTAGAGGTAGAAGAGTAACGGTAACGTAACAGTTGAGTGATATTATAGTGATTGTAAAGTGGGGGCAGAGTGCGATGAGAGTAGCATTGGAGGTAGAACAGTAATAGGAGAGGAAAAGTGAAGTAGGAGTAGAAACAGCATAATAATGGAAGAGAGAGATTTCCTCTCAGCTTATTCCCTTTATCAAGCGTCGCCCCAGCGAACGATTCGCACCAAATCAATAATAACATAATAATAACAAATAATAACACTCTCACAAATTTGCGAACAACACAATCCTGCGCACAAAAGGTTGTCTCACAGCTGACTGAGACATGTGGGACCACTTTGTGCTGTATCAGGCAACGCCACAAGTATAGAACACATGAGCAGCACTCAGTATAATGTGTCTCGTGACTACACTCTAGTAGTTATTAGCACTTTTTGAAAGAGGACCATATGGTCCTGCCAGGCGTTAAAGGGTGAAGGACGAAACAGTTGCAGCTGGGTGGTATGGGGACTCAAACCCCTAACCTTTCAGATCAGTAACCCAGAGCCAATGGCCACCTGAGCCACTACTGCCCTCATAGTCATAGTGTTCCTCTTGTTTCCTTTTTTTTCTTTTATTCCTAATTTAGAAAAAAGCACAGCTGAAGAAATACCTTATTCTAAAAATAAAAAGGGTTTTATATCAATATATAAATCCTTAAATCTCAAAGCAATAAACTGTTAATGCCATTTGTTTTGCCAAAATTTCTGAAAGATCTACTGCTATTCCAAACCCTAAAACTTCAAAAGCAGGTGTTACCGAGATGTTTGCAGCCTTTACATTTGAAGGACAAACCACTATCCATCATGATTATGTAATGATGCTCAGTGACTCACAGTTTAATGGAATCCAGCACCAGATTCCAACCAGATTCCAGCAAGCTGAACAATAACTGGGTAATGGGCACCAGAAGAGGGCGCTGTTGGAGTTTAGAACATGGAACATGAATCCATCCCTGAGGTTGAGACTACACACAGAGCAACACTGTCCTCACTGCAAAACTGATGGACCACATTCATAAAGACACACACATACACACACACACACACTCTCTCTCTCTCTCGCTCTCTCTCTCTCTCTCCCTCTCTCTTTCCAATCTCTCCTCTGCCGAACGCTGTCCTCATTCCGGACATATTCCTGACCCGGTTCCTCGAGACTCGAGTTTTATACTGACCACGTGAAGAAAATGACTGAAAGATAACTGAAAATATGATGTTCCCTTCCAGAGTAACAGTTTCCTGTCTGTATTTTATTCTGAACACCTTTTCGGTTCACTGTATATTTGGGATCATCGGGAGACTGGAGCCAATCTCAACCCACACTGGGAAACGATGGAGACCTTATGGCAGACCTTGCTAGGTATCTCAGAAAGCTCAAGAAGAAGATTGGGGTCTTGACCTGGTGCAAGCAAAACTCATGCAAAAACTGGGAGAACATGCAAAGTCTACAGAGAAACGTCTGTGCCTGGGATATGAACCCTGAACATTTACATTAACTGCATTAGCTAAATGTTCTTACCCAGCAGAGCGACTTACAGTTAGCATGTTTTATATAAACGAGCAATTGAGCTACAAGGAGTTTGCTCAAGAACCCAGTGGTGGTTGCAATAGGGATTGAACCTCCAACCTTTGGATCAGTAAGCCATCACCTTAACCACTGAGCCCCCACCGCCCCGACGGACGAGGGCCTTCATGCTGTGAGGGGGACATGCTTTACTGTAGCATAATACTGTGTGTATTCAATTTTACAAGCTTTTCATCTTTAATGTTTCAAGGTTTTTTTAAAAATACATTTCAAAAAGCACCCAACATGTCAACTCCAAAAATAAAAATGCCCTGGTGATTTTTTTCTCATTTCAGTTTTATAATTTCTGTAGAGAGAGGAATCCAGACCAACCCCTTTAACATGGAGGTTCAGAAATGGCTGAACAGGGTGGGGACCTCGCACGCGCGCGCATGTGTGTGTGTGTGTGTGTGTGTGTGTGTGTGTGTGTGTGTGTGTGTGTGTGTGTGTGTGTGTGTGTGTGTGTGTGTGTGTGTGTGTGTGTGTGTGTGTGTGTGTTCTCACTAAACCTGGCATGGTGTGTGGAAACACTGAGTAACTCGTGCTCCAGTGCTCTTATGAACGTGTTCTAAACAAGCCATAGATAATAGAACAAACAAATTGCGTTACTGTCGTCACTCCAGCAGGATTCTTATCCCGGCGCTGAAGCTGGGAGATGGACCAGATCACTCGCTGAGACTGAGAAAAGGAATCTGAAACATACACAAGATTGAACCATTTCTTGTGAAATCGAGAGCGAGTTTAACTTTCAGTTTCTAAAGAAATGCAACAAGGAGATCCTCAAACCAAGCCTTTTTTTTTTTTTTTTGCCTTCCAAATAAGCTGCACATTTCATATCACAGGACAGGCAGGAATGGCATGAGCAGGTTTCCCCCACCACTCATCCAACCACCAGGAGCATAACCACACCTCTCATCCTGCCCAGCATTAGACAGAAATTTAAGGGGAAGTCCAACCCTTAAAAACATCTACATACAGTATTCACCACCTCTCTCCCCCTCCCTCTCTCTCTCTCTCTCGCTCTCACACACACAAACACACACACACACACACACATACACGCACTCCCTCTTTCGGAGTTTTCAGCTCGACTGGACTTTTTAAATTGTTGGTATCTTATTCTACCAGCTTGTTGATCACAATGACCAACTCCAAGTCCTCACACAAGATGCTAAACTTCATCATCACTGTTCTGGCTCTCTGGTCAATCATTTCAATCATCATTATAGTGGTATGGGGCACATCGCCTGACTTGAAGGGGGCCAGAGCGTGCCACGCCGACCTCAAGAAGCTGAAGGAAAAGTATGAATTGGAAAGAGACACATGGACCAAGGACAGGTTCGCTTTGGAAGAACTGGTGAGAGAAGGTCAGACCAACCAGAGCCTGTTGCTGAATCAAATAGATGAAGTGAAACATCAACTGCAAATCCTCAATCAGTCCCTGGATTCTTGTCATCAACAAAATGTAAGTGTCTCTTGTTACTGGTCTCCGACTTGTGTATATTATACTCATTCCACAGATGATCTTGAACTTGAGAAGTATATACGTACACTGTGCATATATATATATATATATATATATATATATATATATGCTAAGGATATAGAACCCGTTGTGAAGTAATGAGATCACACTCATTCACTGATATATTAAATCCTAGAAGAGTTCTTGGGATGCTGGAGTCTATCTCAGCTGACCTTAGGCATGGTACACCCCAGACAGCTCACCAGTCCATCACAGGGCAAAGCACACACAACACAACCATTCAGACTCACTCTTTGGCGCCATAATTTAGAACACAGCCTAATGTGCATGTCCTTGGACTGTTGGGAGGAAACCGGAGTTCCCAAAGGAACCCCGTCCGAGCACATGGAAAAACATGCAAATCTTCACATAGAAAAACGCCTGAGCCACGCCCGGGACTTTCTCATTGTGAGGTGGGTGTGCTAACCAACAAGAGCGCCGCACCGAGACACAAACAATAAGAATATAATTAAATTCTACAACGATAGTCTGTCTGTCTTCCTTTCGGCTTTTTCCCTTTTACTCGGGAGTCGCCACAGTGAATCATCTGATTCGCACGTTTGATTTGGCAGAGGTTTTTTTTTTTACGTCGGATGCCCTTCCTGTCACAACCCTTTTTAGCAAGGGACAGAAACACGCTGACGACTTTGCAGCTCCTCTTTACGAAAGTCAGCAATGGTTCTTTTACATCAACCTCTCACCATAGACAGTGACAGACATGACCCGCCTTTGATAACCCAGTTAGCCGCACTGGGGGGGGGGGGGGGGACAGTGCCAACCTTGTGGAGAGTGGGACTCGAACCCCCAACCTTTTTGGATCAGCGATCAAGCACCCTATACCACTAGACCACCACTGCCCCCAAATTCTACAACGATAGTAATTTATAGAATTCACCACACCCTCATAAACTCATCAGGAAATTCGGACCCTCGTTGTCGCATTCACTGAATTACCGGTGCTTCGTATGTCTTTTATATCAGATACCGAATGAATGAGATACTTTAACGTGATTAACCAGGTAATGAGCTGTGACTTTAAGGGGTTAAAAAGACTGAACTGAACTGGTGTTCACAATTCGCTATCAGAGGTCTCAGGTCAGTTCTAATACTCAGTGATTCCATAGACATGAAGCGGTCACACCCTCTTATGATGTCAAACACTGATTAACATGGCAACGCTACCATCCGCAGCCAAATCGCTCAGACTTTCCCCAACACTTAACTTTTAACCCAGAAAACTACCCACCTCACCCAGTTAATGCACGTCTATCTCATGTGTGTGTGTGTGTGTGTGTGTGTGTGTGTGCGTGCGTGTGTGTTTCAGGACATGCTGAAGGACAACATCACTGCACTAAATGATGAGATTTTGATTCACAAAGCTATAGAGTCCAACCAAACTAGAAACATCACTCAGCTGCAAGGTAGGAAAATTCAAGTCATTTTTCCCCCTCTCGTCCGTTCCAGGGCTGCTGTGAAAGGAACACACTCTCCTACAGATATTCTTAGAGGCTTTTCTCCCATGTAGCCATAGAAACCGAGAAAAGAAAACAAATAAGCCTGATGTGTCAGTAATTCGGCGTAACTTGAAGAGTTGGGCCGAACTAGTCAAAGTGTGCGGCTTGTAATGTTTGGAGTTTTGATGAAAATCTTTTTTTAGAAGATCAAACTGTTTATACTTTGCCCAGATAAGGCGATCACTGCGTGTCTGCATGTCTGAGCCTGTCTATTGGTCTGCCTGTATGTCTCGGTCTCCCTGTCTGGGTCTATATATCTGTCTGCGTCTTTATAATTGTCTGTCTGTTAATTCATTCATTCATTTTCTGTAACCTCTTAATCCTAATTAGGGTCACGGGGAAGCTGGTGCACATCCCAGCCGACTCCGGGGCAAGGGCAAAGTACACCCTGGACGGCTCGCCAGGCCGTCGCAGGGCAGAAATACGCTGACAGGTTTGCAGCTTCTTTGGTCGAAAGTCAGCAATGGTTCTTTTACATGAACCTCACACACACCACAGACAGTGACAGAGACGGCCGGCCTTTGATAACCCAGTTAGTGCACTTGGGGGGACAGTGATGACCCGTGGAGAGTGGGGTTTGAACCCCCAACCTTTGGATCAGTGATCCAGCACCTTTACCACCAGGCCACTACTGCCCCCTGTGTCTGTCTGTGTGTCTGTATATTTATCTGTCTGTCTGTCTGTCTCTATATATCTGTCTGTCTATATGTCTGTCTGTCTGTCTGTTTATATGTGTATCAGTCTGTGTGTACCTAAGACGAGTATTTTTTATTTTTTGAACATTTCTTTGGTAGTCCCGAGTTTCATTCATTCTTTAAAATCTTCAGTACAAACAAAGAACAACAACAACAACAACAACACAATAAGTTGGAGCTTCAGAATAACTGAAATTCATCTGAGAATCTGTCCAGCCATCTGATCTGATCTTGAAAGAAAAAAAGTAAAGAAAATTGAAAGAAAAGTATTTTCTGTGTCGCCCGAGGTTAAACCACAGCAGATGATTTCCACTTACAGCAGAAAGGTAGACGCACGACAACAAGAGGTCTGAGTAAGATGGCTGCAGGTGCAGAATGAAATCGCACGCGTGGTACCTAGCAATCATTTCTGCGAAGCACGGAAAACATGCGATCCCTGGGAAAATCTGATCCCGCAACAGGATGCCGTTTGATGCAGTACTTAGTTGGTAAAGCCGCGCCAAACATTCAACGCTGTTGATGCGAACAGGACCGGCACTTGGGTTCGGGCTTACCCAAAATAGCTCAGTGACATCATACAGGCCTGAAACATGCTGATATGTGGCTCTATGGCAAGACATAACCTTATAAGACAATAGAATTATATTTTGTTTGCATAAACTCAGTTTTGGCTTTGGTTCCGACTGCTGTTTAAAAAATGTTCATGTTTTTTTTTTTCCCCGGCTGATGTTCCCTCAGCTCATGTGCTGTGTGCTTGTGAAACAATCCGAAATCTATCCAAACATAAAGAAGTCACATTGAGTTATACGAATTACGGTTCGCTCTCTGATCTCATTTCAGATCTGATTGAACTTCTGCAGCACAATCTCACCCTGGCGGTCATCGAGTACGACGCGTGTAAGATCTCATGGAAGGCGGCTCAGGGTCTCCAGGCTGCAGCCGAGATGCAGAATCAGGCCTGTCAGTCCAGCAAGCAGTTGCTCCAGAAGCAACTGTGAGTTATACTTCATATTCAATACACCTCGTCATAATTCAGGTCCATTTCTATTCCAGGAAGGAATGGTAAGAATTTCGGCTGAGACAAAGAGAAACATCTGCTGAAGGAGAATCACATTTTTTTTATGTTTTGTTCTCAATTATAGAGAGAAGTGCAACAAACTCTCATCCCAAACCTCGACCCCAAATAATGACTCACCCAGGACAAAAAGTGGCCTTTTCCTGATCGGGCTTTTGTGCATTATGTGTCTTTTAATACTGTGTGAGTACTCCAAAAAGTTATTATGCATTTTATTTTATTTTATTTTATTATTTCTTATCTGTGTAACATGACCGAATAACTAAATATCTAACTGTCACATGGCGTTGTTGCTAAAGCGCTTTATTTATGTTTCCATTCCAGAGAGCAGCTTTAAAAGAGACTGAATGAGATGATTGGATGCATATTTCAGTACCACACTGTTCAAAGACACCCATGCGGCGTGAGCGCTTAACCTGAACTTGAAGCACATGTTATTTTGTATGGAGATAAAAAAAAAAAAAGCACTGCTGTAAAACAAACAGGAATGTCCAGTTCACTCAATATAAGAACATTCCTACACGAGTGATTTACTTTTAAGGGGAATATCAGATGTTTTCTTTTCCTTCATTTTCATCAACCAAATATTTTTGGTCGTGTCTGAAATCAGTTCTCAGTTCTCGCTGTAGTGAACTTGCCATTCTGAAGTGATGTCTGAGTCGATGGTGGGAATTTATTATACATTATACTGGGCTCTATGGATCCCATAATGCATTGTGAAAAGCAGTATCTCTACCCAAGCAATAGATATATACATATAAATATATACATACAGGTATACCTCAGCTTAAGTCATTTCAAGTTAAGTCATTCCTAATTATATGTCGGTTTTCAAAAAAATATACATATGGAAAAAAATAATAAAGTTTAATGAAATAGATTCTTATTAACCATATATTATTGAAAATTGCATTCATGAATAAAGTACAGAACTAGGAATGGTTAGTTTCAGTTTAACCTAGACAAGTAAATTTGGCGTAGCTTAGCCTAGAGACACACTAATTCGATTTAAGTTGTTTTTCCACTTAAGTCATCTCTCCTGGAATCAATTAACGACATTGAGTGAGGTATACCTCTACATCTATGTACCATCATGCACTGTGTTCTTTTCATTCATTCATTCATATTCCTCATTTTTAATCCGGGGTCGGGTCGTGGGGGCAGCAGCCGAAGCAATGAAGTCCAGAGGTCCGTTGCATTCCTGTTGCATTCTTTTTCATGACGGGAAAAAAAAATGTTTCTTGCTCAGAAAATTAAGGCAGCACATCACATCACATCAGAAACAGACCAACGCACAATGTAAGTTTAAAAGTTAAAAAACAAAATAATCAAAACACATCACAAAAGTCAAAGCTTCAAACATTTTATAAATGAAGGCCCCAATTGGGAACGTGCAACAGCCGCTACCAAACCATTAGAAAGAAGTGGTGGCCATTTTGCTGACCTTGACCTTTTCATCATCAGTTCTATTCAGCATTTATTCCTAAGTTACTTCCCTAAGAATTTGGAGGTGATGGGTCCGGCGACTCTTGGGATACCGGCATGTGTAGCCACAAAAATGTTTTAAATAACAATAAACATTCCAAAAGCGGTAAACAAACAGCCGAGTAAAGTAAAACCATCATTAGTCAATAGAAAAAGAAAAACAACAAAGTAAAAAATTTTAATTATTGCTACACTTTTGGTGCAAGAATTAGTCCAAAGCCCGGAATCTGATTTAATAAAAGGCAGCAGCGGCACCAGCTCGGCACTGACGGGTTTCACCGAAGCCCCTGTATAGTGAGCAGGGGGCGTGAATGACTGAATGATGAGAGACTTCAGATACAGGGAGGGTTTCAGAGCTGAATTCAGATACGGCATTCAGCATTAAGCTTTTTCTTCTTTCATAATATCATTTTATATATACTGTGTATATATATATATATATATATGTATGTATATACATATATATACACACACACACATTTTTTATATATATACAGTTTGGTGATTGAACCATTAATTTGTGACTGTAATATCACAAATATGTCTTTTAAGTCGAGACAGTGGTGGCTCAGTGGTTAAAGTTCTGGATTATTAATCTGAAGTTTATGTGTTCAAGTCTCAGTACCACCATGCTGCTGTTGTTGGGCCCTGGAGTGAGGCTCCTAAACCTCTATTGCTTGTATAGACATGACAGATCCTTTGGGATAGGAGTGGCCGTCAAATAATATAAATGTCGGTCAGAAATTGATTGATAAAAACTGCTGAGATGTTAAAACATTTTGTTATCGAGTGCCTTTCATACATCTCCGAGTTCTTCGAGTTCTTCCTCCATCACTGTTGGTTTGAACTTCGTTACGTACACGGAAATGTGTTTGTGTTTGTCTCTTATTGTTGACTTGACTACCATCTTAAATTGCATCATTTACTACTTTGATTTTCATGAAAACTGATTCGTTGCATTATGAACATTTTTTTTTTTTTTGGATTCTGATTGAGGGCTGGATTTAGATCCATTAAAATCATTTTCACAGTCTATTCCTTGCAGGCTGCTAATGCTAACCTGAATCCCACAGTGTTCACACTCTCACCAAAGTGGAACTGCAACAGCTGAGATTTTTACTGTTGTATGTAATAAAATTCATTAAAAATTGTTGAAAAAGCCCAATATGTTCTCTTTCTGATCTTGTGTGCTATATTTTCCACAGACTTCAAATTTACCGTTTCATTTGATCGGTCTTTACAACACATCATGCAGGCCTCCCAGCAACACTACTCAAAATAAAAACAATATTATAAAATTAAATGAAGTACACTTTGCTGTAAATGTTGTGTAATTATTAAATGATGTTATGTGATTAAAGTTCTCGCACGTTTACAGCGCAATCCTGTAAACTAATGTTTTCATTGGCTCATCATCTCCTGTCATGTGACTTATTCTCTACGTGGAAAATTTGTTTCCATTTAAGAATGTGCAAAGTATTTTTCTCTTTTTTCCAAACTTCCAGAAAATGCATTGCGTGTTAGCGTAAAAAGTTAAATTAGAAATCTTTAAGAATCACGTCTCAATTACTTATTTTACAAGACGCTCCTGTGTTCGATTCCTGGGTTTGGTGCAGACGTTTCTGTGCAGTGTTTGTACATTCTCTCTGTGCTTGCATGGGTTTTCTCAGGGTATGCCGGTTTCCTCCCACAGTCCAAAAATGTTCACAGGAGGCCGATTGGTGGTTCCAAATCACCCCTACTGAGTGAGTGTAAATGGTTGTGTGTGTGCTGGCACTGCAATGGACTGGTGTGTTGCTCAGGGTGTACTCCACCTTCACCCTGAGTCCACCCTCCCTGCAAACCTAATTAGGATTAAGTGGCTTAGAAAATGAATGAACTAATTATATCGTCTTCTTTTCCTTTCGGCTGTTCCCTTCAGGGGTCGCCACAGTGAATCATCTGCCTCCATCTCACCCTATCCTTTGCATCTTCTACTTTTACTCCAACTACCTTCATGTCCTCCTTCACCACATCCATAAATCTTCTCTTTGGTCTTCCT
>CM045737.1:50467347-50527347 GCA_024760905.1 Plotosus lineatus | reverse complement strand
TGTAGTGAAAATGAAGTTTCAATAGAAAGTCTTTGTCCTGTCCTTTTATTTTTACTTATATTTGCTCTATGAAAAAGTATTGTTTTATAATTTTATAGAAAATTTATAGAAAATTTTATATATATATATATATATATATATATATATATATATATATATATATATATATATAAAATTTTCTGGGTACATCCTTCCGTAAGAGAGTGCTCAATACTTTTTCATAGAGCAAATATAAGTAAAAATAAAAGGACAGGACAAAGACTTTCTATTGAAACTTCATTTTCACTACAGATCTGTTTCGAGGGGTGGTGAAACCATCTTCTCTCTTCAGGTGATTACAGAAGAATATATATATATATATATATATATATATTATACACGAAGGTAATTGGTGTAAGAGAAGAAGATGCAAAGGATAGGGTGAGATGGAGGCAAATGATTCGCTGTGGTGAGCCCTGAAGGGAAAAGCCGAAAGGAGAATATATATATATATACACACACACACACACACACACACACATATATATATATATATATATATATATATATATATATATATATATATGTGTGTGTGTGTGTGTGTGTGTGTGTGTATATACATATATATATATATATATATATATACACATACACAGGTATACCTTGGCTTACATCGTTAATTGGTTCCAGGAGAGAGACTTAAATCGCATTAGCTTGTCTCTAGGCTAGCAGACTTATACCATGCATAAACTAATCAGTTCAAAATAATAGCGGTTTTTCTGGAATGACGATGCCTAACGGTAGATATTGGAATTACTGTATGTATATTAATAAGACTTTATATGCTATTATTCTTATTTATTGTATGGTAACATGATTTCTTGTTATTTTAATAGTTTTCTAGCTTTCTAGTTTTCTTTTTTTTTTAAAAACCAACTTATAATCGAAAATGGCTTAACTCAAAACAATGTAGGTCAAGATATATATATATATATATATATATATATATATATATATAAAATGTATATATAAAAAATGTAAAAATATATAAAAAATATAAAAAATGTATATATATATATATATATATATATATATATATATATATATATATCTGTAGTGAGAGCAGAGAACAAGTGGAGGAAAATCTAGAGAGGTGGAGGTATGCACTGGAAAGGAGAGGAATGAAGGTTAGCCTCAGAAAATCAGAATACATGTGTGTGAATGAGAAGGACCCAGGAGGAACGGTGAGGTTACAGGGAGCAGAGATAAGGAAGGTGGAGGATTTTAATGAAGGATGAAGGAGGGTACATCTGATCTGATTCCACAGATTGAAACACATTTTATTCATTGAAGAAAGGGATTGGGCACAAGTTATCCAACTTAGTGAAGCCCTCTCCACAGATTATTTAGTCAATTAACCTACTCTGCATGTTTTTGGACTGTGGGAGGAAACCGGAGTACCCGGAGGAAACCCACACAAGCACGGGAAGAACATGCAAACTCCACACAGAAACGCCCAGGCTTGGATTCAAACCCAGGCCTTCTTGCTGTGAGGCGGGCGTGCTAACCAATACGCCACCGTGCTGCCACAGAAGAGCTACTGAAGTGCATACTGCATAAAAATCAAATCCATGAAAATCACTTTGGATGTGGCTGCTGTACCACAGACCAGATATGGTGCTAAAGATATGGCTAATTGGTGTATGTAAAAAGGTCATATAGCATATTAAATCTGTAATACTAATCCCGAGTAATAGATAACATCTATTGTGACATAACAGTAAAAAGAAATCTTCAAAGTACTGTAGGACAAGTGAATCTGTGCTTTTTGTTACTTCAGTACACAGACACCACAGGAAGCAAAACTTCCATCCGTCACCTGCCGAAAGCAAACTGAAACTCAGCTGAGTATTGACAGAACACTAAAATACAGACGATGCATTTGTTTTTTATGCTTCCTGTTGTTTTAAGGAGGCACTGACCTTGTAGCACAGGAAGAAAGTCAAAGCAAAAAGTTGTGTGAATCGATAACTGGTGTACATGGTCGGTACACTACATTTGATGTGACCACCAAGATACAGCGGTACCTTGACTTATGAAATTAATCCGTTCTGAGGGCAAACTCGTAAGTCAAAATGTTCGTTAGGTGTAAAACAAATTCCCATAGGAAATAATAGAAAACCAATGAATCCGTTCCAACCCCCTTCCAAAATCATATAACTTGACACAAACAAGCAAATTTGACCAAGATAAACATGTACAAACAATAAATATTTCATAATAATAATACATGTACATTAACATTAATAATAATAAATAATAAATAAGAATAAAATAAGAATAAACAATCAGTCAACTTCCAATCATTGACTGCAGCTCTCACGTGGGCAGGCATCTGTCAAGAAGTCACGCGGGCAGGCATGAGGTGGTGTAACAGAGGAGGAGGAGGTGAATTTTGTGCTTGTGCACGCTACAAATGCCAGCAAGAAATGGCTCCTGCTGAGCTCCCACCAGGTCAGTACTTCTCAAATAGTGTGTGTGTGTGGGGGGGCACATATGACCTTAGAAAACATGCTTTTTTGCTATGCTGCACTAGAATTAAGTGTAATCGTACATCCTCTACAGTAGGTGGCAGTGGCGCTCTCACTGTGTTCCCTATGGTGTCGTGAAAATGCACCGAGAAAACAATATGAAGTGCAGTAAACACTATTTATAGTTGTGCACGGGGCACTGGGGGGGGGGGGGGGGGGGGGGCAAAATGTTTTTTTTTCTTCCTATAAAGGGCATCACAGAAAATAATTGAGAAGCACTGCACAAAGCATTCTTGGAGCACGGAGGAATAAATGCAGAATAACACGAGGTTAATCAGTCCGGAAAAGCCATTTCCCCAGCAGAGATTGTAAATCAAAATTTTGCTCATTGGATGGGGCAAATTTTGGTGGGATTGAAGCTCGCATCATGGAAAATTCGTTATAAAAGACACTCTCATAAGTCAAGGTACCACTTTACATAGCTATAAATACAATTTATTAGAAGATGAAAAATAAATAAATAAATAAAGGTTGAAATGATCAAAAGCTCTTGGTTTCGAGTCCTAGGCTCAGCGAGGGCGTATTGGTGGAGTCTATATACTGTATATATATTTATATATTGTGGGTTTACTCGGAGTACTCTGATTTCCTCACACAGTCCAAAGATATGCACATTGTGCAAATTGTCTGTTCCAAACTACTTCTAGGTATGAGAGAGACTGACTTTCAATCACGAATTATGAGGTCATAAAACACTTCCCACTGGAATGATAATTTAGCTTGGATTGAAGGCCATCGCAGGGCAAAAACATACTGCTGCCTATGCAGCCTCTCTCTTTCTCTCTCTCGCTCTCATTCTCTTTTTTAACGCAATTCATCAATAGTTCTTTTACATGACCCTCTCACCACAGACAGTGACTGACATGGCCAGCCTTTGATAACCCAGTTAGCCGCACTGCCGGGGGGTTAAATGTATAGCAGTGGATGAAGTTGCCATATGGACAAGTTGTACAGTTTTAGGTTCATATGTATAAACGATTTCCTGTGTTGTTCTGTGGTGCATTTCGGTGGTATCAGTCTCTCGCTGAACCGGCTCCTGCAACTGAGCAGCAGGTGTGAAACATTGTTGAGTGTTGTCTTAATTTTTGGAGAACATTCGCAAATGCAGCCGTGAGGGGGTGGGGTGGAGCCAGTGTCCCAAGTCTGGATAAATGCAGAGGGTTGCGTCAGGAGGGGCATCCGGTGTAACACGAATGCCAAATAAAATATGCGAGTCACAATAAAGAATTTCATACCGGATCGGTCGAGGCCCGGGTTAACAACGACCGTCATCAGTGCTGTCAACCAAAAGGGTGCTGGTGGAGCTTGGACTACTGTTGGTCAAAGACGTTGAAGAAGGAGAGGGAGGCATGTAGTCAGAGAGACAAGAGGAAAGGCATGAGTCGAGGACTGAAAGTAGAGACTTTGAATGTTGGAACTATGACAGGAAAAGGTAAAGAGCTGGCTGACATGATGCAGAGGAGGAAGGTGGACATACTGTGTGTTCAGGAGACCAGGTACAAAGGTAGCAAGACTAGAAGCTTAGGAGCAGGGTTGAAGATGTTTTTTCATGGTGTGGATGGGAAGAGAAATGGAGTCGGAGTCATCTTGAAGGAGAAGTTTGTCAGGAATGTTCTTGGAGTGAAAAGAGTGTCAGACAGAGCGATGAGTGATGGGTAGGTTTGGTATCCAGGACAGGAACGCAGAAGGACAGATGTTGGTAGAATTTGCAAAAAGGATGGAAATGGCTGTGGTAAATACTTTCTTCCAGAAGAGACAGGAGCATAGGGTGACTTATAAAAGCGGAGGTAGGAGCACACAGGTAGACTACATCTTGTGCAGGTGATGTAATTTGAAGGAAATCAGTGACTGCAAAGTAGTAGTGGATGAGAGTGTTGCCAAACAGCATAGGATGGTGGTGTGCAGGATGACGCTGATGGTGAGGAAGGTGAAGAAGGCAAAGGCAGAGCAGTTGACAAAGTGGTGGAAGCTGAAAAAGGAAGTGTCACGTTGTCTTCAAGGAGGAGTTGAAACAGGCTTTGGGTGGTCAGGAGGTGCTTCCAGATGACTGGACAACGACAGCTAATGTGATCAGGGAGACAGGTAGGAGAATACTTGGTGTGTCATCTGGAAGGAGAGTAGATAAGGAGACTTGGTGGTGGAATGAGGAAGTGCAGGAGTGTGTACAAAGGAAGAGGTTAGCCAAGAAGAAGTGGGATATTGAGAAGACCGAAGAGAGTAAACAGGAGTCTAGGGAGACACAGCGTAAGGCCACAGTAGCGGTGTCAAAGGCCAAACAGAGGGCATATGATGACTTGTATGCTCAGTTAGAAAATAAAGGGGGAGAAAGTGATTTATACAGGTTGGCACAGCAGAGAAATAGAGATGGGAAGGACGTGCAGCAAGTTAGAGTGATTAAGGACAGAGAGGGAAATATATTGACTGATGACAGAAGTGTGCTGGGAAGATGGAAAGAGTACTTTGAAGAGCTGATGAATGAGGAAAATAAGAGGGGAAAAAAAAAAAGAGTCGAAGAGGTGACTGTCGAGGACCAGGAAGTAGCAAAGATTAGTAGGAGTGAAGTGAGGGCATTGAAGAAAATGAAGAATGGAAAGGCAGTTGATCCTGATGACATACCTGTGGAGGTATGGAAGTGTCTAGGAGAGGTAGCAGTAGATTTCCTGTCAAGAACCTTCAAAAAGGTCCAAGAGAGTGAGAGGATGCCAGAGGATTGGAGGAGAAGTGTGATGGTACCCATTTTTAAGAACAAGGGAGACGTGCAGAGTTGTGGCAACTACAGAGATGAAGTTGATGAGCCATACGATGAAGTTATGGGAAAGAATAGTGGAAGCTAGACTAAGGGCAGAGGTCAGCATTTGTGAACAACAGTTTGGTTTCATGCCAAGAAAAAGCACCACCGATGCAGTGTTTGCTTTGAGGATGTTAATAGAGAAGTACAGAGAAGGTCAAAAGGAGCTGCATTGTGCCTCTGTGGATCTGGAGAAAGCATATGACAGGGTGCCGAGAGAGGAACTGTTGGATTGCATGAGGAAGTCTGGAGTGGCAGAGAAGTATGTTAGAGTGGTGCAGGACATGTATGAGAGATGTAAGACAGGGTGAGGTGTGCTATTGGTGTGACAGAAGAGTTCAAGGTGGAGGTAGGACTGCATCAACGGTCAGCTCTGAGCCCCTTCTTATTTGCCATGGTGATGGATAGGCTGACAGACGAGGTTAGACAAGATTCCCCATGGACTATGATGTTTGCAGATGACATTGTGATCTGCCGCGAGAGCAGAGAACAAGTGCAGGAAAAAGGTGGAGGTATGTCCTGGAAAGGAGGGGAATAAAGGTTAGCCTCAATAAGACAGAATACATGTGTATGAATGACAAGGACATAAGAGGTGAGGTTACAGGGAGCAGAGATAAGGAAGGTGGAGGATTTTAAGTACTTCGGCTCAACAATCCAGAACAGTTGACAGTGGGGAAAAGAGGTGAAGAGGCGTGTGCAGGCAGGTTGGAGAAAAAAAGTGATGTGATCGGAGAGTCTCGGCAAGAATGAAAGGAAAAGTGTACAAGACGGTGTTGAGGCCAGTGATGTTGTATGGTTTAGAAACAGTGGCCCTGGGGAAAGGACAGGAGGCAGAGCTGGAGGTAGCAGAGATGAAAATGTTGAGGTTCTCTTTGGGAGTAACGAGGATGGATAGGATCAGGAATGAGTACATCAGAGGGACAGCACATGTAAGACGTTTAGGAGACAAAGTCAGAGAGGATAGATTGAAATGGTTTGGACATGTACAGAGGAGGGATAGCGAGTATATTGGTGGTAGGATGCTGAGGTTAGAACTACCAGGCAGAAGGCCTAGAGGAAGACCAAAGAGACAATTCATGGATGTGGTGAAGGAGACATGAAGGTCATTGGAGTAAGAGAAGAAGATGCAAAGGATAGGGTGAGATGGAGGCAGATAATTCGCTGTGGCGACCCCTGAAGGGAAAAGCCGAAAGGAAAAGAAGATTTGCCTCTCTGACACCATCCCCACAACAGTACTGGCATTCAGAGCAGTCTGTTAAGTCTGATAGTGTCCACAACCCTCAGCCTGCTGTTCCAGCATGAAACAGCATAAAGGACAGAGGTGGCCACAATAGATTCAGAGGACGTTTGGAGTTGTTTCCAAAAGATGTTAAACCACCTGAACATCCTCAAAATACAGACAGCTCTGGCCCTTCTTATGAAGCCCAGTGCTGTTCTTAAGTCGGTCCAGTTTATTGTCAATACAAACTCCAAGGTTTTTGAAACCCTAAACCATTTCAACATTGACGTGCTGGATGGAAACAGGTGTCGCTGGGGTTTCAGATCCTAAAATCCATGATCTGTTCCTTGGTCTTTGTCACATTAAGCTGCAGATGATTCTGCTCACACCATCTTTCTGTGTGCTTGCATGAACTGAATTGTGTTTTTTTATAAATTGTAGCTATTTTCAAAAAATAAAATCTACCCAGCAGTGGTGGCCTACAGGCATACGTGCTTGGTCACTGATCTTAAGGTTAGGGGTTCAAGCCCCACTTACCACAGGTTGTCACTGTCCCACCCCCAGTGCAGCTAACTGGGTTGTCAAAGGCCGGTCATGTCTCTCACTGTCTCTGGTGGAGGTTCATATAAAAGAGCCATTGCTGACTTTCGACAAGACAAGCTGCAAAGCCGTCAGCGTGTTCAGGGTATATACTCTGCCCTCGCCCGGAGTCGGCTGGGCTGGGCGCCAGCCTCCCCGCGACCCTAATTAGGATTAAGCGGTGACAGAAAATTAAATAAATAAAAACTGCATTTCCCTAACAAACGGGGTAGTGGTGGCCTAGTGGTAAGGTGTTGGGTCACTGATCTCAAGGTTGGGGATTCAAGCTCCACTTTCAACAGGTTGTCGTTGTCCCCCCTGTGCACTAACTGGGTTATCAAAGGCCGGTCGTGTCTCTCACTGTCTGTGGTAGAGGTTCATATAAAAGAGCCATTGCTGACCTTCGTAGAGAGGAGCTGCATAGTCGTCAGTGTACTTCTGCCCTGCGATGGCCTGGCGAGCTGTCCAGGTTGCACTCTGCCCTCGCCCAGTCGGCTGAGATGGGTGCCTGTGACCCCCACTTAGGGTTAAGCTGTTGAAAATGAATGAATTTCCCTGACAAGCCTCTCATCATATAGTGACTTTTACACATCAATTACAGACACACATTCCAAAATAAATTGCCTGATACCTTCAACAAAATGGCGGTGCCTTGGAAATGTCGCGAGATTTGCGTGAGCTCACCGGGTGACGTCACGTATTTCACTGCAGATAGGCTTTTAAGAAAGCACAGAGAGCAAGCAGCCCAGGGGTCTCTATTAGTACATAGATACAGAGAGTACAACCGCGTTTGTACTTCACAGAAAAGTTCGCATATTTAAATAACCAGGCAAAGCAATTTGTTTTGTCTAAAAGAACGACATTTCCCATCGTCCATCGAGCTTTTATACCGAAGTCACGTGTTTTCAGACGTCCAAAATAATCGCGCTTCTTGTATCCAAGATGGCGGCGCCCATGGAGGTTGTGGTAACTGCAGATTCGGCGGGGCAATTGTGGAACTGTGCAGTTTTTGACCCCCACACCGGAGCAAATCTTTTATCTTACCGAGGGGGAAACTCATCCGCTCGCTCTTTAACCATCCTGAACGGAGAATACGTCCTCGGAGCTCAACTCGGGAAGAACTTCATCAATGTGTGGGAGATACAAAGAAAGGTAGGAGAGCTGCCCAGGTGCCTTCATCAGCACAAACATCTTCAGTTCTCCACCCAGAACCGCACTTTAAACACCATGCAAATGATTCAGTCCAATTTATATTCAGTACAATTCTGTGAGGAAACATTCTTGTGATATTACAGTGAAAATATTGTGTAAAATTGCATAAACATATGGGATTAATAATCAAAATCTCACCCGAATAACCCTGATTTGGATGAAAATTCAGTCATTAATCACATGCTTTATCTGTAAATCAAGAATTAATTGAACATAGCTCTTTACTTCCGATCCTCTCAGACACGCCCACATGGACCCTTCAAGCAATTACCTCATAATGTTATGGTTATGATCACTCAACCCCCCCCCCCAAAAAAAAAAAAAAAAATCCATTGTATGACCTGGGGAACATGTTTTTTTTTTTTGCCATATTGCCCAAGAATTAAGTGTAATTGTGCATCTTCTGCAGTAGGTGGCAGTGGCTCTCTCACTGTGTTCCCTATGGTGTAGGGAAAAGCACCTAGCAAACGATAGAGGTTTTGCATCTGACGTCATGCACACATTATCCCAATGCGGGCGCCATATTGGTGTGAAAACAAACCATTCACTCCGGCCCCAACAGGATAGCACAAGCGTGTGTAATGGTTTAACACTGCATTTATTTATTCAACAAGTACAAAATGGCACTTAACTGTGTTGCTGTCGGTTGTACAAATTATAGAGGAAAGAAAGCGGGTGTTAAATATCATAGATTCGCTGCTAATAAGGCCCGACGAGAGAAATGGATTTCTGCTTTGAAAAGAGCTGATACCGACAACAAAAGGAAAGATTGGCGACCAGCTCCTGCCAGTCGTGTATGTAACCAACATTTTGTTTTCAGGCAAGTAATTTTTATCAGTAGATATATTATTATTATTTATTGTCTTAACCACAGTTTGATTCTATTTAACTGTATATCTGGTGTCCATTTATAAGCTGAGGGCAGCTAAAATGCTATTTAGTCTTTATTATAACATGTACAGTATATATAATATAACTATTATAATACTTCATAGATTTAGATCCACATGTTTGTGCTTAATATATAATGTAGGCAAAATGATAAAAAAAAAATGAGTCATAATTACCTTTGCCATGATTAATACTTTGGTGTCCTCACACAGCTTGCCATGGGTGATATTAGAGGCTTTCCTGGGTATAATATGCTCACGAAGTGCCGAAACCCATCCGGATAAAAAAATATTCATACGCTTCCCAGATTTAACTTTAACAGTCTTTAATACGTGTTCGAACACACACAACAAATATGCCGTGCTTTGGTTTCCGATTCACTTGTTTCATCCCACGATGCATTACACAACTGGAATATACCAAGTTCCGGGGGAGTAATCATTAAAAATGATTGCTACACTCTAAGCCCTTTGAAACTTTTCAGTTTTTCTTGAGTATAATCAGATGTGCGATGAATCAAATAATTATAGATATCTGGGTATGTTAAACCAGGTATCCTGTCCGTTGCTTCATCCATGCAGTTAACAAACAAATCATCGGGCAAAACGTATTGGTCATTTGTTAACCCTGATAAGCGTAGTTTTTGAATATACCGTTGTTTATGATCGTTATCATAATTACCAGGGAGCTCGGCAAGCACTGGGATTGTATTACGGCTGTCAACATTCATATTTATATAATCTCTACTAAACACTATAGTTGTGGGGTGGGGTTTCTTCCTGTAGGGGGCATCACAGAAAATAATTGAGAAGCACTGCACAAGGCGTTCTTGGAGCATGGAGGAATACACACAGAAGAATACGAGGCTGATTGACCTGGAAAAGCCATTTCCCCAGCTAGAGCTCGTAAATTAAAATTTTGCTCGTAGGATAGGGCAGATGTTTGATGGATTGAAGTTCGTATCATGGAAATAAATCGTAATAAAAGGCACTCGTAAGTCAAGGTACCACTGTATTTGTAATTTTCTTTATTGAGACTTTATCTCACTTGACTTGTATGGAGTAACTGTGTGCACATAATTTCCTTCGAGATCAATAAAGTATTCTGATTTGTTTTCACCATGATTTATATTTTGCAAATTCCTCATAGAATAGAAGGTAAATGTACGTAGATAACGTCTGTTGGGCTTTTTACACCCGAGCCATAGTGGCTTATCGGGCCGATGCTTATCCCCGGTTTCTGTAGCGTGAAGCAACTAGGAGTTCAACTCCTCCTGGATGGGTCCATCGCTAGTCCATCGCAGGTTACCTTCCCAGTATATTTTATTGGTACCCATTTATACTGCTGGGTGAACAGAGGCAGACTTGTGGTTAAGACCTTGCCCAGGGGTCTTAGCACAATGGGGGTTTTACCGGGATTTGAACTTACAACCTCCCGATCATGAGCCCAGCACTCTAACCATTACGCCACCGGCCTAGAATAGAAAGGGTGTGATATCCGAAGCCCTTCCGTCGATGATGTGAAATCCAGTCATTGTGAAGGTCGAATACAAAATGAGTCTTGAGTTCAACACTTTTCATTAGAGTCTGTATGACAGTAACTTGCACCGCATTGTAAACATTCATTAACAGGAAGCTTCCAGACTCTCCGCACGACACATTTGTACTTAACGGCAATGTGATTTGCACATGGCGAAGTGTTTGTTACACATTCACTGGTCACTTCATCGAAACGCCTCATTGAAACTGCTCTTCAGCCCCTTTTTTTTTCCTTTTCAGGACAGCTTGGATTCTTCATGGCATGGGATTGGAAATTCACTTTGAGGTTCGGTTCCTTCGAGATGGTGCCATGCTGCTTTTATATAATTGTCATCATATAAAGGGGTGTCCACACAGGACGTGATGATTGAGAAGCGGCCATATAAAGTTAGTAGCTGACAGTGAAATGAGCTATGGGAGGCAAATTTGCCGTGTAAGGAGTTCAGATGAACCGAACCTTCTCTTGATATTGCTTGAGCCATAACCAATCGATTCCGACATGTCGGACCGGGAAGAGACCTCAGGGTCGACCTAGAACACGCTGGAGGGACTATGTATTTTGGCTCGTCTGGGAATGCCTCGGTGGTTCCCCCCCCCCCCCCCATCCCCCCCGGAAGAGCTGGAGGAGGTGGCTGGGAAGGGGGGGTCTGGACCTCATTTCTTGAGCTGCTGCCCCGTGACCCGACCCTGGAAGAAGCGGATGATGATGATGACGATAACCAATCAGAGCTTAAAGATACGATTGATTGACAGATGCCGCCAAAGACCCAAAAATATTTTCAATGGGCAAACAGCAAACACAAGTTTACTGACTCCGCCTACATCGTCATGTCAGAGCAGCTCTTCATTGCTGTATGATTTATGACCACAATAGAAATTTTAGATGGATAACAAGCAGAAGAACCATGTTCGAGTTCATGTTTCTGAAACGGTTGACATCTCGTGCTAGTTAATAATTATATACATTAAATGCTTTCTGTTTCTTGATGCACAGGAGTCTCCATTCTACACCCACCGCCAAATAATAGGGCATACTACTACTACTACTACTAATAATAATAATAATAAGCTCATTATAATAAAATAAGATGATAATAATAATATAAGCTAGTTGCTACTCATAGTTTCACTCGAAAGAATTTGGTCGATGGAGGTATGTGAGAAGGTTACCTTGGCAGGCAGAGCTGGCCAGGGAGATTCTGTTTGCTTTGCTTGTCGCTCATCACTGTGTGAATCTGCCTCTTACAAATGCAGTTTTATTCTATAGTATTTGAGGATGACTTGTATTTTATGATACAACACTTTATCCTGCTGAAACTAAGCATTCTTCAATAGGTAAATTGTTCTTATTATCAGATGTTCTGTACATCATCAGCCCCAGTATTCATACAGGCTGGCACATTCAAATACTGATTGATTCCCCACATCATTACACAACCTCCACCAGGATGCACTGTTGAGACCAGGCAGTTTGGATCCATGAATTTTTGTTCAGGAGGGCATCTCATATCATGTCATAGCAGAACTTAATGTTCATCATCATCTTCATCTGCTTAATCCAGGGTCAGGAGGCAGCAGCCTAATCAATGAGTGCCAGACGTCTCCCCAGCCACTTCCTCCAGCTCTTTCGGGGGGGGACACCAAGGCATTCCCAGATCAGCTGACACACATAATCCCTCCAGTCTTGTTCTGGTTTGACCCTGGGGTCTCTTCCCGGTCGGACTACCCAAAAGGAGGCGCTCGGGATGCATTCTAACCAGATGCCCCAGCCACCTCAACTGGCTCCTCTCAACATGGGGGAGAAGCAGTTCTACTCTGAGCTCTGCCTGGATGACTGAGCTTCTCACTGTATATCTAAGGTAGGAGCCCCGCCACCTGGCAAAGGAAGCTTATTTCAGCCGCTAGTATCCGTGATCTTGTTCTTTCATTTACTACCAAAAGCTTTACAGCAGAGGCTGCAGCGTTCTGCCTGTCGATCTCCCGCTTCATCACTTAAGGGTCGTCATACAATGCATGTTTTTCTCTTTTCCTTTTTGCCTGGAGATGCTTCATATGGATTCGTTGCCAACAACAAACATCGATTCATCTATTTGCTGAACTTCTTACTCCTTCTAGGATCGTGATGAGGCTAGAACCTATCTTGGCCGACTCGGTGCGAAGGTGGGGTACGCCTGTATTGTATTGCAGGGCCAACACACACCCTATCATTCATGCTTGGTCAATTTGGAACAACCAGTTAAGTTAATGTGCATGTCTTTTGAAGTGTGGAGGGAAACTGGAAGAAACCCACACATGCACCGGGAAAACATGCACAGTTCAGACAAATACTGAGCCTGGAACTTGAACCCTGGACCTTTTATTTCCACTATGCCAACATGCTGCCCTTTATATATATAATTTACTGTTTGTGAAGATTAGCCGAAGTGCTTGACTTGACATACTGATGCTATTACATGATTGGCTGATTCAGATTGTAAATATTTGAATGGAGATGAATTGTTTTGAAACTTCCACACTTGGCCCCGTTACCAGTTCCTTTCTATCACTCTTGTGTGCTATTAATAGCATATCTTTAATCATCCACTCAAAACAAGGCTGAACTGTAAGCATGTCCTGCATCCTGTTGTGCCATAATTTACCCAAAACAAACTGGATCGTAGGAAGAACTAGTTCAGAGTGATGTACAGATGACGGACGGCCTTCAAAACATTGTATGAGAAAATTAATGTCTTTAGGTCCTTTTAACCCCACACTGGTTGTCGGTACTGTTGATTTACAGATGCTACCAAACTTTTTCTGTCGGGGAACAATGAACTTGAGTCTGTTGACTCCGCCTACATCGAATATGGAAGTGTATCTCATTATTTCCATGTGCTTTACAACTGCGGACAGAGATTTTACAAGGAAATGACTGGAAACGCCATGCTTGGCGGTTGGCATTTCCTGTGAGTTTATATTAAATACCGCTAACTCTTTCTGGTTCATGATGCACAAGAGTCTGGTCGATAGTTGCCATGCAACAACAACAGTAATAATAATAATAATAATAAAGCTACAGTCAGCCCCCAACTTACGAAGTTAATCTGTTCCAGAGCCCTTTTTGTATCGCGGGGATTTCATGAGTAGGGGTCTCATCTTACATGTTAAACGCCTAATTCGTTCCAAGGCTCCAGTCTTTGGACTGGATAAACCCCATAAACCCTTTAAAAATGATAAAAGTACACCAATTTTGTATGAAATATGTGTTAAAAGTAAAATTATTCATTAAACCATTTAAACATTTTAACATATTAACCCATTTTATTAACATATTAATTAATTAAACCATTATTAAACATTTTTTTTTATTAACACACACACACACACACACACACACACACACCTCTCTTTCTCTCTCTCTCTCTCTATCTATCTCGTGGAATTGAAAGCGCATTCCCTGCTTGACAAACTCAACTTTAATTTGATTCCTTGAGGGATCGGAATTCCAGATGAGGTCAAATGTGCCCACATTAATTGAACATTTACTGAATTAAACAACTTAAAAAACTAAAGCGTTATTCCTTCTCTCTCTCTCTATCTCTCTCTTTCTCTCTGTCTCTCTCGCGCTGCGGGCCAGGTCCACAAGACGTGAATTCAAAGCGCATTCCCTGCTTGTCAAACTCAACTTTAATTTGATTCCTTGAGGGATCAGAATTCCAGATGAGCTCAAATGCACTCAGATTTGTTAAACATTTACTGAATTAAACAACTTAAAAACCTAAACTCAAGAGTGAAGCTTCCTTCTATCTCCCATCTGGGAGGCCAGCGGGGCGGGATGTTGAGAGACGGCCAATGAGAGAGCAACTCGCGCTCTGTGAAATTTTGATTGGCGCGTTTGAATTTTGAATTTCTTTTCATATGTGGGGTTGTTTCGTATCTCGGGGACGAAAATTCAGGAAAATATTTTTCTGTAACCCGGGGATTTTGTAAGTTGGGGGCCGACTGTATTTATTCCGATAAAATAGATGAATATAAGCTAAAATAATGAGTGACGGTGCATTGCAGGAGTGCAACATTTTCCTTGTCTCTAAATTGTAAGGAATGTGATCTGCACTCCCTTCAGTCACACGCCTTAAAATTGTGAACAGTGCAGCCAAGTTTGCACAAGCTTTTCTACTCTGTTTAATCAGAAGGTTTATGAGGTCTTCTGCGGTGCTCAAGGCTGCAACCATTCAACATAAATGCTGATTGCATTAATCACGCATGATCAACCAATCATACTGCTCCTTTTGAAAAAATGGTCTTGCAGATGGGTATTTGGATCAAGCCTAGTCTGTCCTTGTGAAATCATCTTTGGGGATTGTCACAAGTTCGTGGGCATGGCAGAACAAACACAGTTGGGAAATGCAAGGAGCGGGTTTTTTTTTTTTTTTTTTTTTTTTTTTTTTTTTTTTACAGTATATTATATTGCAAATACATATATTTTCAAATAAATTTATATTCCAGTTAGTCTATGCATTAGATCAGTGGTCTCCAACCTTTTTTGCACCAGGGACCAGTTTTATGTATGAAAATGTTTCCGCGGACCGGTTAGGGTCTCCTCTGTCGTCTTGTTGTGGTTGGAAACAGAAGAGGGCTTTCAGTGCTTCTGTGGCAATGTCAAAAACGGTCGTTTTTCAAAATAAGATCCGGAAGCTTGATTAAAAAATCTACAGTTTGTATCATGAAAGATTGTGTGCGGACCGGTATTAAATGATCCGTGGATCGGTAGCGGTCCGTGGACCGGAGGTTGGGGACCCCTGCATTAGATGATGCCCAACTGTAGATAGCAAACAGGCTTTGCCCTGGACCCTGCCCCCAGATACCCCCCCCCCCCAACCCCTGGCTAAAGTTTAACTGAAAATATATTTTGTTGTTGTTATCCCTGTTTCTTAGCTGACATTATGTTGTCTATGACTGCTTTCTTACTATCAGAGATTTTAATATCAATGTGTGCTGCACTGGTAACACATTGATGGACCTTTTCAGCCTTATCTAGTGGTATAGAGCGCTGGATCGCTGATCCAAAGGTTGGGGGTTCGAGTCCCACTCTCCACAAGGTTGTCACTGTCCCCCCCAGTGCAGCTAACTGGGTTATCAAAGGCGGGCCATGTCTGTCACTGTCTATGGTGAGAGGTTGATGTAAAAGAACCATTGCTGACTTTCGTAAAGAGGAGCTGCAAAGCCGTCAGCGTGTTTCTGTCCCTTGCTAAAAGGGTTGTGACAGGAAGGGCATCCGACGTAAAAACCCTCTGCCAAAATCAAAACGTGCGAATCAAGATGATTCACTGTGGCGACTCCCGAGTAAAAGGGAAAAAGCCGAAAGGAAGACAGACAGACAATTGACTCTTAATTTGGTGCAGTGTGTTTCTGGTCCCACACATGAACATGAACACACCCTAGATCTTCTTCTCTCACATGGTTTGTTTGTGTTAAACCTGGAGATCTGTGAAGGTGTGTTTTCTGACCACATGTCTCTAATATTTGAAGTCATTTTTTGTGTACTGCAGCTCAAGCTCATGCTCCTTACTAGAAGCTGTTGGATTTTTAACTTTTACACTGCTGCTCAGTTCTCTGATACTTATGAACAGTTTTGTTTCCCTGCAGACTCTGAATCTTCAGATACGGAAGAGCTCAGTTCATGGTTTCTCTCCTAAAGTCAGTTCTCACAATTATTAACAGCAGTCTGTCTCCTGGTGTAGTTCCTGTGAATTTTAAACAGGCTGTAGTTCAGCCACTAATTCAGAAGGCTGGTCTCGTTCACTCACATTTGGTAAATTCTATTCCTGTCTCAAAGCTCCCTTTCCTGTTAAAAATCTTGGAGAAAAATCATTTTTGTTCAGTTGAATTTTTTTCTGGAAGAACTAATCATAGCACGGAATCCACTTTATTAAGGGCATTTAATGACCTCCTCCTAGCTTTGGGCTCTGGCGACCATGTGATCCTTGTCTTGCTTGGCCTAACCGCAGCCTTTGATGCAGTGGAGCATGTCAATTTATTTAGTTTACAGCACCAATAGCCATTCATGGTGCAGCCCTGAAATGCTCGCACTATCTGCCAGATAGAACCATTAGTGTAAACTTTGCTATTTATGAATCCTTCAGCGCTCCTTTGTTATGTGGGGTTCACAGGGCTCAATCTTGGGGACACTGCTGTTCACACTTTGTATACTTCCTCTGGGCTCAATTCTCATAAAGCATAGTATCTCCTGGGCTGTTGACAGTCAGATTTATGTACCATTAAAGTGGAAGGAGGCCTGTTCCGATGCACCACTTGTTTGTTTAAATTAAATTATAGCTTGGATGGCCCTTAACTTTTTAAATTTTAATGGGGGAATAAAACACCCTGAAGTGACGATGTCATGTTAGACAAGCCCTTTTATCGTCCATTTTTCAAACCTGTCTTAAAACCTACTTTTCCTCATTGGCTTTTGACCCAGCATGAGACCTATTTATTTATTTTAATTGTTTTTGAGTAGTAATTGTTCCGATGTTGTATGTTTCATGTTTTGCCTTAACTTTTGACGTACAGCACTTTGCTTCAGCTGTGGTTTGGTGAAAGTGTGATATAAATAAAGTAATGGTAAATTAAATGATTAAACTGGGTTTTTGTCGTATGAAAATTCCCTGATATGGTTGGTTACTCTATAAAAGGATGTTGTTCACCATGACTGGCAAATAATGGTTAAAAAAATGTGAATTTTTTTGGTTGAGATTTTCAAAAATTTAGACCGATTCATTCCTTCATTTTCTGAACTGCTTAATCCTAATTAGGGTCGCGTGGAGGCTGGTGCCCATCCTAGCCGACTCTGCTCGAGGGCAAAGTACACCCTGTACAACTCGCCAGGCCATTGCAGGGAAGAAACATGCTGACGTCTGTGCAGCTCCTCTTTACGAAAGTCAGCAGTGGTCCTCCACCACAGTGAGAGACATGGCCGGCCTTTGATAACCCAGTTAGTGCACTGGTGGGCAGTGACAACTTGTTGAGAGTGGGACTTGAAGCCCCAATCTTGGCATCAGTGATCTGGCACCTTTTACCACCAGGTCACCACTGCCTTAAAATTTATATTACGGTTACAAATATTATGCTACCTGAGCATTTCTTAAATGAGCAAAGCTAGAAATTAATTTTCAAAAGAAATAAACAAAAGTCAGTGTTTGAAATAGTGTGTTTACTGTTAAGCCAATAATGATAAACGATATGGCCTTTACATTTAGTTCTTTATCACGAACCGTAAAGACCCAACGGTCAAGGCATTGCTCTGATGCTATCTACAAGAACGTGTGCAAGTTCTAAATGACGGTGGGATTTGTTTTCTGGAATAATTAAGCAAGAGAGAAGCTCCAGATTTGATAAGCTTCGTTAGCCTGTAGCTTTCTGTATATCGTCTCTCCAAATGTCTGAGTGCTGAACCCTGAATGTTTTCCTGTTTCTTGTTCTTACTTCCGTTTTTTTTTCTTCTGCTTCATGCTCTCAGGACCAACTGCAGCAGAAAATTGTGTGTCCTGGGATTGTAACCTGCCTAACAGCCTCCCCTGATGGCCTCTATGTGCTGGCAGGTATTGCCGAAGCCATCTATCTATGGGAGGTAAGTGAGCAAAATACTAGGGTTGTAACAATACTTGTTCTTCTCTTTCACCCTGAAACCACAGTAGTTTTATTCCAGTCATGATTCTGTGTTCTGTTGAAAGATGTAAGTAACTGGACTCGAAAGAATAAGTCGACCTGCTGTTTGAAAGTTTGTCGTTTGGCACTGCATGCCTGTTAATGGTGTGGAGGGGCGGGGCAAAAAAATTATCATTCATCCCTTCATTTTCTATCACCGCTTGATCCTAATTAGGGTTGTGGGGAGGCTGGCGCCCATCCCAGCCAACTTCGGGCGAGGGCCGAGTACAAACAAACAACAAACAAACAAACAACTCTTTATTGTCAAAGTACATTACATACGTTGAAATTTGCTTTGTGCGCTAGGCACCTGTCGCCACTGTGCAGCGCCAGTTATTGCGTTGTTCTATCCTTTTTTGATGCTGAGCGCCAAGCAGGAAGCAACAACTGCCAAATTTTAACGTCTTATGGTATGACGCGGCCGGATTCGAACTCCGACCTACCGGAGGATAAAGCGGACGCTCTACCAACTGAGCTAAATCCCCGGAGTACACACTGGACAGCTCACCAGGCCATCACAGGGCAGAAACATGCTGACGGCTTTGCAGCTCCTCTTGTCGAAAGTCAGCAATGGTGCTGTTACATGAACCTCACACCATAGACAGTGAGAGACATGGCCGGCCTCTGATATCCCAGTTAGTGCACTGGGTGGGACGGCGACAACCTTTGGAGAGTGGGGCCCTGAACCCCCAACCTTAGGATCTGTGATCCAGCACCTTTACCACCAGGCCACCACTGCCCAAGGGAAATCATATTTTCTTATTTATTTTGGTTTTATTTATTTTACGTTTACAGCATTTAGCAGACGCCCCATTCCAGCATGACTTACAATTTTATGGTGGCATTGGGACTTGTGACTTTTGGGTCATTAAGCAAGAGCTTCAACAACCTCGATAAACAAATTAAAGGATTTTCTGTTGACTTGTGTTGCGTGAAACGAGTACGAGTTCAATGCCTCCTGGATGGGACGCCAGTCCGTCACAGGTTACCTTCCCAGTATTTTTACTGGAACCTATTTATACTGCTGAGTGAACCGAGCCACACTTGTGGTTAATAAAGTGCCCAACGATCTTGGCGCAGTGCGATTCGAGCCCATGTTCTTTTAATCATGAGCCCAGCACCCAAAACACTACACCAACGTTTTTCAACCTTTTTTCAGCTGATGTTTGTTTTAATAATAATAAAAAAAAAATCATGATATGAACAATAATAATTAACAATATAAAGTCATTCAGCTCAAAGTGTCTTGAATAGGAATTAAATAAACACATAAAGAAAAACATCTTGCTTTGAAGTAAAGGGTGTTTCATTTGTAGATGGTGTTTAATCGTACTTCGGACCATAACGGTGTTGGATCGCTTTTCTCCGCACACCAAGCACAATGGAGACGGGGTCCCCACATCACTGGTGAAAGTAAATCCAAATGAAATACAGATCCCGCTCAATTTCCTTGCATCACAGACTTTGCTTGAGCTCTTTGCTTTCTTTTGACCTCCACTCATACGAGGACCTTCATCTGGGTTCGAATTTTGTCCAGGGTCCAGTTCAGAGTTTGCATTTTTCCTTTTCAAAAACTTCCCCGTAACAGTCACTGTATCGTCTCGCTAGAATAATTCCAATGTCACCGCCACTGCCGTATGTGCGCAGGAGTTCTCTTCTCTCAAAATGCTGATATGTACAGATACAGGAGAGTATTAAATCACTCTGTCAGTCATACTGGACAATGGTGCGTTACAGTATTTGCGATTATGATTAGTTTCCAAAAAAAAAAAAAATTTTGGGGGGGCCAGTTAGGTCACATTGAATATTTTCCCACTGCACACCTGACAATATCTCACAGTACAGAAGTGTACCGCGGCACAGTGGTTGAAAAACACTGCACTACACTACCGGCTCGTACCCAGTGTGTTTACTAAATCATAAATAAATTAAAAGTTGGCTGAAAAACTTTTAATAAGAATAATTTCTGAGTCGACAGTAAACCCGTCGTAGCTGCTTGTGTTTCAGCAATACTGTCACGTACTGTCCGTGAACAGGTTTCTACACCATGTCACTTCATTTTGTCGAGAAAGCAAAAAAGGTAAAGTCAGTTGGGCTTTTTCCACCGGAGTCTAGCGACTCATCAGGCCGGTGCTTATTTCCCGTTTCCATAGCGTGAAGCGAGCAGGAGTTCAACTCCTCCTGGATGGGACGCCAGTCCATTGCAGATTACCTTCCCAGTATATTTTACTGGAACCCATTTATACTGCTGGGTGAACAGAGGCACACTTGTGGTTGAGACCTTGCCCAGGGGTCTTAGCACAGTGGGAGTCGAACTGGGATTTGAACATACAACCTCCCCAATCATAATCCCAGTACCCTAAACATTACGCCACCAGCCCCACTATTGTCGAAGATATTATGTGTTTATATGGCTCGATCGATTTAGGCTCTTTTCAAACATAATTTAACTTTGTTCACTTGATGTTTTTTAGGTTTCAACAGGCAGCCTACTGGTTATATTGAACCGGCACTACCAGGACTTGAGCTGCCTGCGTTTCACTGACGACAGTAGCCATTTTGTGTCGGGAGGAAAGGACAATCTGGCGCTTGTTTGGAACCTTGCCAGGTACCTGATGATTGATTTAATTTCCTTTTTTCTTCCTTCCTTTTTCACCACCGTTCAATTGTACAGGAGGTCAAGCCACGCTTCCTCTGCTGGAGTACGTTCAGATTTTTGGGTTCTCTCTTTTTTTAACTCTACTTGTATTCTGGAAACTCACTTTTTTAATCTTATAACTTAATGTGATATTTGTAATGATTTTCAAATTATTTTTTTCTAGTCCATAAATTTGATTTTAGCAGCTTCACTGTAAAACCTAGTGCAAATTTTGATATTTCAAAATTAATTTCTGAATTATTAAACTCTCCATTAATGTGACTTAATTGAATCACATTTTTGCACATGAAGTAAACTTTGATAAAATTCAAATGGTGAAATAAATTATACAGAAATATTTTACTCAATAATATTTTTATTGAAGAAAATTATCCACTATTTTTATTTGCGTCACACATCGTTGAGGGGCAAAAGCATGTGCACTTTAGAAGTTTTTCTACGGGATTCTGGGAAATTGTAAAAGGGTCCACAAACTTACGAGCAGCACTGTATGAACTGACGTGTGTCACCTTTTAAAGGATGGGACCGGTGGCATAGTGGTTAGGGTGCTGTTCTCATGATCGGGAGGTTGTATGTTCGAATCCCAGTTAGACCCCCCCCACTGTGCTAAGACCTCTGGGCAAGGTCTTAACCACAAGTGTGCCTCTGTTCACCCAGCAGTACAAATGGGAACCAGTAAAACTCCTGGTAGCTTCACGCTACGGAAACCGGGGATAAGCACCGGTCCGATGAACCACTAGGCTCGGGTGGAAAAAACCCAACCGACTTTACCTTTTTTATCTTTAAAAGGAGAAACGTGTTCTTGTTGCTTTATTTCCTTCATTTTTTTTTTTTTTTAAATAAATGCAACTAAAAAGGTGGAAAAACCCCAGAATGCATGAATACGATCTTTATTCTTTTATATAATGTTTTTCTATTATATATTTTCCACATTTGAAGTTTTAGAAAATCTGAAAGTAAATGTTCTCTGCTGCCTGGTTCACTGTACCGACAGTAGATTTTGTTCTAGTTGCTGATATGTTGAATTGAACATTCCAGAAGATCTTCTTGACTCGGCCCCAGTTTATTATATGCAATTCTTCCATCATGCCCATAGATGGCAATGCATGTCTTCTGCAGTCTGACTGTGAGTCCTGGAGAAATATAAAACAGACTCGTTCTTATTTATTAAAAAAGGAATAAAAATAACTAAATAATGCAGAAATTTTATTCTGTAAATATAAGACTTCCTGTGGGGGCAAATAAACTTAGGAAAGAATTTAGTGAGATTTCTGTTGCAATGTATTTATCCGTCCAACGACTTTTTCCTGAAGCAATGTATAGGAGGGAGAAGTGTATAATCTCGACCGCTTATTTGTGGAGTTGACGGTGGTGCAAAAAAAAAAAAAAAAGTTGAAAAAATATTCACCAACTGATTTAATGCAAATGCAAGATGGTTATTGGAAAAACATTTGCAGCAGTGACTAGACGCAACAGTGCAGAACACCCTAAATCAGTCTAAACGAGCTACGTATGATGTGGTGATGATGCTTAATAATGCACATGACATGTCGAAAAGGGTATCACAAGGTAAAAAAAAAAGGCGTGTCTGAGCAAACTACAGGTATTTTTGCATTAAGAACGAAGGGCTGGATTTTGGGTCTGGATTTATCTTTTTTTCTTCTTCTCCTTTCGGCCTTTCCGTTTTTTTCCCCCAAGGGGTCGCCACAGCGAATCATTTGATTGGCATGTTTGATTTGCCATAGGTCTTTATGTCGGATGCCCCTCCTGATACAAACCTTTAGCGAGGGACAGAAACACGCCGATGGCTTTGCTGCTACTCTTTACAAAAGTCAGCAATGGTTCTTTTACATGAACCTCTTACCATGGACAGTGAGAGATGTGGCTGGCCTTTGATAACCCAGTTAGCTGCACTGGGAGGACATTGACAACCTTGTGGAGAGTGGGACTCGAACCGCCAACCTTAAGATCAGTGATTAAGCGCGCTTTATAGACCTACAAAAATATATTGTAAATTACTGAAATACATAAATAAATGCAGCGGTAACTTGACTTATGAAATTAATCCGTTCCGAGGGCGAGTCAAAATGTTCATTAGATAAAACAAAAAATTCCCATAGGAAATAATATAAAACCAATTAATCCGTTCCGCCCCCCTACCAAACTCGCACAAACACGTATGCGACCTACTGTAATATATTAAGGATGTCTGTCGGTCTTCCTTTCGGCTTTTTCCCTTTTACTCGGGAGTCGCCACAGTGAATCATCTGATTCGCACGTTTGATTTGGCAGAGGTTTTTACGTCGGATGCCCTTCCTGTCACAACCCTTTTAGCAAGGGACAGAAACACGCTGACGACTTTGCAGCTCCTCTTTACGAAAGTCAGCAATGGTTCTTTTACATGAACCTCTCACCATAGACAGTGACAGACATGGCCCGCCTTTGATAACCAAACATGTAAAAACAATAAATATTTCATAATATTAATACATGTACATTGACCTCAATAATAATTAATAATAAATAAACAATAAGTCAACTAACCCTTCTGATCATCGACTGCAGCAAAGCTGTCACGTGGGCAGGCAGGAGGTGGTGCGTCACAGATAGGAGAATTTTGTATGTGCGCGTGCACGCTACGTGCCAGTGAAGAAAGGCTCATGGTGAGCTCCCACTAGGCCGGTGCTTTTCAAATAGTGGGGGTGGTGGTGGTGGTGGAGTATGTATGATCCTGGAGAACATACAATTTTGCCAGACTGTAGTAGAATTAAGTGTAATTGCGCATCCTCTCCAGTAGGTTGCAGTGGCACTCTCACTGTATTCCCTATGGTGTAGGAAAAAAGCACCGAGAAAACAATATGAAGGGCAGTAAACACTATTTATAGTCGGGGGTGGGGTGGGGGGCATGAAATGGTTTTTTTTTTTTTTTTTTTTTTTTTTCTCTTTCTATAGGGGTCATCACAGAAAATAATTGAGATGCACTGCACAAGGTGTTCTCGGAGCGCGGAGGAATACACACGGAAGAATACGAGGCTAATCGGCTGCGAAAAACCATTTCTTCCGCAGAGCTCCTAATTCAAAATTTTGCTGGTTGAATAAGGCAGATTTTTGGTGGATCAAAGCTTGTATCATTGAAAACTTGTTATAAAAGACACTCGCAAGTCACGGTACGGCTGTAATAAAAAATTGCTAATGTACATGTTTTATTCTTTTTGCTATGAATGCCTTGAACAAGATCTGGTGACATCAATTACCTTCAAAAGTCCAAGAATGAGTTGAGTAATGTTTACCTGTGTGCACAGAATCTCAGTACATACACACTTAACCTGATAGGCCCCAGGGTCTGCAACATCACTTAATTAAGCCAGAAAGTGACATGATGAATACCAGCAGACGTTCCAAGCAGGTCAGGTATGAAGTAGTGGAGAAGTAAAAATCAGAGTTGAGTTAACAAAGATAAAAACCAACATCAAAAGAAATCTACAACTTCAATCTCCGGATACACCATTAAACCCATCAATGGAAAGAGTACGGCACCACAACAGATCTGCTCAGAGAAGGCCGTCCTCCAAAACTCACATGCTGAGCAAGTAGGGCATTAATGAAAGTCAAGAAAGAGACAAACCATAACCTGGATGAAACCAGAATGCTGCAAAGTGGAGACCGGTGTAACTGTACACAGTCCACAGAGCTCGGTTTACAGAGGAGTGGTTCGGAAAAGACCTTCCATACAGAAAAATATGAGAGAATGTTTAGTGTTTACCAAAAGTGATGCAGGAGATTCCCCAAAACATATAGAAGAAGGTTGTACGGTCAGATGGGCCTAACCATTCGGCCATTGAGGAAAAAGCCATGTCTGGTGTGAACCCAACAACTTTCAGTGCCTCAAGAACACAATCCC
Organism: Plotosus lineatus; assembly: GCA_024760905.1. Classification (NCBI taxonomy): domain Eukaryota; kingdom Metazoa; phylum Chordata; class Actinopteri; order Siluriformes; family Plotosidae; genus Plotosus; species Plotosus lineatus. The sequence goes on along the minus strand of CM045737.1, from coordinate 50,502,307 downwards.
CATATGCGGTGGCAATATTATGCTGTGGGGATGGGTTGTTTTTTTTTTTTTTTTTTTTTGGCAGCAAATGGGGGAAACTAGTTTGAATTCAGGGAATGAGGTGTGCCAAATCCTTTTTGAGGATGATAAATTCTTGAAGGAGCTGGAACAGTTTTGCTTTGAAGAACTGACAAAAATTTCAGTGACTGTATGTGTGAAACTCATATACATTTACCCAAAGAGACCTGGCTTCACAAAGTGTTGTGGGAGAGATGTGTAAATAGTTATATAAGAAGGCCCCCGTTATTCCCGTTGCGTTTTGCCCCCAACTGCGGATCCTGAAAATCTGCAAATTATTGATGTGGTTTTAAAACCCTATGTATGATATTACATGCGCTAAAATCTGCTTGTTAAACACATTCAATAGCCAATCGTACTCATTAATACAATAATAATGCAGTAATGATTCAGTAAAAATTTTTTAATTTTGTACTGTAATAATATTTCTGAATAAAGCAAGCGCTTTGGCTCCTTACCAGAACCTAGAGCAGATGCAAGGCGTTCGAATGGCATCATAGCGCTTAAATAATCATTAAAAACACACGAAAAAATGTGAATTCACAATTCAAGCAATCACGTTAATAGCAGGGGCAGTGGTGGTCTAGTGGTATAAGGCGCCGGATCACTGATCCAAAGGTTGGGGGTTCGAGTCCCACTCTCCACAAGGTTGTCACTGCCCCCCCCCCCCCACCCCAGTGCAGCTAACTGGGTTATCCAAGGCGGGCCATGTCTCTCACTGTCTATGGTGTGAGGCATGTAAAAGAACCATTGCTGACTTTCGACAAGAGTAGGCTGCAAAGCCGTCGGCGTGTTTCCGCCCCGCGATGGCCGGGCGAGCTGTCCAGGGTGTACTCTGCCCTCGCCCTGAATTGGCTGGGATGGGCACCAGCCTCCCCGCGACCCTAATTAGGATGAAGCGGTTACAGAAAATGAACTGAATGTTAATAGCATGCGCGCGAAGGGGAAAGAGGTGTACACATTATCTGCAACCAATCAGCAGGAGGGAGAAACAAAAGCTCACAGCCATTGGCTAAATTTGAATCACGTGCCAGTAATTTCCAGGGCTGTTGCTAATTCGTGAGTATGCGGGGCCACAACCATTGAACCGTGAATGGGCGGAGACCCACTGTGCATGCTTATTGTTTTGTGTTTTTTTTTTTTTTAATAAGTACTCTGCCCTCACCCAGAGTTGGCTGAGATGGGCACCAGCCTCCCTGCGACCCTAATTGGGATCAGGTTGTTCAGAAAATGTCTGTCTTCCTTTCGGCTTTTTTCCCTTTTACTCGGGAGTCGCCACAGCGAATCATCTGATTCGCACGTTTTGATTTGGCAGAGGTTTTTACGTCGGATGCCCTTCCTGTCACAACCCTTTTAGCAAGGGACAGAAACACGCTGACGACTTTGCAGCTACTCTTTACGAAAGTCAGCAATGGTTCTTTTACATGCCTCTCACCATAGACAGTGAGAGACATGGCCCGCCTTTGATAACCCAGTTAGCCGCACTGGGGGGACAGTGACAACCCTGTGGAGAGTGAGACTTGAACCCCCAACCTTTGGATCAGCGATCCAGCGCCATATACCACTAGACCACCACTGCCCCTGTTGTTCAGAAAATGAATGCATGAATATTTCTTGTTTTCTTCACAATCACATATATTTTGTATTTTCATTTTCAAGGTTACTGGCCAATGTATTTTTTGAAAATCTATTCAAGCAATTATCTATTATTATTATTATTTTTATTTTTTTTTATTATTAATACTGCTACTACTACTACTACTACTACTAATAGTAATAATAATGATAACAATAATGAAATCCATTTAATCTTCGAGATGATCAGGATCAAATTTTAATTCCAAGAATAGTTTGTGATGGAAAGATTGTTTTTGGTGATATTTTGGGTCAGGTGTGGGATTGCTGGGCTTGGTAGAGGTTTTTAAAGATGTTTTTAGATTAGTATTGGATATTAGACACTGTTTATTTGTGCACCATGGAGAAGGGGCTGGATCACTGTTGCTGTCCACATCCAGGACTTAACGTAAGTAGGTGTATGTTGAGTTGGCGGAATGAAACTCTTTTTCGATAACTCAACACCTCATGCGGTGGATTAGTAATGTAAGTGCTAAGGCCAGCCGTCAGAGAGTTACAGTGGTTAAGCCCTGGGAGGAGTCGAGGTGGGGAACTCGTAATGATATTGGCTCAGCCGCTTTACAAGTGTACTCCAATATACAGGCTAGTTCCATGTGCACTGATTCTTTTAAAGAGTAAAATTCATGATGACTGTCGTGTATTGAAACTCATCAATTCTCATGTTTATCATTAAACAAAAATAACTTCACATTTTATGTCTTGAAAATCACTTACAATGATTTTAACCAGATGGTGGTGTTTTAAGTCTTGCAAAATGTACGTTGATATTGAGTCAACCAGTTGAGATTTTTCATCATTATCATCTTCCGCTTCTTCTGGGGTCGAGTCGCGAGGGCAGCAACCTAAGCAATATGGTCCAGACGTCCCTCTCCCCAGTCACTTCCTTCAGCGCTTCTAGGGGGAATCTGAGGCGTTCCCAGTCAAGCCGGGAGACAGTCCCGCCAGTGAGTTCTAGGTCGATCCCGGGGTCTCTTCCCTGTTGGGCATAACCGAAACACCACACCAGAGAGGCGTTCAGGAGGCATTCTGACCAGATGCCCGAGCCACCTCAACTGGCCTGTCTCAATGCGGAGGAGTAGCGGTTCTACTCCAAGCTTCTCACCTTATCGCTAAGGGAGAGCCTCGCCACCCAGCGAAGGAAGCTCATTTCAGCTGCTTGTATTCGTGATCTTGTTCTTTCGGTCACTACCCAAAGCTCGTGACCATGGGTCAGAGATTTTTCTTTTAAAAATTTTCATTTATATTTTAAAAAAAGAAGGGTCGAGTCGGCGGTGACTGGAGTACCTCCCCAATCTTCCTGGACTTGGGTGGGAATCTCTAGGATCTATAATAATAATAAAAAAAAAATTTTTTTTTTTTTTTTTTTAAAAGAAAAGCTTCGAAACATATTTGGTCCAGGGGTGGTGCTGGCCTGGTGGTAAGGTGCTGGATTAGTGATCACAAGGTCAGGGGTTGAAGCCCCACCATCACTGGATTGTCACTGTTGTTACCCCCAGGGCAGCTAACTGGGTTATCAAAGGCCGGCTCCGTTTCTCACCGTCTGTGGTGGAAGGTGCATGTAAAAGACCCATTACTGACTTTTGTAAAGAGGAGCTGCATAGTCATCAGTGGCCTAATTAAGATTAAGTGGTTCAGAAAATGACTGAATATTTGGTCTCCCTACTACTCACACTATGGCTTTACCCACGTTGAGTACCTTCTGTAGAAGTTGGTTCATAATCTTGGTTATGTGCATGACCTAAATCTGGTGTAGGTGCTTGAACTTCGATGGTGTTGCTGGTTTTTTATTTTTATTTTTTATAAATAATACTCCAGTCCTTAACACAATAGAGCAGGAATGTGGAGCCTCATCGAGTGTCTTGCTGAACAAGCCTGGCTCCACACCTATGTTAATGGATGCCAGCGGATTAAAGAATGACTCATACGAGAAGTCATAGTGCTCGGCTCTAATGGAAGCTTGGAAGAAAGTCAAGCAGGAGTTTTTCCACATTATTGTAGGCTGTAGAGGAAAAAGCAAGTGGTATTTGAGGTGTTGCCTACCAGAGAAAACCGAAAAAAGTCTTGTACCATGTATGTTTAGTGTGTAATAACCTACCCTGCCATCCTTCAGAAATAAGCGTTGGCCAGTGACGTGTTTTGGAAGGCAAAAAGTGCTCGACATGTCCATGTGGGAAATAAATATTTCATTATCTCTCGTTTCACATCTTTGTATTTTTTTTATTTTTTTTTTTATTTCTTCATTGTAGCCTTTCTGTGTTTCTCAGACTCAAGTTCCCAGAAGCAAAATACCTCAAAATGTCGTTAGAAGCCAAAAGTTCTTGCCTTTAAAAATTGAAGGAGTTGTTTTGAACTCTCAGCCGTACCCTCAAGTTCACCCCGCCATAAATAATCTTTTCAACAATGCCTCAAGTCGAGCTCACAGTAGTGACCAGATGAACTGCCCCCTCCCAGCCCCCCCCCCCCCCATACCATTTGTATTTGTGATGTTCTAATCCCACCCATAGTGAGTTTTTTAAAGAAGTTTTGATTTGTTCTGTTATTCATGTGCTGATGTGGATCTCTGAGACACTCAACATTCTTGGCTTTCCTGATGTCCGTGTCCTTTCCTGTTAGGTGACAATGTTGAGTGCAATGTAGCATAAAGAATTAAGTGTCGAGGAGTATGAGGAGAATTTAAAGCACAAAGATGGCTGGGACTTTATAATTACCCTCTTGACCGTGAGGGATCGGGACTGCAGTGGCAAATCTTGATCGTAAAAAAATTAGCATTTCACGAACATCATCAGATTTCACTAACGGATTCATTGTGGGCGTAACTAAACGATCAGATTTACACCTTGTCAAAATGGACAGAGTGTCAGGGTGTGACATTTATACAATTATAATACATTTTTATAATTATATTACATTTCCTTGACGATTTGTAGCTGTGAAGTAAACGGTGTTGTATTGAAATTGATCGTTACAATAGTGTATGCTAGAACTTCAAATTAAAACGTAAGCAATAGAGAGTCGGGTTTGTAATTATGAATCGGAATGTGAGCAAACTCGGGTCTCATCAACTCAGTAGTTCTTCAGTTATTATTAAATAGTTATTAAATAATTTCTGGAGGTTAATGATGCATGCTAATTATTTGCTGATGGTGCGGTGGATATCATTGAATCGTCCTTCTGACAGAACTTCAACGGATCCCTTCACCAATATTCATTCTTTTAATTGTTTTAGTACATACCATACGGGAAAACTGAAGAAAAGCACCCCCGTCATATTATTCCAAAAGCGTTCAGTGATGGCCTGATGGTAGGGGGGAGTCTAATCTGGTAGTCTAATCCCAAGGTTGCACTACATAAACAATTCTGTTTGACAGACGCACTTTAAACGGACTTCGGAGATAAGCAGATGTCCTGGGAATGGACCAGATGTAAGCAAGGAGGGCAGCGATCTAAAAATGAACTCTAATTGTCTATTGGAACAGTGTTTTAAAGGACATGATCTGAGACCAAGCTCATGCCATGTGGAAAGAAATAACAAAGACGAGAACAAAGATTTAAGATGTTTAAAAAAAAGTTTATTAACTTCAGGTGCGACAATAGGCAAGTGTGGCAAATGATTCAACGTTTGGAAAATATTGACATATTTGCAAAAGTTTTCTTCATATTTTTAAAATTTATATACCATATTTTCCGGAATATACGTCGCTCTGGAGTACAAGTTGAATTGGACAAAAAACATGCATAATAAAGAAGAAAAACTTGCATAAATCGCATTTTTGGGGAAACTCGCTGAATCTGTGAAATTTGCTGGCGGTTTATGTGACATTGTGGTTCTTGCTCTGATGGAGAAGCGGTTGTGTTGCATGAAGCAGCAACACCAAGAAGGTCCCGCAGAGTCATTTATATTCATCTTCTTGGCAACTACCTAAGAGTGGAGACGCAACTGCACTGTTGACAAGCCCCTCCCTGAGGCACGTTGCTCATTTACCCATGTGCGAACTTGGTCCTCTATCTGTGGCCATCTAGCTTTTACCCCGTGATTAGCTTTTTTGTTTTCTTCATTGCAGTAATAATCTCCGCTTTTCTCCACTCCCTCACAAGTTTCTCGTTCACTCCAAACAACTAACTTTCTGCTGCTCAATCATCATCTTCTGCTGCATAATTTACTTCTTGCAACTTGTAATCCGCAGTATAGGATTTTCTTTTGGGGACATTTTTGTTCAGTCCAGTTATCTTTTTAAGTTTCCATTTGTGTTGAAATTTAGAATTTTCAGTGGTACAAAATTAGCAGGTACTGGTACACAAGCCTAGAGGTGCCCTCTTGTGGTTGTGAGTGTGAAAATAACGAATATAATTAAATGTAATAATTACACATTATAAGTTGTTCTGGAGTATAAGTCGAACCCTCAGCCAAACGGTGAAAAAAGGTGTGACTTGTAGTCTGGAAAATACAGTAGTTGAATTTCTAAAATTTCAAAATTCGTGATTGTGGCAAACTATCCATTGTTTTGTTGTAAGCATAGTCCCGGGTTTTCAAGATGGTTGATAAATAAACCAAAGCCCGATATGGAGAATCTGTGTGATTTATTTTATTTTTTTTTGATTTGCCCCATTTTCTCCCTACTTTAGTCATATGCAATTCCCCCCTATCAAGTATTGGTTTCCCTATCACATGCGAAAGCATGCACACGCCCCCTTCGTGCCATGCCATGCTAGCCTCACCTTTAGTCCATCGCAGGTTACCTTGTCAGTATTTTTTACTATTACCCATTTATACTGCTGGGTAAACATAGGCACGAGTAAAAAAGGTAAAGTCCATTGGGCTTTTTACACCCGAGCCTAGTGGCTCATCGGACCGGTGCTTATCCCCGGATTTTGTGGCGTGAAGCGACTGCCCAAGGGTCTTAGCATGGTGGGGGTCTAATTGGGATTTGAACCCACAACCTTCTGATCATGAGCCCAGCACCTGAATCACTGACGCCACTGGCCCCACCAACCATTAACACAATTTGGCCCCACCAAAACATTAGAATGGCTATAAATGTGATCTTGGTATGTATGTTCCTGTCAGACAGACTGAGTCTCAGATAACTGTATCCTGTTGTATACTTTGCTATTATTGGCTCAGTGTTGCAACACGTGCATTGCTTGTGTTGTTAATTTATTCATTTTCTTATATAATTAGGGACACAAGGGGGCTGGAGCCTATCACAGCCAACTCTAGGTGAAGGTGCGGTACTCCTGAAACAGCTCGGCAGTCCATTGCAGAGGCACTTATGAACATCCAGTTCGCCTAATTTGCTTTTACCTAATTTTGCTTTTTTTTTTTAGTAGGAAACCCACAAAAGCAAAGGGAGAACATGCAAATTCCACACACAAACACCCTCTCCCATCCTGGGACTTGAACTGAGAGCCTTCTTGCTGTGAGCCACCATGCCGCTTATAACACGAGTAAAAAAGGTAAAGTCCATTGGGCTTTTTACACCCGAGCCTAGTGGCTCATCGGACCGGTGCTTATCCCTGGATTTTGTGGCATGAAGCGACTAGGAGTTGAACTCCTCCTGGATGGGACGCTAGTCCATCGCAGGTTACCTTCCCAACTGGGATTTTAACTCACAACCTCCCGATCATGAGCCCAGCACCCTAACCACTACACCACTGGCACTCATAACACGAGTGTTGTTTTAATAAAGAAATTTAAATGAAAGCTGTTTCAGTTGGATGATTCAGAGACCAATATTGTTGTACCCCTTTCCCTGCGCTCGAGTTTGGCTTTGATGAATAAGGGCTTCTGTCACTGATCAGACAGTTTGTGACATTGATAAAAACTGACCTTTGGATTATTGACATCGAAATGAGTATCCTTTGGACATGTTTGAAGTTCTGATCACGTTTAAAGCTTAGTCATGCCCCTAATCCTTTTCCCCACGTAGATACAAAGCCCATTTTCACACCTCGGTCTCTTGAGGCCATACCCAGGATTGATTCACCTAAGGTGCCGTCTGCAGCGAAATCACACGCATCAAACTCTAAAACTGGGTTCTGTTTGATAACACCTGTTATACTTTCTGTTGGGGAGGTTGGTGTTTTGGGCAAAGCTCTGTGCTTATGATCCAGGTGTCACGTCCTTGAAACACCATCCTCAGACCCCTAAGGTCTCAACCACAAGTGTCCCTCTGCCCACCCAGCAGTTTAACTAGGTTCCAGTAAATATTGGGAAAGTAAACCGCGATGGACACATTAGCCGAACTGGATATTCTCAATTGCACATAGGTGTGAGTGTGACTAGGTTTGTCTATGTCTGGTCCTGCAATGGTTTGGTGAGCTGTTCAGGAGGTGCACCTTGCAGGGATCCCAGATCTTCGCGATTTAGCGGATTTGTGCTATTTTTTCAGCTTCAGGGGCCCTGTGGCCCCTTTGCCCCCCCCCAGCTGAAGTATGTCATTTCTTCTATTTCTGAACCTGTTTCCTCTATTTTTTCTAAACCTGGCTGGGATCCCTGACCTTGCCATTTCCGGTATTGGCTGAGGTAGGTTGTGGCCTCCTTGCGACCCAAGAGGAATAAAGTGGTTCAGAAAATGAATGACCAATCTTAACATGAATCAGAAATGATTTATTTGTTTAATAATATAAAGAAGTGATTTTGCCGTGCAGTAAAGAGTTTTGGAACTCATCAGAAGGAAGGGTGGGACTCAGAAAACTTCCTCCAAATACACATCCAATCAGACCATCTCTAAATATCTGAATGTGTGGCTTAAAGACTAAAATCAAACCTATGAAGAAATGGAAGGCTATAAAAAGCGAAATGGAGGTTAAGGGCAACTTCCGAAGTCAAAGTAAGCTCTGGACGACCGAGATAGAATTGTCTTCATGCCGGGCGCAAAATCAAAACTAGACTCCTCTAAGGCACAAAGGACTTCGTCGTGGTGATGCACTAGTCTTGTGTACAGTCTTCTGGTGTATATGTGAGCTGTACATAAGAGTCATCAGGAAGAAGCACTACCTTTATCTTTGTTAAAAAAAGAGACCATCACAAAAGCCAGACGGATCTTCTTGGCATCCTGCAGGTTATATCCGCCTTTATTATGCAATTCTTCTGTACTGTGCCTGTGTTGGGTTTCCTGCAAGCTCTGTGGTTTCTTCCTAAAGCTCGGACATGTATATTTATTGGAACTGGGCACTGTAAGGTTGTCTGTGTTAGCTCAGCGTGACCTGCCCGGTTTGTACCACTCTTCTCGTAAAAAGTCATCTGGGATTAGTTCTAGCATTGCCCTATGACCCTGATGGATCAGTGCCACAGATAATGGATGTTTTGTGTGTTCTGTAAAAATTTGTTTGGAGTTGCAGTCATATTCATAGCAGCGTTACTGCTCCCGAGCTCCTTATTACTGTATTTTGCTGTGACAATAATGGAAATTTGTGTTCTTACACTCCAACTGATTTCTTTTCCTCTCTGAAGTGAAATGAAAGCAAAGCTTTTCAAAATATTTTGTTCGTAACCGGGTGGGTTTTACTTTGTTGTGAAGTTGTAGTCTGCAAAAATCTATTTGATAGTTTGTATTAACCGATTTGAAAGGGCTGCGCTGTTGAACTTTTGTGAAATCACAAGAATAGGTTACTGGCAAGTTAATGGCAACAATAACAGTATAAAGATATTAAACTATCAAATCAGATGTGAAGGTGTGAATAGAATATATTCATGCAAGTACATCAAACCAACATGTGCCGGTGCATTTTTTTCTTTTTTTTAAGTACAGCACCATGTATCCATATGGAAATAAGTACCATATTGCTGGTGGGGAGAGAAAACGATTGTGTGAGTGGGTTTATATAAATATACACAGTGGCCCCTCTCTGTGTGTGGAGTTTTTGCTGGTTTTCTTGAGCCGTATGTGAAACAAAAGTTTATTAAAGTGGCACTGCCTAATAGAACTGGACACAAACTATGCAAACTTTTATTAACTTTGGGTTTAATTTTCTTTTAAACAGACAACCCATAAAGTGTAAAATGCCATGTTAAATTTTTTATTAATAATAATAATTGATGCCACAAAATGCGTGGCATCTGCAGTTTGTGAATTTCCCTCAGGGACAAATAAAGTATCCACCAATCTATTTTGCTCTTAAAGTGGAGTCAAACTTCTTTCTGGCATAGATTTGTAAATCGATTTCATTGGCGGTAGAATAGTTTGGTCTACTTTCTAATAGCGGACCTCCTGAACAGAGCACCATAATCGTAGAACATGGCTCACATGGTTTTCCTTCCAATGTTCGAGTTCATGCTGATTGGCTGTTATGTTTATGCTGATTGGCTGTTATGTTTATGCTGATTGGCTGTTATGTTCATGCTGATTTGCATGAGAACAGGCAGCAATTTAAAACAAACCAAACTGAAACCCAAGGAATAGAGGCTCATACACCATCCATCACTCAAACTCGCACAGAATAGATGACATTAATCTAATTCAGGGAGGCTGATAAACTTTCAGGTAAATAAATGTTAAAGGGGCAAACACTGAAATCAGAAGCTTGCCAGAACATAAACTCATTAAACGGATAATTAAGCTGACAAGACATGCGACATAAATGCAGAAATCAGATAGGTGGGGAAAAAACATGCTCGATAGGGATCTCATTGACAATCGGAATATCGCTGATATAATTATGTCGATCTATAATCGATACCTATAAAAGGGATATCGATACTTGTAACGCTCTATAAAATTCATCTACGAAAACACTTTATAGTTTCAGTTGAAAACCAGCTTAGCGTAATGCCGAGTGTTAGTCCAAGCTTCCTGTGTTCATGACAGCGTCTGTAGTAAATGCCGTTTTCAATGACACCCCAGTAAATGGTACGTCCCGCCTCTCTGTATGGTAAATGGTATGTCCCTGCTTCTAGTGTGCCGTCAGAGCGCGTGTTCTCAACAGCACGGAACATTTTGAACAAGAAGAGACAATACTTCTCACTGGATAATGCAGATATGTGCATGTTCTTGCATCATAATTATGAATTGTAAAAATGCATATCTCAAACTTTTCATTTGACAAGTGTTTGTAGAATAGAAACAACATGCTTGAAATTAAGTAGTAAACAAGTGTTTATAGATTTGTTAAAAACAAAAAGGTGTTAATTAAAATCTTGTCGGTGGAAAACTATTTCCTGTCTTCTATTTCAGATTTGGCTTTAGTAATTGGTCACTTTTATTATAAAATATTCAATGCATTATACAAACTACTGTAATATATCTTAGTCTGGTCTATTTAATGCATTTATGGAACAGTACAGCAACATTCTAATGTATCGATACATCAGAATTTTTTTTATCAATATATCGATACCTTTCTCCACCTTTAGGCAGTGCCGGAATCTATATATTGTCTGTCTTCATGGAAGTTGCTGGTGAACAGAATTATGGGATTGCATTTGCTGTTAAGGCATTAGAGTCTGCCTTCATATTTGCTAAAACACCCTCTCTGTATAACAGTTCTTATCTCAGGGGTGAAAATGCCCCCCAAAATGCTGTCAACCTGGAGATAATGAGCGTTTGAGGAATTCAGGGGATGAACAGTGTGCTGTGCTGCTCGGTGCTCCTATGTCAGAGCCAGGGTTGATGTTTGTGACAGCTGTTTCATCAGACAGGTTGGCTTTGCCAGAGGTTCTGCTCGTTGAGTCAGGGTTGACAGAACTGGGCTCCGAAATCGTTGTCGTTTCATCTGTCCCGCTGTCTGATTTCCCCCCCCCCTCAAGTATGTTCTCTTGTTCTTGATTTTTTTCATTTGTCTTTCTTTTGGAGTGTGTTCCTTTTTTCTTTGTTCTCCTCGCTTCCCTCTGTTGCTGTCTGTCTGCTGTCACTACATCAGATCCTGAGCTCGGACTGAAACAAAATAGATGAAAGCTTTATTTAAATGTGATACGTTAACTCTGCCCACTGAGCTGCAGTACACATACACATCGTGTACACACTTGTACGTATATTTGCAGAAGAGAATTTTAGGTTAATAGCCTCCATTGTTTAAAAGATATGTAATAACGCCTGCCATTTGCTCAGACATATAAATTATACATCAGCATCTTCTTCTGCTTCTTCCGGGGTCGGGTCACGGGGCAGCAATCTAAGCAATGAGGTCCAGATGACCCTCTCCCCAGCCACTTCCTCCAGCTCTTCCGGGGGGGGGACACCGAGGCGATCCCAGACAATCCAAGAAACATAGTCACTCCAGCATGTTCTAAGTCGACCCCGGGGTCTCTTCGCGGTGGGACATGCCCAAAACACCACACCAGGGAAGCGTTCGGGAGGCATTCTGATTTGTGTGTGTGTGTGTGTGTGTGTGTGTGTGTGTGTATACATATATATATATACACACACCGACAACCAAATTTCACGAAGTAGGATCACCCCCCCCCCCCGCCCCCGACTGACATGTACATGTTTGTGTACAATTGTCAATAAATACATAGTCAATGCCATAAATGCACACACAAACAGATGTGCGTGCATGCCCTCATATGTGCGCACCTAACAAAAATATAACTAGTTTTGATCTGAGTGCATCTGTATGTGTGTATTTATATTTTATTTGCATCTTATGCATTTTTTCATGTTTAATTGTTCTTATAAGCATATATAGCATTGAATATGTATTTATTGATATTATATACACATGTACATATGCATCAGTCAGGGGGGGTTAATCCTACTTTGCAGAATTGGGTGGTCGTGTGGGGATCTCAGTCCAAATTAACCGTGGAAAGTGAAGTGGTGTGTGTGTGTGTGTGTGTGTGTGTGTGTGTATATATATATATTTAGATAGATATATATATATATATATATATATATATATATATATATATATATATATAATATATATTAATATATATATATAATATATACACACACACAGTGGTACCGCACCTTACGAAAGACCCAACAAATGAAAAATCCAGGTTACGAAAAGCATTTACCTAAAATTTCCGTCTCCTGGATATGAAAAAATTCATGTTACGAAAAGTGCCATCACAAAAATTCATACAAATGCGTGAGTTGTTTTCCCATTGACATCCTGCCCCCGCAGGCCTCCCATTGGCTAGGAGGGAGCTGCATCTCCATAATACCCATGATGCTTTTCGTGTGCCTTGACTCATTGTTCGTCACGGAGTTCTAACACCCGTAAAGGACAGAGTTACTGTTGTTTCGTGAGTTTTTTTGAGTGTGCTCATTGCAACTTTATTTGGTGGCTCAGGCTTTTAACTTTGCATAAACATTTGTAAGATTATAACTCTGCTATGAAGACATGGTCAACACATGTGCGTGCACACACACGTGTGTGTGTGTGATTCCCGGTGAAAGTGATCCCTGGTGCAAGTGAAAAGAAGAAGCGGGCTCGTGGCATGCGGTTGAGTGATATCGCAAAGGAATATGGCCGAAACCTGTCTACCATTGGTATGATATTGAAGCAGAAGGAGGCCTTAAAATGTATACTTTTATTATTTTTAAAGGGTTTAGGGGTAGTATTGGGCACCTTGGAACAAATCAGGCCTTTTACATATAAAATGCTACTCAACTTACGAAAAAATCAGGTTGCAAAACCATTTCTGGAACGGATTAATTAATATATATACACACTACACAAAAAAGTCAAGGATATTTGTCAATAAGAAACTGAAAATAAGGCCAATTCACAAAACCGAAAAAAAAAAATCTAGAAAATTTCCAAATATCCTTCTTTTTTTTTTTTGTTGTGTGTATGTATGTGTGTATATATATATATATATATATATATATATATATATATATATATATATATATATATATATATATATATATATATATATATATATTTATATATATATTTTATATAATATAAAATATTTGTGTGTGTGTGTGTGTGATGTCACTATGAATTTAATCTATATTCAATCCAAAACTGAACTAAAGGATGAATTTGTTTGTAGGGATTTCCACGTTAAGCCTGAACCATGAAAAAGAACCCAGTAAGTGAAATTATTCGGGGTAAATGCAGGTGCAGGAGCGATAGGGAAATGTTGCCGGGGAAGGTTATCTCTAAGTAGACTACATGCAACCTTGAGTACAGAGGCACAGGTTGCTGAAGGCTGTGCTCACCAAGCTTCAGTACACACATGTAAAAAGAAAAACAATCCAGTTGTTTACTGTGCCTCTCTTCACCTCTTTTTCGAAACAAATTGAATGATTTCACAGTATAACATGCCATAAGAAAATAATCTGTGCCCTTTCCCCAGGAGTATTGTATACGGTGTCATCACTGTAACAACATACTCAGCTTTGACTGTTAATCGAAATCTAAATACAGCAACCACCAAACAGTGATAGAACTACGCCCCCCAAAACCAAACCAACAAAAAAAAAAAAACCTTGAGTTACATGTGGATTTTGGTGTGGGTTTCATCAGGGGTCTCCAGTGTCCTCCAACCTAAAAACAAATCCTCTAATCAGTGTATTGGTCATAATAAACTCCCCCTTGGCGTGAATGTGTGTATGAGACCATGTGCTGGACCAGCATCCCATCAGAGGTGTATTGTACCCCTGAGTAGATTATTAGTAAAATAAATTAATGAACATCACCAAGGTCATCGAGCAAGAATCGGGTATTACAACTAATAATATTGCTACTGTAAATAAATTCTTACATTATAATTTTATTAAAATTAACACGAACAGTAAGTTATCGGAGTACAGTACAGTAAAAACTATTGGTGAATGTATAGGGTTCTTAAAGTAGGTCAAAGGAAAGCCTTCCAAAGTCTTATTTTACATACGTGTGTATTTTCATCAGGTGGTTTTTGTTTACATTTTTGAAGTTGCAATCAGCGAACATCTGCGATAGTTTGCATCAGCATGTTCGAAAACGCTGTTTTTTGGAGTCTGCTTCATTAGTGTGCAAAATTAGGACTTAGGATGTAAATTGATCAGTTCATATAAGGCGAGCTAATGGTAAAAATTACAATATACAGATAATAAACTAACAAATCCATTATACACTAGTGAACTTATGCATAAAATAAAACTTGGCACATCTTCACACAATATGATATTCTGTTTACAGACTAACATTGAATCGCTTTTAGGAACAAATGGTATATCCTGCCGTATATTCATATGCAAATGACTTCTCTATCTACACGTACATAGATAGGGGAGCGACACTGTACCGTAAAATGTCGCACTTGATTTCTGTTTACAGGTTTATTACTTGGGTTTTTTGCGTGAATAAGCTTGTAATAGTAGGTACCCCAAGGGTTGCGGTAGTGGGCGTGTACAAGTGCTGAGCAGAATTTATTTATTTTTTTGCTAACTCGGCCATTTTGACAAGCAAGAAAAATCACCAGGCCCCATTTGTACAAGTGAAGTTTTTAAATTAATAAAGACAGACTGCATACATAGGTGAATAAGAAAATATAGAGAAATAAGCATTTTAAGTTTTGTTTTTTTATTTAAGTGATGTATGAACATCGTTATTTTGGTATTTTAGTGTAAAATGGACCGTAAAATGTTTTTGTCCTGAGGATTTTAAGATGCAGTGGTACCTTGATTTTACGAATTTAATCCGTTTCGAGAGCAAGCTTGTAAGTCAAAATGTTCGTTAGATAAAACAAAAATTCCCATAGGAAATAATAGAAAATCCGTTTCAACCACCTCCCAAACTCGTATAACCTAACACAAACACATCCTCTACAGTAGGTGGCAGTGTTTCTCTCACTGTGTTCACTATGGTGTAGGGAAAAAGCACCGAGCAAATGATATGAAGTGCACTTTATAGTCGCGGGGGTGGGGGGGGGGGTGTCAAAAGTTTTTTGTTTTCTTCCTGTAGGGGGCAGAACAGAAAATAATTGAGAAGCACTACATAAGGCGTTCTTGGAGTGCGGAGGAATACACGCGAAAAAATACTAGGCTAATCGGCCCGGAAAAGCCGGGCTCCAGCAGAGCCCATAAATCAAAATTTTTCTGGTTGGATGACGCAGATTTTTGGTGGGATTGTAGCTCGTATCATGGAAAATTTGTTGTAAAAGACACTCATTAGATTAGGTACCAGTCTATTGTAGCTTTTGAACAATGGGATTTTAATACACGAGGATCATTTTGTTTGGTTTTTTTTTCTTGTTCTTTCTGATTAACTGTTATGAGAGATTATTATATAAAACAGAATTCCTTGGGTACTTATCGAATATTTTGATTTGCAAAGACGTACATGATGCATGTGAGCTTTTATTTTTCACCAAAATTTAGGTGTAATTTTCCTTTTCACAGAATTGGAAGTTTTATTGCAGTAAATAGATTTAAAACTGATAGGAGAAATGATGAAGCTTCCTAAAGGACACAAATATCATGCACTGAGGACTCTCGGTTTCCTTGCTGTGTATCAGCTGCATTATGGAAGACATTGCTTTGATGTTGTAAAAGGGCAACTGCTCAAAATCCTAACTGCAGTGCTGCTGATAATTGTGATGTAAACACATTTTCTCCCCATAAGAGATTGTAGAGAGTTATTGGAATAAATTAACTGACGTTAGAAGTCTGACCGACGTCTTGAATCAACAAGGAAAAACAGGAACCCCCCCACCATTAAGTCTTCCTCAGTGCGTCCCCAACACTTTCAATAGGGTTCAGGTCAGGACTCAGGGGCGCCAGTATATATGTGGAAAATGGTACCTCGTGTTCCCTGAACCACTCTTTCATTATCCGAGTCTTCATTTTATATCCGAGCCGTCAGGGGAGAAAAAGTACATTGATCTGATAACCTGTTTATTCAGTACATTCAGATCATCAGCTGCTTCATTTTATTAATACATTAATGTTGCTGAGCCTCAACTTGAACCAACCGGAGCAACAACACCATGGAGATTACATGCCGTGATCAGGGATAGATGCCCCCCAGGCAAAATATTTATGTGTCTAACTTTTTTCTACAGACAGTGGATTAATGGAATTTCGTTCAGGTTCGCGTCTCTCTTTATGAGGAGGCAAAACTAAGTCGGTGCCCCATTTTATTGTACATTACGGTTAAATGATGCTCCTTTTTATTTTTCGATCTGCTTGTTCAGTCAGTTTTCATGGTATTCGAGCTGAACACGAATGCTGTTGGGTACTGTGAGAGCATCAGATTTCAACCTCAGTGACTTCCAGGTTGTGCTGATTATCACATGCATGACATGCTTTCTGCTGTCGAAACAATAAAATTACAGCTGAGAGAAATGAAAAGCTCCCCTCGCGAGCTTTCCAGGGTGTACTCTGCTCTCACCTAGAATAGGCTGAGATGGGCGCCAGCCTCATCATAACCATAATTAGGATGAAGCGGTTCACAGAATGAATGAAGAAATGAAAAGCTGAAGGAGTCTAATGGTACAGACACTGCCTTCACAAAATAATAAATTATTATTAATTTGTACTGCGATATTTATTATTTATTTATTTATTTTTGCACAATATATCCGGTTACTGTACCTTCCCGTGTTTTTACTGGTACCCATTTATACAGAGGCAAACTTGCCCAGAGGTCTAATGGGGATTGGAACCTATGACCTCTTGATCACAAGCAGAGCACCCTAACTATTATACCACAGCCACAGACTTTTGTTTAGGATGCTGTAATTGATATTGCGGTTCTTTCTGCACAAAGCGTGTTAACTGTCTCCTCGCTTCCGTCATATGTTCTTTACTCAAATGTGTCCCCCAAAAGTGTCCCCTATCAAAACTTACTGCACAAGGACAGTGGAGCAATTTGATCCAGAATCTGCTGGTCTGGATGTTTTTTGTTTTTTTTTTTTTCTCCAAGCAAGCAATTACATGCCTGATTACAGATCAAGGCACATACCTCCGTCTGCAGCCACAGTCAGGCTGGTTACATCGATCTGAACCCTGCTCATGGACACATGCCTGCACACATTAAGGTGTTTATTCTGATATTTAACCACATTACGTGTTTTAAGGAGAATCTGTGAGAAGTTATTAAATTACACGAATGTTTGGTAGGATAACTTACCACACCACATATTCGCAAGAAAAAATATTATTTCGAAGCAACACATGAAGCTCAGCATCAAAAAAGCAAACTTATTTTTACTCGACTCCTCCGTCTACCCAGGAACCTTTGGTTGAAGGTCAGCTCTTGCTTCCCTTACATGCGCCATTAACTCCAACATAATCACTGGCTTATCTCACCTCAAGGTAAGTTAAGAAGTGTAGCCTGCGCTTGCATCATGAACATATTCCATGAACTCGAGTCAGATGTGTGTTGATGGTACGGTGCAAGTTATTAATCATGTTCGATGGGAGTGAATGGAACGAAGGTCTTATTCTCTCCATACTCGCAGGCTTATTTGATTCAAATTTTAAAAATGTATACAAATATACCTCGGTTATTAAGATATACCTTAATTGGTTCCAGGAGAGACGACTTGAGTTGAAAAACAACTTAAATTGAAGTAGCTTGTCTCTAGGCTAGCCTAGGCTAGACACACATAATATTTAATATACTAAATATAATATATAATATAATGATGTAAATTTTATTTTTTAATTTTTCCATATACCGTATTCAACGTGATAAGCGCCCAGGGCGTTTAAAAAAATTGCAGTGGGTGAGCGCTTATTAAAATGTAACCAGCAGAGTGGAACGTTAAGTGCTTATTACCAACAAGGTGGAAAACATGAATAGTAACAGAACAATAAGAGTTTTACTGGCATTTGTGTTATTCATTTTGTGGTATCAACCAAACTACTTATTACGTCGACTAGGGTAGTTTTTGAAAACCGACATATCATTGAGAACGCCTTTACTCAAAATGACTTAAGTTGAGGTATACCTGTACAAGATTTGTTTATTTACACCTCATCGAATCTCTCTGGGTAGGGTTGGCTTTGACACTAGAACAGAAGTGTACATTCTGCAATTTTGATCTTCATTAGGACAGTCTGTCCTCCAGTCAATGTGCATCAAGCAACACCGAGGACTGGACGTATATTCCTTCCAGCAGGTCAACAAATTTGTTTGGTGGACAAAAAAAAGGAAAACATTATCAAATAATTTTATTTTATTCCAAATGTTTGATTTTGTGGATAAGTCAATAATGATTGGAGGAGCCAGCTGGATAGCATTAGTGGTCACCATGCTACAGGTTGAGATGAGTTTTGATTAATGATTGGGGAGTTTTCATGTTGGGAAGTAAACAGTAGGACAACCTGTGGGCAGTCTGTGACCCCCAAGTGCTCCCCAAAGTCATTTCAGATAGTCCCTGACTATGAGATCACTGCTGTAATTACCACATTTATTTATTTATTATTATTTTTTTTAATTTCTGTGTATTCATTCTTGCATTTGATTATAATTTATTGTTTATGGATAAATTTTTGGATATTTATACCATTTATAAAAGTCAGTGGGACTTCAGGAATAAAATAGTGCCTCTTTGGTGTGTCTTCTGTGCTTTGCTAATATGGAATGAATCACTGTATCAATGTGTTACAGTCATCGGCATAAATAATCACACCCATATATATATATATATATATATATATATATATATATATATATATATATATATATATATATATATATATATATATATATATATATATATATATATATATATATATATATATATATATATATATATATATATATATATATATTTAATATAAATATATTCGATTTTGCAAATAAAAAGCCTTTGGTTGCTTTCCACTGAAAAGTGACGGTGTCTGAAGAGTGAAGTTGAATTTAGAACTGGATATTTTGATGCACATAAGTGTGTCTGGAAAACATTTCCAACAGCAGTGCCCAACCTCCAGCAGTCTGGATTATACACACCAGGCAGGCGAGTCCAATATACATTAAACTCCAAATTCTAAACCCATCTGCGCAGCTCAGCAGTAATTGATCTTCATAAGACTCGGCTAAATTTTTCTGCACTTCAACTGTCCAGTATTGGTGAGCCTGAGCCTCATTCATTGTTTTTCTAGCTTAGAAATTGATCCATGAATATCCCAGGCTTTGTATCCAATTAAATTAATCAGAAAATACACACAATATACATATATTGATAAAACTATATTTTTTATGCATCGATTTGTTTTTCCTTTGATTAAAAAACCAGAAGAAATGGAGCAGTTGTGTTGCCTTTGTGTTGCAGTGTCATACAGTTGGACTCATCTCACACTCCAGAGCCTCGGCACGTGTTCTCACGTCACTCTCTCCCCATCACGGATATCCACTGTGGACTGATGGGACCTCAAGCAAGAGTGGCAACTGCATCTTTAGACCAGACAGTTAAGGTACGAATGTTTATGCTTGGAATGATAACCGTTTGATTGTGAAAAACCTTGACCTTGTGCAAAATTTCAAAATTGCCACCAAATGGAAGTTTCACCGAGTGGCCAGGGTTGCTGATATTTGGTGGAAATAATAGTTAATATTGTACGCTCAGTTTAGTGGATCATGCTGTTTGAGTTTCAAGGATAATTTTTATTTTTATTTAGTAACTTAACGCTTTGGGGTCAATGGATACGCCGCTGTGTCTAAATCACGTGGCTGATGGCATAGCAGGAAAACGTGGTCTTACCAAGTCTCAGCTTCAACTTGTCTCAGACGTGCAGACTTTAAGCTGTATAACAGTTTTAAGTGGTGCTGATAGGCCAAGTAACGTCTGAGTTATGATGAAACTATAAACTTCCTGTGATGACCGTTTACACGGCGTGATGTCAGCAAAAAAAAAAAAAACCAAGGCAGTCAGTCTGAAGGTAAATGCTGTCATCCAGTGGACAACAGGTGGAGCAACACACCCTAAATTTGCTAAATTTGTACATTATTTATTTAATTTACAATTTATATTTGCATTCTAGGTGATAAGAATGTTTCATGAAACATGTTTGTGTTTTTAACAGTAAACAAAAACAACAACTTTTTCCTCGTTGGATTTCGTGGTTTTTTGCAATATTTTCATCCCAGTGTATTAAATATAGTATGTCAAAATAGAAAAGTGACTGCACGGTCACAAAGGTGAGGTTGTGTTGGAAAAAAAAAATACAAACAAGGCCAGGTAAACAAACAACAACAAAAAAAATGGGATGGGTACAGATTTTCACTTCAAAGAAGCAGGAGTCGCACTTTCCAGTATAAACCACTGATCTCAGAAAATGGTTGGATCATGTTGCCTATTATTTTTGTATGTGGCAAAGCCTGAAGCCAGACTGGTGCCATCTTGCTGAGACCAAAAGTTGAACTTGTACAACATAAAAGGGGTGAATGGAAACAATTGATTATTGAGCTTTGCGTAGCTGCATTTTGAGGCCAAGTGGTCTCAGCAAAATGGCTGCCACTTGGCTTCAATCATCACCCAGTGCTTGGAAACAGGTGGAAGTTGTGAATACTGCTTGGTTTAAAATGAAAACCTGCGCCCATACCGGCTCTTTACGGACCAGGTTGGATATCCCTGTGTGAACCTTTTAAACACCTCCAATACAAATTTGTTAACAAATGACATGAATAAATCCAAATCCTATACATGTACATGCTAACCTGAGCTCTGATGAGATCATCACACTGAGGCTTAGTTTTAATGACTGCCCATAAAGTCGTTAATTCATTCATCAATTGAAAATTTTACACATAGAAAGAAATTAATGTAGAGATTTGAACACGCCCAGTTGTCTCATTTATGCCACTCCACATCGTAGTCTTTTTTCTTTTCTTTAATAGAGTTCTCCCTCTGTCTGTCTCTCTCTCTCTCTCTCTCTCTCTTTTTTTTTTTTGAAACCTTGCTCTTCAGCAGTAAATATTAATAATTGGGGATTTGCAGTTCTTACTGATTGGTGTCTTGGGAACCCCCACCCCCACCCCGCCCCGCCCGCATTCAGCTTGTCATGCTATTGTAACATCAATGGCTCATGGGGGTGTAATATGTTTACAAGCATGTTTAAGGACGTTCACGCTCACATACTTTAATCCTATTAATCCATAGCGGAATCTGATAACCATCTATTAACTTGCAGTAAAGAAATACAGGCTGGAAACAAAGCAGATTTCTGAATGACTTTTCTGACATGCGTAGGGTTTAAAAAGCCTGTTTCTATTCGTCCAATCCTGGTTCTTTGCTGTTTTATTTTGCTTGCACAGAGAATGCCAAGACTTTAATGAGAGCTCACCAGACATTTACAGCCCTGTGCTGTTCAAGCACTTCCGAAGGTTAATTTTCAACAAGAACATGAGCATCCTTGAGCTTTTTTCCTCTGTATAAATCCTCCTTGCTGTGTAACGAATGCATCCTGGTAGTTGATGCTCTTGATTAAATGAAATGGTATCAACAGTAATCCTGTCAGTAAAATTTAAATATGCAGATGCTCTCAATTTTTCTTTAGTTTGAACAGTAAACTGTGTACACACAGGAAATATGAGCAGCAAGTGAATCACTTCATGAAGCCGCCATGGCTGGGTCTGATTGCCTAGGTAACCTTAACGTATTCCCACTTTCAAATGTTTGAGTGAAACCGTGAAGAGTATTTGATGAGTTCGCCACCGAATAGCTTATAATATATAGATCTGTTCACAGCCTAAATGGAGTGCCACAATAAATATCTGTACTGATGGGTGTTCAAGGCTGGTGTTATAAGAGCACGGCCAGCCTTAAAAATATCTCGGTTGGCGGTAACATGGCCGGTTGGGCCAAAACTGTAGATAAAAACCCTGCCTGAGCATTCACAGATGCAAAAAATAAAAACATATCGGCCGGTTGTGTTGAAAAAACGTATGTGTCCCCTATCATACACCGTACTGAAAGGTGACCAAAGCGAAATCAGTATCAACCGCGCCTTGTGATTTGTCAATTTTATCAGTTTGGTGAAACAGCGATTCTCATTGGCCGATACTGTCTTGACAACAAAGGCGGCAAGCATGATGGAAGGGTACAATGATGAGGCAAAAAACCCTGTTCTCTGTCACTATTAAAGGTCCCAACACGAAAATAATAAATTAATTAATGTGCTTCAAATTGAGTAACATGTTTGCTGACATTTTCAAACAAATACAAGTTAATTATAACCCGCCAGCAACAGCGCGGAGCGTGACAAAGGTATTTGTTAGTTGTTGAGTGCAATGTTAAAAGTTGATATGTTGAAGAAACCTTGGTACTCTGTTGATTACAATATTAAAAGAATAAACATTGATATTTAGTATGTTGATTTCAAAATATTTATTTCATTCTACTGTTTACACATCATATACATAATATAGCATGATGTATGAAATAAATTTCCCCCGCGAATCCTGGGTGGCCTGCACAGGCAAAAAAAAAAATCCTCCCTCCCTGGTGAATCTTTTTAAACCATGCTATTGCCAACAAAGAATTTTTTGAGCCTGGCCTAGTATTTTTCCCCTAAAGGCTTAATCAGCTTCAGTGCTGGAGGAAATGAATGAATAAATAAATCTCCCTTGTTTTCCTTGACTAAAGTATGGTGTGAAAGAAGGAAAGGTAAACACTGACCCTGTGTTCGAATTCACTCACTGTTACTGTTCTGTACTGGTGTCCGAATGGAAAGTGAGAATTATTCTAGTTTGCTTGGCACTCACTGTATCCCCTGTATCCCATAATGCATTATTGAAATGCAATATGATTAAATGATGGTCATTTTCCAGGCATCATGAATCACATTCTTCCTTAAAACAAACCTGCAGCAATCGGAGTTTTAAAAGCGATTTTTAAATTAATCTTAAAAAGCATTAAATCAAAAATGTTCACCACATACACAGTCAAGTGAATAAAGGATATTGGATTTTATATATATATATATATATATATATATATATATATATATATATATATATATATATATATATAAAGGAGACAATAGAAAATTAAAGCTTCAAGTGTTATGAAAGAAATCGATCTGAAGCTTGGGATCTGATTTATTAAACGCATCGACTGTGTTTCTTGTAGATGATCCACAAGCTCAGTTGATGTTGGCCTGCTGCGTTTTAATTGACAGTGCTAAGGAGGGGTGTCATTGAAAACCTATTATTGGTATCGATATATTGATAAAAAATTCCGATATATCGATACATTAGAATGTTGTTGTACTGTTCCATAAATGCATTAAATAGACCAGACTAAGATATATTACAGTAGTTTCACCTCACAACGCTCACTTTGCTGGCCTTCATTAACCTTGCACGGTTGCTTGTCGCTCATCACTTCCTGTTCTAATACAGCTATTAATCCAAGGTGTGTATATTTGTATAATTTGAATGGGTGGCACAGTGGTTAGCACGTCTGCCTCACAGCAAGAAGGTCCTGGGTTCAATTCCCAAGCTCAGGCATTTTTGTGTGGCGTTTGTATTTGCTCCATGTGCTTGCTGAGGTTTACTATGGGTACTTTGGTTTTCTTCCTACAGTCCAGAGACCTACATGGGAGGGCGAACTGGCTGTTCCAAATCACCCCTCGTGGCGAGTGTGAATGGTTCTATGTGTGTTAGCCTTGCGATGGCCTGGGAAACTGTTCAGGGTGTACCCAACCCTCGCCTAGAGTCTCAGGAGATGGGTGCCAGTCTCCCTGTGACCGTAAACAGAATTAATTGGCTTAGAGAATGAATGAATGTAGTTTTATGTGTGCAGCAGTTTTCATGTTTGTAAAATGCTGTGCATTGTGCGACATCCAGTCACTGAATTGGTGTTCAACACGCAGCATCAAATACAGTCACTGTTTAATTTGGAAAACGATGACTTGGAGCACAGTGTTGTAACAATAAAAATATTTCACTCTCCAGTTATTTACAGACTGCTGGTGCTCTGAAGCTGGTTGGGGTTTTGTTGGTCACTCAGAATGAGATCAATAGCATATAGATTAAATGTCCAAGTGGGTGGACCAGAGATTGCTGTGATTGACTGAGGGTGGTGGTTTGCTGTCGCTTTAGGTCTGAAGGCTTTGCGAAGCCTCTTATCCACCTGTGAAACAAGATATAGGCAATAAGAGTGTCTGTCACGCTCGGATCATCCTTGATGTTCGGCTTTTAAAGGAATTGTATATTATCTGGTGGAGCCCTTTTGGTTTTTTTATTTTTATGTGTCCAGATGGGTCAGATCTCCTGGAACTCTTCACCCATTTCTCCATGCAGAACCACCATAGGCTTTCAGTCAGCTCTTGGGTATTTATGGCTTTTCCAATATTTATTACTTGCTGTAACACAGGGGTGTCGGGGCTCGGTCGTGGGAGAGAGGAGGAGGTCAGACGTCTGGGGGCGCTTCCGCTCCTCTTCATCAGAAGAAATCCATTGAGATGGTCAGAAAATCTGATTAGGGTTCCTCCTGTACACCTCCCTTTAGAGGTCTTTCGGGCACTAACTGCGAGGAAGCCCCAGGGTGAACTCCGAACTTGCTGTAAGGATGATATTTCTTCCGTCTGGTCTGGGAATGCCTTGGGATCCGAAGGAGCTGGAGAGGGTCGCTGGGGAGACAGATGCAAAGGTTTTTCCTACCTTGGAAATAAATGAATGGATGATGTCACACACATGACACGACACTGATTATATATAAAGTATACGTCAGATAATATTTTGTCCGGTGAGTACATTATATTGAAGTTCATAAAAGGTTAATGGTGTTATTTATTACGAATATTACATAACACACTCCTTAGTTGGTTGAATCACATTTTACTGTCTAGTGCTATGGCGAGAAACACAATGAGCCAGTCAGGATCATGCTTGTTCATTGCCTTTGTTTGAAACCTAGTATCTTGGGGGCTCAAGCCCCACTATCACCAGTTTGTCACTGCTGCCCCCCCACCCAGTGCAGCTAACTGGGTTATCAAAGGCCGGCCATGTCTCTCACGGTCTGTGGTGGAGGTTCATGTAAAAGAACCATTGCTGACTTTTGACAAGAGTCGCTGGATAGTTGTCAGCATGTATCTGCCCTGTGGTGGCCCGGCAAGCCATCTGGGGTGTATGCTGTTTTTTCCCAGGGTTGGCTGAGATGAGCGCCAGTCTCCCCGCAACTCTAATTAGGTTCAGAAAATGAATGTATGAACTTGTATTCTGTGAGCTACCATCAGTGTTGGGATACTGAGCTGACAGTAATTAAAGTAAATCTGGAGGAAAAAAGATCTGGATTTATTTGATAAATCTGCAACAAAAATTAAAGAAGGAAATTAAACTGCTTTATCCAGCTCAGGTCACAGGAGGCTGGAGTAGATGTCAGCTGAGAGTGGGCGGAAGGTGCCGTACAAACGTAACAGCTTGCCAGGCCCTTACAGGGCGCTATGCACTCATTCATGAACAATCGCACCTAGGGGCAATCTGGTACAGCCATGTACAGTGGTACCTTGACTTACGAGTATCTTTTTATAATGAATTTTCCATGATATGAGTCTCGATCCACCAAAATCTGCCCCATCCAACAAGCAAAATTTTGATTTACGAGCTCTGCTCTGGCTTTTCCAGGTCGATGAGCCTCGTATTCTTCTACGTGTATTCCTCCACACTTCGAGAACGCCTTGTGCTATGCTTCTCAATTATTTTCTGTGACACCCCCTGTAAGAAAAAAAAAAAATTCACGACCTCCCAGCGCCCCGCGCATAACTAGTGTTCACTGCACTTCATATCCTTTGCTCGGTGCTTTTTCCCTACACCATAGCATGACAATAAGAGCACCACTGCCAACTACTGTAGTGGAGGTGTAATTACACTTAATTGTAGTACAGTATGGCAAAAAAGCATTAAAAAAGCATGCCTTGCTGGCATTCGTAGCACGCACATACACAAAATTCCCCCCCCCCCCCTCCTCCTCTGTTACGCACCACCTCCTACCTGTCCATGTGACATCTTTGCTACAGTCGATGATCGGAAGGGTTAGTTGACTTATTGTGTATTCTTGTTTTATTATTTATTATTAATTATTATTGTTCATGTATATGTATTATTATAAAAAATTGTTTTTTCATGTTTATCTTTAATATATTAGCTGAAATTTGCGTCAGGTTATAGGAGTTTGGGAGGGGGTTTGAACGGATTAATTGGTTTTCTGTTATTTCTTATGGGAATAATTTCATCTCACAAACCTTTTGGCTTACGAGCTCGCCCTCGGATTAATTTCGTAAGTCAAGTTACCACCCATTTGGACTGTGGAAGGAAACCATGACTAACCGGTTGAATTTGATATGGCTCATCCAAACAAATTAAGGAAATTCATTATTCAAGTCGCAAATGTACTTAAGTATATAAGTTGTAAACTGTACAATGTGTAAATTAAAATTAATTAATAGCAAATTCTTGGCCCACAAACCAGGTATCCCAGATCTCCTTTATTTAGCAGAATTTCGCTATCTTTATACATTTATGCAATAAGTACAGTGTAAAACTGTTTGCTAGTGCAGAGTAAATGTTGTGACATTTTGAATTAGTGTTATACTATTAACATACTAACTTGTAGCTCACTAGTTGAACACAAATGTTTGCTGTGATATGTTATGCGATCATTCTAATATTAGTTGATAATTATTTCATAATTGTTACACATGAATGACGAGCCATAGGGCTATGCTACTTGAATTGTGTGTTTATCTACAATAAAATAACCTTTTAGTATTTTTACATGATTTAATTTGTTTTGTTTAGTGTTTATGCATGTCACATGATTAACTTGTTTGCATGATTTTGAATTTTTTTTTACATGAAATGCTCTGCCCCTGACACCAGCAGAAATATTTAATTTCCTCTATTTTTAAACCGGTTTCCTCTATTTTTTTTTTTTTTTTTTTTTTTTTTTTTCCTAATCCGCACCGGTATCCCTGACAAAGTCAAATTTCTGAATTTATAGACCAGGGGTGTCAAACTCATGCCACAAAGGGCCGTGTGGCTGCAGGTTTTTGTTTCATCCAAGCAGCAGCACACCTGACTTGGCTCATTCAAACAACTGATACGAGTCTTCAGGCAGTTGATTGGTCAATATGTGTGCTCTGTCCAGAGACTGACCAATCAACTGCCTGAAGACTCTTATCAGTTGTACTGCTGCTTGGTTGAAACAAAAACCTGCAGCCACAAGGCCCTTTGTGGCACGAGTTTCACACCCCTGTTATAGACAGTAATTTTGCAGAAATATGATCCGTTGGTCACCGTATTTACGATGTCTTTCTTACATCCGGCTGGTTTCGTAGTGATGTGCTCCATATATTTCCCCCTATTATTATCGTTTCAGTGGAAGGATCGCGATCATATTTTTATGCAGTGGTTAGTTATGGACCATTAGTTTGATTGAGCAGTCGAACGGTATTATAAGAGTGTTTATATTTACACTTGTATCTCTTAGCTGATCTCGGTTCACCCGGAAAACACTCCAGTTCCTACTTTGAACCTGTTACCGTAGTAGCGTTAGTGAGATCATCACTAAAAGTTTGTAAGTCTTTCAAATATTGTTCTGTGAAAATAATGAAAAAATATTATTTCCCACTTAATAGGCGTAAACTTTGCTGTAAGCCTGATATGGATACAAGTTTCTTGGTGAATCATGTCTTCTGCAGCTCTAATGTTTTCTGACCAGTTGGTCCCTGTGATGTTTTATTCTGAACCGAACTGCAGCTGACACCATGCAATAATTTACAAGAATTTTGCAAGTGAGTAAAATATATTCATTTCCTGAGTACGATTTTTATTTTGAGGAAACTTCTACTCACAGTTTGTGACATTTTTGGCATGTTTGTCTTGTTTTGACTTTGTGTCGTGTCTGTAAAGGATACAGAAAATCATGACAGAATTTTTCTGTCGGTTTTTCCCTGTGCTGTAATGTAGTGAATATGCTACACAGTATATAGATAGCTATTTAGGATTCAGTCTGATGATGCTGTGAATGTTTTTACATGGAGCTGTATAGAGTTACAGTTGAGGCAGATGCCCGTGATTGGGAAGCGTTTCTGTGCATTGTTAAAGTGAAATGAAAGAAAAGCTCGTTACACTTTGACTTGTGTATATTTTCGTCATCAGATGGTTTTTACTTACATTTTCCAAATTTGTTTAATAGTTTTAGTAGTTCTAGTAATAGTCACTAGAGTGTTTGAACAGATTTCTTTTTGTTTTACTCTTGAGTGCATGAAATTGCGAGACTAGGATGTGAATTCATCAGGTAATATAAGGCAAGTTACCCTGAATTTATACTGGGACACTATGTCCGCGATTTGGGGGGGGTGGGGTGGGATTGTGGAATAAAATTGTGATGATTCTCAGTGAACTTGGTGGAATCTTCTGAACAAAATAAAACCCGGTCACATCTACCGTATGTTCCAGACTATAAGTTGCACTTTTTTCATACTTCGGCTGAAGGTGTGACTTATACTCCAGAGCGACTTATATGTGAAATTATTACTTATTATGTTCGTCATAATAATAACAATCATAATTTCACTTTTGTTATTTTTACACTCACAACCACAAGAGGGCACTCTAGGCTTGGGCACCAGTCCCTACTGCTCATCCACCATTGAAGAAATGGCCCCCCCAAAAGAAAATCTTATTCTGCGGATTACAAGCTGCAAGTAATGAAACATGCAGAAGAAAATGTTACTCGAGCAGCAGAAAGTAAGTTTGGAGTGAATGAGAAACTTGTGAGGGACTGGAGAAAAGCCGAGATTATTATTACTTCAATGAAGAAAACAACAAAAAAAGATAATTGCAGGCTAAGAGCTCGATGGGCACAGTTAGAGGAACTAACTAGAGGGGGTTTGAGCAACGTGCTGCAGGGAGGGGCTTGTCAACAGTGCAGTTGCGTCTTCACGCCCGGGTAGTGAAATTATTACATATCATTCTGTTCGTCATAATAATAACGAACATAATTTCACATGTTTATTTTTACACTCACAACCGCAAGAAGGCAACAAGAGGGCAGAAAGGAGAAGATTAAACTTTCTTGGTGTTACCGCTTCATGCAATGCAACCGCCTCTCTATCACAGTGAGGACCACAACGTCACAAAAACTGCCAGCAGGTTTCCAAGCCAAGGTAGACAGTTTGCATGAGTTAGCAACTTTGTTTTTTTTCTTTCTTCTTTATTATTTTTTGGCCAATGTGACTTGTACTCTGGAACAATATATAATCTGGAAAATAGGGTACACAAAAATAAAAAAAATCAAGCCTTTGTTCACGTTTCATTAAGAGAAACAAATGATATGAAGAACTTGTTTGTGTCACGTACGTTTAAATCAGTGATTATCAAATAGTGGGGTGCGCCCCCCTGAGGGGGTGCGATGCAATGCCAGGAGGGCGTGTGTGACCCCAGGGAACATGCTTTTTTTTGCTGTATGAGAGTAAGTAAAGTGTTATTGCACATCCACTGCAGCAGGTAGGTGGCAGTGGTTTCGCAACTGTCAGAGCGTGCCCAAAGTTAAAATAAGAAGTGAAGTTAATAAAACCACCATGGAAATTTTTAACAGGGACAGGAAGAAAGGCAGCGAGAGACGGAGACAGTGAGAGAAACGAAAGTCTCCAGAAAGCTAAGTGGAGTAGGTATGATGAAGCGGATGTAGCAGTCGGCTTCACTGTGCTGCGGTGAGAAACAAGGAGAGACCGCTGTGTTGACTGTGTCTGAAAACACTGGCAGCAGAGAGCATGAACCCAAATAAATTCAGGCATCACTTAAAGATGTCACACTCCGATCATGTGATGAGTCGCGTGTTTTTTCAGCAAAAACGCACCAAATATTGCCAACAACCATCCCGCTTTGTGAATGCTATGCCTGCAAACCAGCGAGCTCTGTTAGCATCAGATAAGGAGGAGTACCAAACTGCTCAGTGCAGAAAACTCCACAGCACAGCAGAGGAACTGATCCGACCTGCAGCACACACATCTCAGCGCTGTGAAAATAAGTCCAGGTCCCAGTTCAGCATTGAGCAGGAGCTGAGAGTTCAGTATCGTGCTTTAAACCCGGCTTCGAAAAGCTGTGCACTGCGAAACGCGCTTATTATAGCCATTAATCTGGACTTAATTATTTTGATCATAATAATAATAATAATAATACAAAGTGTTTTATTTATTTTTGTTTTGTAGGTTAAAGTGTTTTATATATTGAGCTCCTGAGTTAATATTTCTGATCAATTTGAATTTATTCTTCTTTATTTATTTTATTTAATTATATTTTTCAGTATAAAATGGTTCAAATTGTTGGTCAAAAAATGTTTACAGTTAAAATAAGGATACTTTTTTAATTTCAGGCAAATTGATGCACTTTAAATTGTTTTGCTTAAAGACTAAACAATTGTTAATAAAGTTATTCTTTGTTGGAAGTTGATCTATATTTCTTCATTTTTTTGTATTCCATAATGTTAATACGGATACTTTACAGTGTTATGCAGAGGATTACTTATAACAATTTTTAGACAAATAATACTACAGTGGTACCTCACTTTACGAAATTAATCTGTTCCAGCGCCTTTTTTGTAACCTCCATTTTTTTTTTTTTTTTTTTTTTTTTTTTTTTTTAAGTAGAGGTGCATTTTACATGTAAAACGCGTGATTCTTTCCAAGGCTCCCGAGACTACCCCATAAACCCTTTAAAGATTATAAAAGTACTCCAATTTTGTATGAAATATGTGTTAAAAGTTAATGAAAATTATTTACCTTTTTTAAATCTCTCGAACCACCCATGCGATGCGTTAATGTCCAGGGGTTGCTGGTCTGAAGAACCCTCACCCCACCCTCCTTCACGAGGTCCTTAAATATGGTGGTTGCTTTTTCCGAAATAATCGCCTCAGTCACTGTATCTCCGCTTTTAAAGCTCCTTCTGCTTCAATATTGTTCTGATTGTAGAGGGGTTTCAGCCATACTCTTTTGTGATTTCACTCAACCAAATTCCACTTTCATTTTTTTTTATCATCTCCTGTTTTACTTTTATTGATAACGGAGCCCGTTTCTTCTTTTCAGTCTCACCGGGAATCACTTTTTTGGGGCTCATGATTAATAACGAAAAATAACGCTGCAATAAGCACACTCAAAAAAGTGACGACAATACAAACCTCCTTCACGCGTGTGTCGAACAATGGGTCAAAGGCACACGAAAAGCATTATGGGTACAGTACTGTATTGTGGAGATTCAGCTCCCTCGTAGCCAATGGGAGGCCAGCGGGACGGAGTGTTTGGGAGACAACCAAAGGGAAAGCAACTCGCGCATTGTTTGAATGAAACGTTTGTATTTTTAAGATGTCACTCTCGTAACATGAACTTGTTTTGTATCCAGAGACAAAAATTTTAGGAAAATGCGTTCCATAACCTGAATTTTTCGTTTGGTGAGACTTTCGTAAAGTGAGGTACCACATATTAATATTGGGGGGGTGGGGTCAAAATGTTTTCCTCTTCCGGGGGGGAACGACGACAGAAAATAATTGAGAAGTACTGGCTTAAATCAAATGAAGGGTTTTTTTTGCCGCACGACGTCACCCTCTGTTCAGATTTATTACTTTTTTTAATTTCTCTCTTTTTTTTCATTCTCTTTGATATGCAGAGACATATAGAATACATGAAAGCTTTTGTTTAATTTGGGTTTAATTTCCTTTAAAGGAAAAGATAAAAAATTAAAGTATGATTTTCTTTTGTTCTGATATTTATACACATGCATACATCGATGTAGAAATCAGATAATATTTATTGGTGAATTATTTTAGAGGATTTGGTGTGACCTGAGAACTTTTTATCCATTGATATCCAGAACCCCTCCCCCTCTCCTACAACCACCATCACTGAATGAAAATACATGAGCTGAAGAACAACAATAACATTTCGTAAAAAAAAATATATATATTATAATAATTTTTTTTTTTTTTTTTGTGTTAGTCTGTCCTCTAATTATGAGATATGTTGATATATTCCGTAACGACAGGCTGCTGATTAACTGAGAATAGGCTCCTGACAGTGTAAACTGATGCAGCTGCCGCCATTCCACCACTCTTGCATTCTGGACATGTGTGACCTCATGGTGTGACACAGATTGTTTGGACTTTGTGCCAACATCGCTGTGAGAGGATTAGGTGTAAAGTAATCAAGCCTCTTAACCATGACTGATGCCGAGAGTGTGCAGAAAATTAATTTTCTCAAACCTGTAGACATAAGGCGAAAACGTCTCATAGCATTTGCAGGTTATCTGGGCAAGAACGTGGTCTGCTGGCGCACATCGATGGCCCTCTTTTCTTTTTTTTAATGGTACTGTTTGTTCTTCTTTTCAAGAACTGCCTGGATTTTTCACCTGAATCATTGGTGATGAGCACAACTGAGCGAGAACTTTTCGGACTGGTCTGATTAATACAGTCATTGGGGGATTTTGGACTATCGAGAACATTTTTTAAGTTGTACAAAAGTCCATGTAGATACAGCAGAACTATCACCGTACAACAGAACCATGCGCTACAAGCTGTTCCACATAACTACACTTTCGAAAAATTGCTGAGCGGAACATTAAGCACTTAAAAAATGTTCCGTACGCTGTGTGTTTTCATCAGAAAAAAAAAAAATGAAGGGTGACTTATCATCACATCTAAATCTACTTAGTGTCCCCATGTCCTTAAAACAGCATTTAGATTTTGTACAGATACATCGGCAGCATTTTAAATTTGATAAAACCCCGCGTCTCCCTGCTGTAAATCCTCACACATAACATGGTGGACGGATTGAGGGGATCCTTAAAGTTCTCCTTAACCTCTGGCTGATGGGCCCAGTTCAGGTCAGGAGTTTCCCACTCAGACCAAGCACAGCCTGGCACAAGCCCCGCCTCCTGGCAAGGAGCACAGACATCTGGGGTGGGGGGGGGGGGGTGAAGTGTTCCACCTTTGTTTGCTTGAGATCTTAAATAATTTCCCTGAATCAAAACTTCCCATGTGAAAAAGATTTCTTCCGGAACAGCTACAGACCGGCGGGTTCACTTTGATTTACTTTTCATGGTGGTACAGCGTGTTCCGGAACTTCTTGGAACCTGCTGTATGAACACAACTGGACGTACAGCAGCATCCATCTGGATCAGTAGGTCATATTACAGGCTTTTGCGGCCGATTGCCATGAAAGGCTGAGCGTGGTCCTGATTGGGAGGGGAAATCTTATGCCATGAACATGAAGAAAAAATGCGATCATCCCCCGTTGGTGGCGTCCCTGAAACGGTCTGAAAGCAAATGTTATGCTTATATTTGTCGTTTTTTTTGTCACTGCCTTTTCTGCTTCACGGCGAAGAAATGTTTCACGCCCATGTCTCAGTTATGTTTATGATTAGGGACTGTACTTGTGTTTTATTCTCTTAACTTCCAGATTGTCTTCAATTTGTGATTGACTGGAACAGGCAAGTTGTTCCTCTTGGTCAAATTGAATTAAATGTTTTCCTTGAAGATTTGTTTAAATTTTAACCTGATGCAAGGCGGACATATGTGTTTTTATGAAATTCCAAAACCGCTATTGTTTGCTGTCGGGAGTGTTAATGGTATAAATACCAATGCAACTTGTCACAGTTTTTGCTTGAATAATTTTTAATTGATTTTGGTTAATAACCTGAATACTGTAATTTAAAATTAGTAAAGTACTGTTTAAAGTTTGTGGGTGTAATATATATAAAATGTGTATGTATATATATATATATATATATATATAGTGTGTGTGTGTCTGTCTGTCTTCCTTTCGGCTTTTTCCCTTTTACTCAGGAGTCGCCACAGCGAATCATTTTGATTCGCACGTTTAAATTGGCAGAGGTTTTTACGTCAGATGCCCTTCCTGTCACAACCCTTTTTTAGCAAGGGACAGAAACACGCTGACGACTTTGCAGCCTACTCTTTACGAAAGTCAGCAATGGTTCTTTTACATGCCTCTCACCATAGACAGTGAGAGACATGGCCCGCCTTTGATAACCCAGTTAGCCGCACTGGGGGGACAGTGACAACCTTGTGGAGAGTGGGACTCGAACCGCCAACCTTTGGATCAGCGATCCAGCGCCCTATATCACTAGACCACCACAGTGGTCATGTGTGTGTGTGTATGTGTATGTATATATATGTATATACATACATGTGTGTGTGTATGTGTATGTATATATATATATATATATATATATATATATATATATATATATATATATATATATATCTATATATATATATATATATATATATATATACACATACACATACACACAGTAAAACCTCCGCTGACGAACGCTTAAGCTCACAAACTTTTCGCCTCAAGAACATTAAATTTGCGAGCATATAGTCTCTGCTGACAAACTAGTTTTCGGCGGACGAACC
>CM045737.1:50382347-50464847 GCA_024760905.1 Plotosus lineatus | reverse complement strand
TTTAGCAAGGGATAAAAACACGCTGACGACTTTGCAGCCTACTCTTTACGAAAGTCAGCAATGGTTCTTTTACATGCCTCACACCATAGACAGTGAGAGACATGGCCCGCCTTTGTTAACCCAGTTAGCCGCATTGGGGGAACAGTGACAACCTTGTGGAGAGTGGGACTCGAACCGCCAACCTTTGGATCAGCGATCCAGCGCCCTATACCACTAGACCACCACTGCCCCTATATGTGGTGTGTGTGTGTGTGTGTGTGTGTGTGTGTGTGTGTATATATATATATGTATGTGTGTGTGTGTGTGTGTGTGTGTGTGTGTGTGTGTGTGTTCTCAGCCTCCAAATGAATCCCTCCACCCACCGTAGGGTTGCCAGTTATTTTCATCAGTCTGATGAATAATTTTATTGTTTAATGTCTCCTGTCTGCCAAATGTCTGTCATCAGTTGGGTGTCTGGTGTTTAGTGGAGTCAGCTGTGCTGGATTTGTGTTTGTTTCTGTAGACGGATGATTCTGTCTGATGTAGTTTGTTACTTTCGAGCCAGAGGTCAGATGAGTCAAACCCCTAGAGAAGCCAATGAATGGAGAATAAATAGGTTTCTTGGGTTACCTTCACCGTCGACTGGAACTGGACAAGAGGCGGCAGAATCATTCCCAACCTTTCGTGTTAAGTCCTGCTCCTTTTATGGATGCTCTGATATTACGCTTTCATATTACCGTAATGTTCTGACCTTCCTGATTTATGATCACATGATCTTTACTTTTTTAACGCATTATTTTCAGGTAATACAGCAATAAAAATATAACTTATGTAACAGACTTTTTATGTTAACGTCTGAAGTAAGCGTTGAATACGATTTAACATCGTATGTGATCTTGTATAACTGGGTGGACATTTTTTCCTCGTACAGTGGAACCTCAACTTACAAAAGCCCCAACAAACTAAAAATACAGGTTACGAAAAACATTTTTCTCAAATTTTTGTCTCTGGACTTGTTTGTTTTTC
Source organism: Plotosus lineatus (assembly GCA_024760905.1). Classification (NCBI taxonomy): domain Eukaryota; kingdom Metazoa; phylum Chordata; class Actinopteri; order Siluriformes; family Plotosidae; genus Plotosus; species Plotosus lineatus. The sequence continues at coordinate 50,463,842 of CM045737.1, read as the reverse complement.
GAGTGTACTCATTGCAACTTTTTTTTTGGTTCAGGCTTTTAACCCTGCAGAAACATTTGTGAGCTTATAACTCTGCTAAGAAGACATGGTCAACACACACACACACACACACACACACACACACACACACACTCGCGTGTGATTCCCAGTGCAAGTGAAAAGAAGAAGCGGGCTCGTGGCATGCGATTGAGTGATATCGCAAAGGAATGTGGCCAAACCCGTCAACCATCGTTATGATATTGAAGCAGAAGCAGGCCTTAAAAGGTATCCCCTTATAATTTTTAAAGGGTTTAGGGGGTAGTATTGTGGGCCTTGGAACGAATCACACGTTTTACATGTAAAATGCGGGTCAACTTATGAAAAGTCCAGGTTGCGAAACCACTTCTAGAACGGATTAATTTCGGAAATTGAGGTACCACTGTATTGAGAGGATGAAAATAACGGTTATCTCAGCACGATGTTCGCAATACAACAGCATCAAAATGGCAGCTTTCCAGGGAAGCTTTCCATCTCCTAAAGGTTTGAAGGTTCTGTAGTTTATTTCCACTGGCAGTGCAATTCACCTCATCATGTGAGCACAGACGTGATGGGGAAATCATTCACCCTTACTCCAAACATTTATTATCGAGCATGGTGACACGAGATTCTCCCCGTCAAGCACACATTGATTATTTTAGTTTTTCTGAAATGACAGTTTCACGTAGATTGGCGTGAAAATGCAGTGTTTACACCACATGAATAGGAAAATCCCATTTTTTTGCTTTCATGTGATGTGATGGCTGGAAGAAATCATGGAATAAACCCATGAAATGACCTTTATAAAAACTCCCTGTTCAACATCCATGCAAGTGAAAAAGTATCTGTTCTGATTAAATTTCAGGAATGATTTATGTTGGGCTTTCAGAGCTTGAGTGTTTCAATCGACCAATAAGCAAATCCACAGTCTTTATTTATTTACACACACACACACACACACACATATATATACATACATATATGTGTATATATGTATGGATATATCTTCTTCTTTTCCTATCGGCTTTTCCCTTCAGGGGTCGCCACAGCGAATCATCTGTCTCCATCTCACTCTCGCTCTCACTCTATATATATATAATATAGGATTTTCTGAGTAGATCCTTCCGTAGGAGAGTGCTCAATACTTTTTGGTAGAGCAAATAACAATAAAAATAATAAAAATAAAAGGACAGGACAAGGACTTTCTATTGAAACTCCATTTATCACTACAGAGCTGTTTCGAGGGGTGGTGAAACCATCCTCTCTCTTCAGGTGATTATAGAAGAATTATTCTTTTATATTTTATATAGAAGATTATTCTTCTATAATCACCTGAAGAGAGAGGATGGTTTCACCACCCCTCGAAACAGCTCTGTAGTGATAAATGGAGTTTCAATAGAAAGTCTTTGTCCTGTCCTTTTATTATATATATATATATATATATATATATATATGTGTGTGTGTGTGTGTGTGTGTGTGTGTGTGTGTATGTAAGTATTTATGTATGAATGTATGCATGTATGCACAAACACACAGGGATCCCCCACTACTTCATGATTCAATTCAGGAAGCTGCAGTGTGCATTGCTTTTTTTTTTTTTTTTTTTTTTTTTTTAAATATTAATCGAATTAAAAAATAAGGAAATTAAGGAAGATTGGAGGAAAAAATTAAAATGCAGCCGGGGGGGCACAAGCCAGTGTTCACCCTCACGCCGCTCCCAAGCCTGGATAAATGCAGAGGGTTGTGACAGGAAGGGCATCCGGCGTAAAATTTCTGCCAAAATTCTCATGCAAATGATCAAAAACGAAATTCATACCGGATCGGTCGAAGCATGGGTTTACAACGACCGCCATCAGTGCTGGTAAGCAACAGGGTGCTGGTGGAAATTGGCTACTGTTGGTCGAAGAAGGGGAGGCGTGTACGTAGGCGGAGAGAGAAGAGGAAATGCGTGAGTCTAGGACTGAGAGTAGGGACTTTGAATGTTGGAAATATGACAGGAAAATGTAGAGAGCTGGCTGACATGATGCAGAGGAGGAAGGTGGACATACTGTGTGCTCAGGAGACCGGATGGAAAGGTAGCAAGGCTAGAAGCTTAGGAACAGGGTTTAAGCTGTTTTATCATGGTGTGGATGGGAAGAGAAATGGAGTAGGAGTCATCTTGAAGGAGGGGATGGTCAGGAATGTTCTAGAAGTGAAAAGTGTCAGACAGAGTGATGAGTCTCAAGTTAGAAATTGAAGGCGTGATGTTCAATGTTGTTAGTGCTTATGCTCTACAGGCAGGATGTGAGCTAGAAGAGAAGGAGAGGGTCTGCAGTGAGTTAGATGAAGTGATGCAGAGTACCCCCAGAGGTGAAAGGTGGTCATTGGTGCAGACTTCAACGGACATGTTGGTGCAGGCAACAGAGGGGACGAGGAAGTGATGGGCAAGTTTATTATCCAGGACAAGAACACAGAAAGACAGATGTTGATCGATTTTTCAAAAAGGATGGAAATGGCTGTGGTGAACACTTTCTTCCAGAAGAAACAGGAGCATAGGGTGACTTATGAAAGTGGAGGTAGGAGCACACAGGTAGACTACATTCTGTGTAGGCGATGTAATTTGAAGGAAGTCAGTGACTGCAAAGTAGTGGTGGGTGAGAGTGTTGCCAAACAGCATAGGATGGTAGTGTGCAGGATGACGCTGATGGTGAGGAAGGTGAAGAAGGCAAAGGCAGAGCAGAAGACACAATGGTGGAAGCTGAAAAAGGAAGAGTATAGTGTGAAGAGTGTTGAAACAGGCTTTGGGTAGTCAGGAAGTGCTTCCAGATGACTGGACAACCACAGCCAATGTGATGAGGGAGACAGGTAGGAGAGTACTTGGTGTGTCCTCTGGAAGGAAAGCAGATAAAGGAGACTTGATGGTGAAATGAGGAAGTGCAGGAGTGTGTGCAAAAGAGGTTATCTAAGAAGTGGGACATTGAGAGGACCGAAGAGAGTAAACAGGAGTACAGGGAGACACAGCATAAGGTGAAGGTAGTGGTGTCAAAGGCCAAACAGAGGGCGTATGATGATTCGTATGGGACTGCATCAAGGGTCAGCTCTCAGCCCCTTCTTGTTTGCTATGATGAAACAATATGGTGATGGACTGGCTGACAGACGAGGTTAGACAAGAATCTCCATGGATTATGATGTTTGCAGATGACATTGTGATCTGTAGTGAGAGCAGAGAACAAGTGCAGGAAAATCTAGATAGGTGGAGGTATGCCCTGGAAAGTAGGGGAATGAAGGTTCGCCTCAGTAAGACAGAATACATGTGTGTGAACAACAAGGACCCAAGAGGAACGGTGAGGTTACAGGGAGCAGAGATAAAGAAGGTGGAAGATTTTAAGTACTTGGGCTCAACAATCCAGAGCAATGGAGAGTGTGGAAAAGAGGTGAAGAAGCGTGTGCAGGCAGGTTGGACTGGATAGAGAAAAGTGTCCGGTGTGATGTGTGATAGGAGAGTATCGGCATAAATGAAGGGAAAAGTGTACAAGACGGTGATGACGCCAGCAATGTTGTATGGTTTAGAAACAGTGGCCCTGGGGAAAAGACAGGAGGCAGAGATGAAAATGTTGAGGTTCTCTGTGGGAGTAACGAAGATGGATAGGATCAGGAATGAGTCCATCAGAGGGACAGCATGTCAGAAGTTTTGGAGACAAAGTCAGAGAGGCTAGATTGAGATGGTTTGGACATGTAGGAGGAGGAGGGATAGTGGATATATTGATAGTAGGATGCTGAGGTTGGAACTACTGTGTGTCCGTCGTACTCTGTAATGTATTTATTGGTCCATGACGGCGAGCTATTTAAAAGAATCCATTTTCTGAAGCAGAAGCTTTTTTATTTAAATTTAAATCATGAACCAATCACAAGCTATTCAAATTAATTTCTTATTTAGTCTGATAAAGTTTGTGGTTTCAAACAGGAAGAAAAGCAGAGATTTATTTATTTAATTAATTAATTATTTATTTTTGCCTCTGTTGAAAGGAAGGTACAAACTCACTTGACACAGTATATAATATCAATATAATATCAAACTCAGGATATCATCTAATTATTTTTGTCCCCGAGTCAGAATAGGTTGAGATGGTTTGCTAAGATATAATTTACTAATACGTTAATCATATTATATACCGTATTCGATGTAATAAGCACCCTGCACCAATAAGCCCCCCACCCCCACCCACCCAAGTGTTTTTGATCTTCTGTCTAATAACCACCCATGTGAACTGGGAGAAAAATTGTTTATCCAACTTACCAATTTTATTCGATCAGTCTCTGTAACGGAAAACTGAGACGTTCACTGCCTGTAAAAGTGAGTTTACACGGTATTTCAAGACCCCCTGCCACTGGGGAATGTCTGTAATGTTCATCAGTAACAACACATTTAATTGTTCTGCCGTGCTTTAAAAAACAGGAAAATATTTGGCTGTGTTCTCTTGCTAAATGTCCAACAACCGATGAACCATGAGAAACTGCCACAGCAAAACTATCGGATGTGCTGAATGAATGGAGCGATGAGCCAGATATGGACCTATCAGAAAGTGATGACCAGGATTTTTCACCCAGTTCACCTGCTCACTAATTTGCTTTTGTTTGTTCGTGTTGATTGGTTCAACTTGCCATGTGCTAAAGTTGACATTCGTGTTGATTGGCTCATTTTACTTGGGAAAATGTTTAAAGGAAAAGTGAGGGAAGGAAAAGGTTTTTTTTTTTTTTTAATAAATTCTGTTTTCTGTTTATTTTCAGCTTTCATGTACAGTAAGTAATTTGGTTGATACCACAAAACGAATAACACAAATACCAGTAAAACTCTTTTATTGTTCTGTTATTATTCATGTTTTCCAACTCGATGGGAATAAGCACTTACTGTTCTACTCCACTGGTAACATTTTAATAAGCGCCCACCCACTGCAATTTTTAAGTGCCCTGGGCGCTTATGTCGAATACTGTAATTTATATTATAATATAATTATATTAACATGTATAATTAGTTATAAGGAATTATATGAACAGAAGTCAGCACGGTGGTTTAGTGATCGCATGTCTGCCTCACAGCAAGAATGTCCTGGGTTCAATTCCCAGCTTGGGCGTTTCCGTGTGGAGTTTACATGTTCTCCCCACACTTGCGTGGGCTTCCTCTGGGCTCTCCGGTTTCCTCCCACAGTCCAAAAACATGCACAGTAGGTTAATGAGCTATTCCAAATTGTTTTCAGGTGTGAGTGGTTGTGTGAGTGCTGGTCCTGTGATGGCCTGGCGAGCTGTCCAGGATGTGACCCGCCCTTGCCCAGAGTTGGCAGAGAGGGACACCAGCCTCCCCGCAACCCTAATTAGGATTGAATGGTTTTAAAAATAAATAAATGACCATATTAACATACAAAATATGTGTGTAACACATAATGTTAATCATATAAAGGTATGGAAAAAAAACTGCAAAAAAAATTACAAATGGATTAAAAATCATGTATAATAAAGTAATTCCAAAAATGAATGCGGTGAAATTTATTTTTTTATTATTTTAATTAATTTATTGATGGACTTTCGATTGTAAAGGCTTTTGTTGCAGTAACTGTTTTCCTGTACAGGAAAATTTTCATGCTGGAGAATTCCATGCATTCTTGTTTTTCAGTAAAATAAAGTGTGTGTATATATATATATATATATATATATAATTTTTTTTTTTTTTTTAATAAAAAGAAAGTTGCCGTGGAGATCCTGCTGCAGAAATGACACTTCAGCTTTAACGTGAGCTCGAACATGATCTGACTGGATCTAAATCCTAAATCGAAATGTTCTTTATCTTCTTTTCCTTTTGAATCCATAACTCCTCTGCGCTTCCGACGACACACAATCTGTTTCCGCTTCTGTACTCGACCTCAACACTTTTTTTTTTTTTTTTTTTTTTTTTATGATCGGGTCGTCACTCCGACCTCGTCCAATTTCAGTTTTATTTTATTTTGTATTTCCTCCTTTATGAGCTCCATTCTTCGGTCCAACAGTAAAACACGGCGGTCCTACTAATCCGAGTCCACAGTGTGAATCTTCTACTGTGTCAGGAGAAGCAGGTCGTAATTCCAACATAGCAGTTTCTACATATTCATGTCGGGTGTCATGTACAGTGTGTGCGTCGGATTTCTTTGAACCGCGTACACTGTCTATCGGCTTTAAAAAAGTAAAAAGGTAATCTGTAGGTTGGATTAAAGGAAGACGAATGGTATGAACCCGCCCCTCTGTGAGATAAAGACCCATTTCTAAATGTGGACTTTTTAAAAGCTCATCCTCAGCACTTCCTCTAAGCCGATATTACACCGACTCCGGCCGCACTGACGGACCATCAAAGTACTTGGCAAAAAGTATTATCGTCTCTAAATAATTAGATCTGTCGAGTCATTAATTTGGGGAGCAGGTTGGAACCAAAATGTGCGATGCAGAGCAGACTGATATTTATTGTCCCTGGTGAAGATGGTTCAGCGCTCTTTATCTCCCAAGGTGATAGAAGGAGGGTATTTCCTGTTGCCACTTCTCATTGGGAGGGAGTCTGGTTTATTTTCTAAATACAGTGGTACCTTGACTCACGAGTGTCTTTTATAATGAATTTTCCATGATATGAGCTTCCATCCACCAAAAATCCGCCCCATCCAACCAGCAAAATTTTGATTTACGAACTCTGCTGGGGAAATGCTTTTCCGACCAATTAGCCTCGTATTCCTCCGTGCTCCGAGAACGCCTTTTGCAATGCTTCTCAATTATTTTCTGTGACGCCCCTTATAGGAAGAAAAAAATAAACATTTCGCCCCCCACGCATGACTATAAATAGTGTTTACTGCACCTCATATCGTTTTTGCTCAGTGCGTTTTCCCTACATCATAGGGAACACAGTGAGAGCTCGACTGCCACCTACTGTACAGAATACGCAATTACAGTAAAACCTCCGCTGACGAACGCTTAAGCTCACGAACTTTTCGCCTCAGGAACATTAAATTTGCGAGCATAATAGTCTCTGTTGACGAACTAGTTTTCGGCGGACGAATCAAACCACGCGGTCGAACAGCGCCACAGTGGCGGCCACGAGAAGCTGACGCACGCTCACGGCGTCACAGTTCGTCACCCCCTTTCTTTGAATGCGGAAATGGTTTGTGTTTGCTAGACATTTTGGACCATACTGAGTGTACTTTTGCTATTATGGGACCGAAAAAGACCCCACGACAGGCGGAGATCATTGAAAAACACGAACGAGGTGTGCGTTTGTGTGACTTAGCGTCCCAGTACCAGTACGCTAAGTCTACCATTGCTCCCATCCTTAAGAACAAGGAAGCTATTAAGGGTGCGTGTGTGGCTAAGGGTGTTTCCAAACAGTAGGCGTTTCCAAACTCTCCTTCCAAACAGTAAGTCCCTCCCTCCCTCCCCTCCTCCTCCCTCCCTCCTCCTCCCACTCCATTCCATCAAGCCATCAACTACCATCACAAAGGTAAATAAAACGACTTTATTATACAGTACAGTTTATTTCTTTAATTACAATACAATAGCACATTTATTATACATAAAATAAGGTATATTTTCATGTAGTTTTAAGGCTTATTTAGTAAAAAATTATGTTTTATGGGGACCTGGGAACGGATTATTCTCATTTTAATGGTTTCTTATGGGAAATAAATGTTCGGAAGACGAACTTTTCGCCTTACACACACTTTCTGGGAACCAATTATGTTCATGAGCTGAGGTATCACTGTAGATTTAATTCTAGTACAGTATGGCAAAAAAGCTTGTTCCCCAGTGTCATACGTGCCCCCTGGTATCACACTGGACCTCTCCACTATTTGAGAAGCACTGGCCATGTGGGAGCTCACCACAAGCTTTTCCTCGCTGGCATTCGTAGTGTGCACATGCATGAAATTCTCTTCCTCTTCTGTTGCACACCACCTCATGCCTGCCCAAATAACATCATTGCAGCAGTCGATAATTGGAAGGGTTATTTGAGTTATTCTTTATTCTTGTTTTTTATCATTTACAATGAATTACTATTAATGTTAATGCATATAATAATAATAATAATAATAATAAATATTTATCGTTTTTACATTTTTAACTTTAATATATTAGATGAAATATATGTGCTTGTGTCAGGCTATATGAGTTTGGGAGGGGTTTGAATAGATTAATTGGTTTTCTGTTATTTCCAATCGGAATTTTTGTTTTATCTAACGAACATTTTGAATTATGATGTCCCTTGGAACGGATTAATTTCGTAAGTCAAGGTACCACTGTATTTGGTTTGTTGGTTTGGTTTCATCATCCTTTTCCTCTCATCCAAAGAACCCCCAGCGTGGGCCAATCATTCCGGAAGATTCTTATAAAGTGACTGGCAGTCTTCTAGAGACCGGAAATCGTACATCGTAACTCAAAGGTGTGTTTACACGGTCTTTGTTGTAAACACGTTTGATTTACGGTGTACAATTCCTTCTTGATGATCTGGCGGTTTGAAGACTTTTGTGATGATTCACGAAGAATTCTTGTAATTTACAGAGTTTTTCCTCTGTCAGGAGGTTGAGCCAAACAGATCTTTTAGTAAAATTAGAATCGGTGTACAGTAGGCCCTTGACTATTCGCGGTTTTGCATTTGCGGTTTGAGTATTCACGGACTGCTGAGCAGCTCGCACGTGATTCAAATTCAGCTAATGGCTGTCCTCCTTCCTGCTGATTGGTTGCGGTGATGTAAAGCCCGCTTTTCCTCATTCGCGTACAAGTTGGCAATGAGCCTTTTTTAGTGTGTTTTTATTACCAGTTAAGTTCTATGATGTCACTCAAACACCTGCTTAAGCACCAGAAAAAGGTAATGAGGTTGGATGTCTCTTCTGAAGAAATAAGACTCTCTCTGGAAGAAACGACAGTTTCCTGTGAAGTCACGTCATTGCTGAAGAGGAACTGTTGTAAAACACTCCACTATTCATGTCTTTATAAATTATTATTCCAGTACATGACCTAAGGTAATGTTTAAAATGTTTGTGTGTTATATTTTATTTACTTTGTTGTAGCATGTTTCTCATTTTGTTTTGTTTCTCCAATTTATTACATTTCTTGTTCTTTTGTCCTTTTGTTATGGTCTGTTTTGGGGTACTTTGATTTTGGAGCTGTGCACTTACTGTTTACTTCCTGAGGGGCATAGCTGAGCTGCTCAGAGCACACACACCTTAATTCACTATTCTCATTTACTCACAATAAACAAAACCACGCTCAGCTCTGCACCCAGAGGATTAACTCACATCAACGTCACTGCTTCTTTGGTTTGTAACGCCGCTTACTCTATCACTCTAAACTGCTGCTTTGTACTTTGGCTCGGGGGGCGTGGCTGAGCTGCTCGGACTTAATGCAGTTAATACCAGAATTTAGTCGTGTCATGCCTAATGCAATACAGTACGTTCCTCTAGTGGGCATTTTTGAAAACTACAGTGCTCATCATCATCTTCCGCTTAGTCCAGGGTCGGGTCGCGGGGTCAGCAACCTAAGCAAAGAGGTCCAGACGTCCCTCTCCCGAGCCACTTCCTCCAACTCTCCCGGGGGACACACCGAGGCGGTCCCAGACAAGCCGAGAGACATAGTCCCTCCAGCGTGTTCTAGGTCGACCCCGGGGTCTCTTCCCGGTTGGACATGCCCAAAACACCATACCAGGGAGGCGTCCGGGGGGCATTCTGACCAGATGCCCGAGCCACCTCAACTGGCCCCTCTCAATGCGGAGGAGCAGCGGATCTACTCCGAGCTCTCCCCGGATGTTGGAGCTTCTCACCTTATCTCTAAGGGAGAACCCCGCCACTCGGCGAAGGAAGCTCATTTCAGCCGCTTGTATCCTTGATCTTGTTCTTTCGGTCATTACCCAAAGCTCGTGACCATAGGTGAGGGTTGGAACGTAGATCGACTGGTGATTTGAGAGCTTCGCCTTACGGCTCAGCCTTCTTCACCACGACGGACCGGTACAGGCACCGCTTAACAGCAGAGGCTGCAGCGATCCGTCTGTCGATTTCTCGCTCCATCCTTCCCTCACTCGTAAACAAGACCCCAAGATACTTAAACTCCTCCACTTGGGGCAGGACCTCATTCCTGACCTGGAGGGTGCATTCCACCATTGTCCGACTGAGAACCATGGCCTCGGACTTGGAGGTACTGATCTTCATCCTGTCTACTTCGCACTCGGCTGCGAATCGCTCCAATGAGAGCTGGAGGTCCCGACTTGATGAAGCCAAAAGGACAACATCATCCGCAAAAAGCAGAGACGATATCCAATGGCCACCAAACGAGAACCCCTCATCGCCTCGACTACACCTAGAAATTCTGTCCATAAAAATTATGAACAGAATCGGTGACAAACGACAGCCTTGGCGGCCTCCAAGTCCCACTGGAAACGAATCCGACCTGCTGTTACCAATACAGACCAAACTCTGGCTCCGGTGATACAGCGACCGAATAGCTCGTAGCAACCGGTCCGGAACGCTGTACTTTCGGAGCACGCCCCACAAGATCGTTCGAGGGGCACGGTCAAAAGCCTTCTCCAAATCCACAAAGCACATGTGGACAGATTGGGCAAACTCCCATGCCCCCTCCAGAATCCCGTGGAGCGTATAGAGTTGGCCAAAAGTGCTACGGCCAGGACGAAAACCACATTGTTCCTCCTGAATCCGAGGTTCGACTATCAGTCAGATCCTCCTCTCTAGTACCCCTGCATAGACTTTCCCACGTAGGCTGAGGAGTGTAATTCCTCGATAATTGGAACACACCCTCCGGTCCCCCTTCTTAAAAATTGGGACCACCACCCCAGTTTGCCAATCCAGAGGTACAGCCCCTGATGACCACGCGATGTTGCAGAGACGTGTCAACCAAGACAGTCCGACAACATCCAGAGCCCTAAGATATTCCGGGCGGATCTCGTCCAACCCCGGAGCTCGACCACTGAGGAGCTTTTTGACAACCTCAGTGACCTCCACTCCAGTGATGGGCGGACCCGAACCCCCAGGGTATTCCTTTTCCACAGAGGGCGTGTTGGTGGGATTGAGGAGGTCCTCAAAGTATTCCCTCCACCTCTCGACGACATCCCCAGTCAAGGTAAGCAACTCCCCACCTCCACTGTAAACAGTGTTTGTGAAGAACTGCTTCCCCCTCCTGAGGCGTTGGCTGGTGGTCCAGAACCTTTTTGAGGCCAACCGATAATCACTCTCCAGGCCCTCACCGAACTCCTCCCACGCCCGAGATTTTGCATCTGCGACAGCCTCGGCTGCAGCACGTTTGGACTGCCGGTACCCGTTTGCTGCCTCAGGAGTCCCACAGGCTAATAAAACCCGATAGGCCTCCTTCTTCAGCTGGACGGCCCCCTTCACCGCAGGTGTCCAACACCGGGTTCGGGAAGCACCGACGACCTTACAGCCACAGCTATGGGCTGCCGCCTCAGCAATGAAGGCACGAAACATGGCCCATTCGGATTCCATGTCCCCCGCCTCCTTCAGGACGTGGTTGTAGCTCTGCCGGAGGTGGGAGTTAAAGGCCTCTCGGACAGGGGACTCCGCCAAACGTTCCCAGCAGACCCTGATTACACGCTTGGGCCTGCCAGGTCTGGAAACTGTAACTTCCAGAAACTACAGTGCTGTATGCTTATAAACAGAATGCACTGAAAGGTGTTTTATGCATATGCTGTATAATGTTTACATTTTAGCATCAATAAATATAACAGTAAAAATTTAAAAGTTTTTCTTAATCATTACTACATTTTACTACATTAATACTAGTCCTTCTCAAAAAAATTAGCATCTTGTGATGAAGTTCATTATTTTCTGTAATGTACTGATAAACATTAGACTTTCATATATTTTAGATTCATTACACACAACTGAAGTAGTTCAAACCTTTTATTGTTTTAATATTGATAATTTTGGCAAAAAAGTAAAGAAAAACCAAAAATCCCTATCTCAAAAAATTAGCATATTTCAGCAGACCAATAAAAGTGCTTTTAATACAAAAAAGTCAACCTTCAAATAATTATGTTCAGTTATGCACTCAATACTCGGTCGGGAATCCTTTTGCAGAAATGACTGCTTCAATGCGGCGTGGCATGGAGGCAATTAGCCTGTGGCACTGCTGAGGTGTTGTGGAGGCCCAGGATGCTTCGATAGCGGCCTTAAGCTCATCCACAGTGTTGGATCTGGTGTCTCTCAACTTTCTCTTCACAATATCCTACAGATTCTCTATGGGGTTCAGCTCAGGAGAGTTGGCAGGCCAATTGAGCACAGTAATACCATGGTCAGTAAACCATTTAGCAGGGGTTTTGGCACAGTGAGCAGGTGCCAGGTCGTGCTGAAAAATGAAATCTTCATCTCTATAAAGCTTTTCAGCAGATGGAAACATGAAGTGCTCCAAAATCTCCTGATAGCTAGCTGCATTGACCCTGCCCTTGATAAAACACAGTAGACCAACACCAGCAGCTGACATGGCACCCCAGACCATCACTGACTGTGGGTACTTGACACTGGACTTCAGGCATTTCCTTCTCCCCAGTCTTCCTCCAGACTCTGGCACCTTGATTTCCGAATGACATGCGCAATTTGCTTTCATCCGAAAAAAGTAGTTTGGACCACTGAGTAACAGTCCAGTGCTGCTTCTCTGTAGCCCAGGTCAGGAGCTTCTGCCACTGTTTCTGGTTCAAAAGTGGCGGTGGCTCTGGATGTTTCTACTCCAGACTCAGTCCACTGCTTCCACAGGTCCCCCAAGGACTGGAATCGGCCCTTCTCCACAATCTTCTTCAGGGTCCGGTCACCTATTCTGGTTGTGCAGTTTTTTCTTCCACACTTTTTCCTTCCCACAGACGTCCCACTGAGGTGGCTTGATAGAGCACTCTGGGAACAGCCTATTCGCTCAGAGATTTCTTTCTGTGTCTTACCCTCTTGCTTGAGGGAGTCAATGATGTCCTTCTGGACAGCAGTCAGGTCGGCAGTCTTACCCATGATTGTGGTTTTGAGTAATGAACCAGGCTGGGAGTTTTTAAAAGCCTCAGGAATCTTTTGCAGGTGTTTAGAGTTAATTGGTTGATTCAGATGATTAGGTTAATAGCTCGTTTACAGTACCTGAACATCATATGCTAATTTTTTGAGATATGAATTTTGGGTTTTCATGAGCTGTATGCCAAAATCATCAGTATTAAAACAATAAAAGATCTGAAATATTTCAGTTGGTGTGTAATGAATCTAATATATATGAAAGTCTAATATTTATCAGTACATTACAGAAAATAATGAACATCACAATATGCAATTTTTTTGAGAAGGACTAGTACTGTATTAATAAGTAAGACTGTCTATAGAATGTGTTTAAGAAGCATATTTTAGCGCATGTAATAGATACATAGTATTTTACTTACAGCTGCTCATTCGCACATGTGATGTCATCCATGGGGTTTTACTTCCGGGTACAGAACTCGTGGATTATCTCGATTCGCGGGAGGGCCCGGAACCGAACCCCCGCGAATGTCAAGGGCCCACTGTATGAATCTCTGCAGGTGCCGGTGTTGGGGCATTCCAGTCCGGTAGCACCCCTCTCAGTGACATCACGGAGCATGGCGGCCATGTGATGAACTGGCAAGGAATTGTGACACAGTGACACAGAGTCGGGCTTTCAGTAGCCCATTGCTCAACTGTCTATCCCATTACATGGGACATCCCATAATAATAAGCGCAAAGGAACCTCCACTTCAGCACAGAAATGGGTTCAGCAGTAAAGAATTCAGTAATTCTGCAGTTGTTTTAAGCCTGTACACAGATCTACGTGTTCTATCTGGAGCTCAGGTCCAAGAACCTCGTTTGCGTATCGCTGAGCTTTTTCGCCTTTAAAGGAAGATTCGCCGAAGAAATATTAAAATAATAAAACAATTCCTAATTGCCCCCCCCCCCCCCCCCTGTTCTGGTTTGTTAGTAGTGTGGGACGTTGGTGTAGTAGTTAACACTTCAGACCTTCTTGCTGTGAGGCAGAGGTACGAGTCCCAAGTTCAGCGAGTTTTTAAGTTCTATCTGGGTATTTGTGGTTTTCCTCAGGTGTTTCCTGTTTCCTTCCACAGTCCAAAGCTGTACATTAGACTAATTGGCTGTTCAAATCACACTGTGTGTGTGTTTCCTTGCGCTGATGTGGTGATCTGATGAGGGTTTACCCTGGTTTGACCCAGAGTTAGCTGAGAGAGGCTCCACCCAATCTGTTTGTGATCATGTAAAAAAAATTGCGAATTGCCATTTTATGTTTATTTGATGGCCACCATGGGGAGACGTTTTATTATAACCATGTCATGCTCTAATACTCTGTCCCTGACGAGAAATCTAGCCGTCTGTGAGTGTTTCAAGTAGAGTTAAAATGAATTACTCGCTGTATCTCAATCTATGTACAGAAAGCCCCCGTTATTTGCTGGGGTTACGTTCCTCCCACACCCGTCATGATGACGCATATGTATAATTTGCCGGGGCTGCCGCTAATTCAGTGCTTCTCAAAGAGTGCTCCCCCATGGAGGTCGTGGTGTGATGCCAGGGGGAGCACGTATGACCCTGGGGAACATGTTCTTTTGCCATACTGTACTAGAATGAAGTGTTTATTATTTAATGCTTTTTTTAAATAATAATACAAATAATACTATTTATAGTTGCGCTTGGGGGTCGTGAAATGTTTTGGGGTTTTTTTCCTAGAGAGGGCGTCACAGAAAATAATTGAGAAGCACTGCACTAATTTAATAACATTATAAAAAAAGCCTTTGAGAGCAAAATCTGTGAGTGTGTGGGGGGCTTACTGTAATCCAATTCTTAAATTATTTTATGTAGACAAAGATCAAAATATTGTGCTCTTTACAGGTGTTTATTTCTTTGTGTTCTTCCAGCTGTGGGAAATTTCTTCCGGAGAAATGCTTTTGTCGGTCCTCTTTGACATCAGCATCATGTCTGTCACTCTTGATCCCTGTGAGTACTTCTTGTTCTGTGGAGGAAGTGATGGAAATATCTTCCAGGTGTCCCTTTATAATACGGTAAGTGCAGATACCTCCAGGGGGGGGGGGGTTCTTCATGATTTCATGTGGTGGTTTGTTTCTTAGTTTGTCTATGTGTGACTTTTTGTTTTGACATTTTGGATGTGATCTCTTAATGGGATCGTGTAAAAAAAAAAAAAAAGAGAGAAAAAACAATCAATTAAGTTGAGTAAATGCAAATAATGTGAATGAATGTTCTTTAGATGCCCACTAGGGGGAGACATTTCATTATAATTATGCCAAGTTATACAGTAATGATGCTTACAGTTTGGGTGGATCTTTCCAGTTGATCAATGCACATGCTGTCAGTGTTGTTGTTTTGTTTAATATTAATTTTGAAAGTAATATGGATTTTTTTGTGTTTGTGTAAATTTAATATGAACTTGCATTTTTTAAATGTTTTTTGGAGTTAGAGGGTTAAACTTATTGCTCTTTTTTTTTTTTGTTTTTGGACCATATCTGGGGTCAGAAATCACATCAATATTTTAAGATGGTGCTGTGAGGTGAAGGTGGATGTAAGTGTGAAGTGTGCTTTATTACACAGGGCAGATAGTGAGCCAGCCAGTAAACAATCCTCAGATAAACAATAAACAGGGTAGAAAAATAAGAAAGGGTCAGACGATTAGCATTGAACATGAATAGGGCAAAGCAGGATCTCAGAAAGCACAGAACGACTGCGGTGTCCATGTGCCATACTGTCAATATCAGTAAACGGAGCCAAGTCTCTGAGGGGTGCAGGTCACGGAGGATATTTCTGGTCTGTGCTTTCAGAGTGGTGAGTTGTGGTTGAGCCCAGATGTGTGTAATCAGAAATTGGGTTACTGTGTGTGCGCGTGTGTGTATGTATGTGCGTGCAAGTGTAAGTGTGTATATGCATGCGAGTGTGTGTGTGTGTATATGCATGCGTGTGTGTGTGTATGCGAGAGTGTGTGTGGAATGTGTGAGAGGGATTTAATTAAGTAATTAAATTTATCAAATCTACATATTTATAGAGTTTGTTGGATCAGGCTGATAACAATTTTAATAAATGTATCATTAAATCATGACATAGTTGCCGAAAATTCGCCAGTGGGAACTTTTTGTTTGCTATAACACAGCACCAGCATACTGGCTGTCAAGGCTGCTTTGAGGTAGGAGCTTCATTTTTGGCTTTGTAGGCAAGTGTTAGTGTTTTAAATAGAATGCGAGCAGCTACAGGAAGCCAGTGGCAAGATTGTAACAATGGTGTGAGAAAATTTGGAAAGGTTGAAAACAAGCCGTGCAACTGCATTCTTGATCATTTGCAAAGGTCAAATAACATTATAGAGGCAGGAGTGAACTGCAGTAGCCTAGTCTTGAGATGACAAGGGATTGAGCAAGTATCTGAGTAGCCTTGCCAGAAAGAAATGGATGAATCTTTTGAATATTAAAGAGAAGAAATCTATATGATTGAGAAAGATTAATGATATGAAAAAGGACCGTCACTCATCCATGGTTACTCTAAGACTTCGTGCAGTGCCTGAAGAGGAGCTCACAGCATTTTCTAAGGAGATTGCAAGATCTTCGGTGGGGCTGAGTCAGCTGGGATTAACAGGAATTCACTCTTGCCGGGATTAAGCTTTAGCTGGTAAGCTCCGATCCACGAGGAGATATTTGCCAGACTTGCAGAGAATTTGGACACAAACATCATTATCTGAGGGAGGAAAAGAGAGAACAAGTTTTGTATAATCTGCATAGCAGTGGTATGAGAACCCATGTGAGGATATGACCTCACCAGGGAACTTATTTCTAGAGAGAACTGAAGTGGACCAAGAACTAAGCCTTGGGGGGAACCCCAGTGGAAAAATGGCATGGAAGGGATGTGGATCCCCTCATGTAACCATCCAGGTAGGAACCAACCCACTACCATGCTACACCACAAATTCCTCGACTCTTAAGGATGGACAAGAGTCTTGTGGTTGACCATGTCAAATGCTGTTGAATGGTCAAGTAAGATGAGGACTAATGACATCTTGACTATGATCACATCGCCCCACCCATTGGACACACTTTCAGCAGTTGACCCAAGTTAGCATTAGCACCCTGACCATTCTGCTGCGAGACAGCTGCATTTGCGTCAAGTTGGGATGCACTGACTTCTTTCCATCATTGTCAGAACAAGGTTTCACATTTTGTGCCAACAGCACTCTTCTGTGGGATAGGTTCTATGTCTGGCCTAGCTTTTGCTCCCTTTGAGAATGAGACCTGAACTACCACAATCCCGTCGCCATTTTACTCTTTGTTCTTCCCTGGATCTCTACTGCTCAGACCCTCCGGTCTTGGCAGTAAATTCATCCCTTGCCAGAGTTGCTCATATTTTTTAATCCTGTGCATTTCCCCCACTTTCAACACTTCAACTTTGAGAACTGATGATCAGCCACCTGTAGTGTCCTATAAAGCATTACAACACAAGATAATCTGGCTTCGTTTCAAATTGATAGGCTACATTTCTGAGTGATGACAGAAAGAAGTATTTACTGATGGTTTAGCACGAGTCATGACAAGAACTGATGCTTCTGTAGCATACGAGCCAAAGAATACTTCAGTGGATGTGATCCAGGCATGGCGTACATGACGACTACATGTCTAGTTTCTCCCTCTTGTCTGGTTCTTCCAACATTACTATTAAATACTAAAGGAGCGATAATTTGATGTTTCGTGCCTAAATGTTGTTACACTGTTGAATTTAGTGCTGCGTGCTGGATTTTCTGATGAGCCGGTCTTTCCCTACCACCTCCATGCACAGTGCAATCTCTGCCCATCATGTTCTGTCTCAGAGCGCATTGAACCTTTCAAGCAACCAATCAGAGATGCATATAGTGGAAAGACCATAAATGGGAGGAGGAAATTAAACAAGTCGTTCAGCACACGCCACCCAACATCAATGTTTCAGGCGGAGGTACATGAGGGAGCAGCTTCCTGAAGAACTGTGGAGATTTTTGGATGAAGAATCAAACTTTGGTGTTCCAGTAGTTTCAGAAGTGAAAAATAAAGATGATAACGTGGAACATGGGGATATCGGATCTGTGAAGAAGCTGCTGTTCTCTGGAGTTGCAGATGGCGCTGCATGCCTTTTTGTGTTTTTATTATGATTATTTATTTGGAGATTATCTTGTTCGGGCCGCAGTCTTTACTAATCAAGTCTTAAGACATGTTCAAAGTAGCGTCTTCATTAAAAAAAATCAAATGCACTTCAGAGACACCCACTTGCGATACCGTCTCTACTGAAGTGTATTTGGACCCACAGGTCATTTCTTCACAAATTCATCTTTGTTTTCCAACTTTGGATGAAGCACCATGTTCTATAAGCCATTGTTGTTTTCCTTTGAGAGAAATATGAATTTAAGAGCAGAAGGTTGATACTCAGCAGACAGAACCTTTGTTTGTTTCTTCAGTAGCATTGATTCACTATGATTTGTTCATCTCTGTGTAAGAGCACTTCGTCCTGGCTTTTATTTTTACTTCTGTTTTTGTGTTTTCTGATGTGTGAAGGTTAAGGCACAAACAGAAAAAGCATACGTAGTGCTAAGCAGGAAGGATGTCAGAACGAACGTTGGCCTTGACGAGTCACTTATGTTCTTTCATTTCTATCCATCTTTAAAGAGGATGACGCCATCAAAGGGAATTTTCAGCTATATCCATAAAGGGGTCCAGGTCGTGGCTTGGGTTGAGGATTTTGTATCAATTTTGGTAAATAAATAGTTTTGTTGAAGTTTGTGCTAGAAATAAGTATTCTTCTTTTTTAACATACATAGACTGGAACATTTAGATTTACAAAGCAATATCCTGATTAATGTTGATGTCTCTGACAATGTCTTACATACACACTCGATGTTCATGTGAAAGTGGTTTGCTGAGAGAGATACCTGTCCATGCCTGGCCTGTTCGATAGTCTGAGACACAACAACTAATTAATTTCGAAGATATTCTATAAGGGCTAAAACTGGGTCAAAAGCAGCACATCACTATAAGAACTTCAATGAAGTGGCTGGAGTAGTCCTTTGGACTACATTTGAGCATCACCACCACCATCATCTTTCTTGTAAACCATCTCTACCTCAATTTCAAATTTTGACCCAGAACTGGATACAGCACACAGCCTTCTTATTTGCTGCCATCTTTCCTCTGGGCTGCACTGTTCCTTCAGGTCAGGGTGTTGTAGAGGGTGTGGCATGGATTAAGGTGAGGTCCCACTGTTACTACCAGTATCATCATCTTTCATGTACCTGTGGTTTTTTTTTTGTTGTTTTGTTTTTTTTGGGGTTTTTTTTTTTGTTTTTTTTTTTTTTTCATGTATACCTTCCAGTCCCCTTTATCAATGCATGTACTCCTTCCTAGTCCCTCCATTGTGTCTTGGGTCGACCACAGGGTCTCTGATTGGTTGGACATGCATGAAGCACCACAAAGTGTTCTGGAGGCATCCTAATCAGGTGTGCAAGTCACCAATTAGTCCATTTATGTCCAGTGTTCAAGACTTTGGATACCGATAGAGTCTTCAGTATTTTTGCAAGTTTCCGGAATGCTTGCGGCTACATAAGGATTGAGCCGTACCACCACCAACCATGAGGGCGCGATAGCAAATAATTTACCAGTCATGAAGAAATTTAAGTAACAGCAAAACTTTCTGAAGAGATGTTGTGTGTGTTTTTGACATTATAAACATCTAAGTGATGTGTATATACTTCAGCACAGGAACCAACATTTGATCCAGAACAGCTGGGAGATGATTAGATGAACATGAATGGCGGACGTTAGTAGACAGACTTGTTTTTGTCAATATTAGGTTCCTGTGTCATTGGCGGAAAAGTTGCATGCAGAAATGTATGTCATGATCTCATAGCTCACGGTCTCTGCCTTCCACACAAACTCTGCATTTTCCTATTTTTACATAAATACATTACCGTCTACTCCACCATTCCCATGTTTGTACCTAATTATCTCTGACCTACTCCCCTAGTGGATATATGGCTTATGGTCAGTGTGAATGATATACGACATTACAGGGATACCATGACTTATGAGTGTCTTTTATAACAAATTTTCCAGGATACAAGCTTCAATCCCACCAAATATCTGCCCCATCCAATTAGCAAAATTCTGATTTACAAGCTCTGCTGGGGAAGTGGTTTTTCCGGGCCGATTAGCCTCGTATTCTTCCACGTCTGTTCCTCCACGCTCCAAGAAAACTCTGTGCAGTACTTCTCAATTATTTTTTGTGATGCTCCCTATAGGAAGAGCCCCATCGCCCCGCACGCTAATATAAATAGTGTTTACTGCACTTCATATCGTTTGCTCAGTGCTTTTTCCCTACACCATAGGGAACACAGTGAGAGCACCACGCGCCACTGCCACCTACTGTAGAGGATGCGCAATTACATTTAATTCTAGTACATTAGGACTAAGGGCCAAGGGGGGCACGCCCCACTATTTGAGAAGCATTGGCCTTGTGGGAGCTCACCATGAGCCTTTCCTCACTGGCATTTCTAGCGTGCACAAAATTCTCCTTCTCTGTAACGCACCACCTCAAGCCCTACTCACGTGACATTTTTGCCGCAGTCGATGGTCAGAAGGGTGAGTTGACTTATTGTTTATTCTTGTTTTATCATTATTAATGTTAATGTACATGTATTATAATTATTATAATAAGATATTTATTGTTTTTGCATGTTTATCTTTAATATATTGGGTCAAATATACGTGTTTGTGTCAGGTTATATGATTTTGGGAGGCGGCTGGAACGGATTAATTGGTTTTCTATTATTTCTGATGGGAATTTTTGTTTTATCTAATGAACATTTTGACTTACGAGCTCGCCCTCGGAACAGATTAATTTCCTAAGTCAAGGTACCACTCTATATGGACGCTGTCGATGAACTGTATGAAACAGACTTCATTACTTTTCTATGTAAAAGGAGCAGAAGATTCTACAAACCTCCAGGACATATACCAAGTGGATCATTGCCAACCTGTATAACTTCTCTATGTTCGTCAGCTTTAGATAAACCAGTAATGACTCTGTGAGACGTTTCCTGACGGATCAGGCTCTTCCTCGGTCTGGGAGAGATTTGTGTTTGAAGAAGTTGAAAGTTTTTTGGATGTGTATCAGAGTGCACAGCATTTTATTCAGCTCAACACATTCCATGAGATTTTTTTTTTTTTTTTCATCGATCACATCAAAGGGAAACTCTTAGCCAACTGATGGAAGAAAAGAAATGAATTAAATGTGAATTGCAAGCAGAATTACTGCAGAATGTGAGCGCCGTCACTGCTGCAAGTGTTCAGGCATTACGTGCACACACAGAGAGCTAATGAACCTGTCCATCCTGTACAAGGCTGTCCAGTGCAGTGAATCACTCGCATTATTGCCAGGACACACGTCATTAATCTGGAGAAAAAATGTGATGCTCTGTATTGTCTCTATAGAGTCTTCAGTAGTTTCTAGCTCAGCAGCCACCGATTTATTCATTTTATACAGTCTGACAGCTTTAAAGGTACTGAAATAAAGCACATAAAGTGCTGAGGTTAATACTGAATTTCTTTTATTTGTGCTATCCGCCCGCCCACTTCTATACAGGAACTCAGACCCTTATGATTTGGTTAGTGTTGCTTGAACGTGACAGGGAAGAGAGTGTGCGTCATTGCTCCTTTGCCAAGACCTCAACCAATCAGCTCTCATGGGCTCCTTGCCACGTTTAGTCATGTCCATCACTCAGGACTTGAAATTGTACACTCCTGATATAACCGCAAACACTTTACTGTTATTGTTAAATTTAGGAAATAGGAATGGCTTGAAATATTCTAAATTTCATCTACTGTTAAAACTCCTCTGATGGATTGCAGGGCTGATGATGTAGATTCAGCTGTTTGGGGACTTCTCTCATTCATTCAGTCATTCATTTTCTGAACCGCTTAACCCTAATTAGGGTCGCAGGGAGGCTGGCACACATCTCAGCCGAACGGGGCGAGGGCAGAGTACACCCTGGACAGCTTGCCAGGGTGTCCTAGGGCAGAAACACGCTAACGGCTATGCAGCTCCTCTTTGCAAAAGTCAGCAGTGGTTCTTTTACATGAAGCTCCCACCACAGACAGTGACATGACGTGGCATGACATGGCGGGCCTTTGATAACTCGGTTAGCTGCACTGGGGGATTAATGTTAATGTACATGTATTATTATTAAATATTTATTGTTTTTACATTTTTATCTGTGAAATATACGTGTTTGTGTCAGGTTATGAGTTTGGGAGGCGATTGGAACGGATTAATTGGTTTTCTATTTCTGATGGGAATTTTTGTTTTATCTAAAGAACATTTTGACTTATGAGCTCGCCCTCGGAACGGATTAATTTCGTAAGTCAAGGTACCACTGTACGTGAGTCGTAATTAAACAAATTCTGTTTCTGTTACTCGTTTCAATCCCAAATGACTTAATTAAATGCAGACTGCCTTTTTTTTAGTTCCACTCTGATCCACCATGTTCTATCATTTAATTTGTGAGTAGGACAGTCGTGGTAAAAGGTCTCATTACATTAAGGACTGGCCATGCTATAAGAATCTGCTTCCTGGCTGAAGAAGTGCGGACCATTAAAGCTTTTATCAAGCCAACAAAATGTGTTTTACCTCCTGTTCATATAGCACTGAAAAATGAAAGTAGATTCAAGGAAATAATTTCAGTAAAAATAAGATAAAGGAAGGAGATGGATAAAGATCCAGGAATCGAGCAGGTTTTGAATGACAGAACTGCGGGGAATCTGTTCAAGAATGTCTCTGAAAATTGTCTTGCCTCTGGAGTTCAGCTCCAGAACCATGAAATCAACATATTTTCAAAGATTTCATTTCTAAATTCACATTCAAATGATTAAAATTTTTAAGAAATTGTTTGGAGGTCTTCCGCTTGGTAAGCCATGAGGTAAAAACCACGATTCTGTAAGAGTTTAATACGAAGTTTGAGCTCGTCAACATTCCACAGTGATATCATTGTTTAAATAAATCTGAGACCAAAATAGTATGATGGAGAATGCAGACTTACTTTACTCCAAAAAAAAAAGAGCTTAAAACAGAGAAACAGGTAAAGAGGGGGGAGATAAACAGTCGTGATCTGTGATTGGTTGTGGGTGGGACTCTGGTTATCAGTGATTAGTTTCACCACAGTTCAGCTACATTATGGCAAAACCTGTTTTTTAAACTTGTAGAACATTGGTGGTGATGAGACCTAAATGTGACTTCAGTACTGTGAGCATTAAAGAAATCGAAAACGTTGGAAATCTAGTGATGAAATTTTGGGGTTTGGAACACAAGCAGCTTTGGCCCCAAAATGGTGACTGACACCAGACTTAATCTTTTAACGCCCAGCAGGACCATATGGTCCTCTTTAAAAATGCCAATAACTACTAGACACTTGCTGCTGCTGTTCAGAATGTGTTCTGTACTTGTCGTAGCATCACCTGATGCAACACAGCTTGGTCTCACGTGACTCAATCAGTTGTGAGACGACCTTGAGTGCGCAGGCTTGTGTTCACAAATTTGAGTGTTATTATTTGTTATTATTAGTGTAAGAAATGTGTTTGGGATGTTACCTGAGGCCTTTTTTGATTACGAAAAACTAGTGATGTTTTAACCCTTTAATGCCTGAATTATTTTTTGCTGTTAATAAACAACAGATTATTTCACTGTTTACTGAGAATCACTGAGTGATGCGTACAAGTGAAAATCAGAAACACGACCCTTTTAGGTCAGTAGAACCGTTTCATTGTGCAATAATATTCTGTTCCTACTCACTGGATAAGAGCAGTCATGCATTCTGATTGGCTACTTTACTACTAGGATATCACTTTATATACCATTAGTAGGCACGCTACAACAAAGAAAAACTGAAGCAGTCATAGCTTGTGCTAAACTAGCTGCTAATGCTGGATCTTTTGATTTTGAACTTATTTGATATAAAGCAACAACATGTGGAATGAAATGCATCGTAACTAGTGGTACAAACAGAAATGCGGCTAGCTGGAGAAACTTCCTTTTATTTTAATTGCGTAGGGTCGGCATGCTAAATTTAACTGGGTGGATCTTCCACTCATTCTCAGCCAATTGAACAAAAACCAAAGAGATTGGCATGAAAGTATTTATTTATTTTTTTTTAATAAACAATTTAGGCATATTTTTGCATTCTAAATATGGGGTTATGCGCTCCACGCTAACCGTTTCATTACTTTTCATTTCATTGATGCAATGAATATTTTCTATAACTTAATTAAAATAATAAAAATGCTTTATTTTTCACATTCCAGTCAGTGTGAGTAAAATCAATCAGTTATTCCACTCCCTCTCATTGGAGAGCACTGATAGGCTGATACACAGTTGTGTTTAAAATAACAGCAGTGTGTTTAAAAAGGGAATAAAGCTCAAAATCCTGATAAAAGTTTTTAATTCCAGATATACAGATGCATTGGGACATGGCACTTTCGATTCCAAATCAAAACCTGAAGATAAACAAATATCAAATTAGTTTTTATTCCTTTTAAAGAAATAAAATAAAGTGAATATTGGACTGCCAGAATGATCGGAGTCTGTTTCCTCTTTACAAACTCAACCCTTTAGTGTATAAAATGAAAAGCGGTTGAGGGTTCTGTTTGTTTTCCTTTGAATCTCTGAACTCATTTATTTATACAAACACTGGTTCTGAGTCCTGCCGCACATCTGGGTTACATGGAGTCGACCACCTTCTGTTACCTGTGAGTAGGTGTTCCAACCCAGGATGATTCCGCCGCTCCAGAACCTCAATCTCATTGGCCCAGAACCGAAATGTTTCCCATTTACTGGTGTGTTTGGGGTCGTTGTCTTGTTGGAACCCATTTCAAGGGCATTTCCTCTTCACGTGTTCTGATGGATTTGGACTGATCCAGGATCCCTGAGATGTGATAAATAGACCCGACGCCGTAGTATGAGAAACCAGGCAGTGGTGGTCTAGTGGTATAGGGTGCTGGATCGCTGATCCAAAGGTTGGTGGTTCGAGTCTCACTCTCCACAAGGTTGTCACTGTCGTCTCCCCAGTGCGGCTAACTGGGTTATCAAAGGCGGGCCATGTCTGTCACTGTCTATGGTGAGAGGCATGTAAAAGAACCATTGCTGACTTTCGTAAAGAGTAGATGCAAAGTCATCTGCGTGTTTCTGTCCCTTGCTAAAAAGGGTTGTGACAGGAAGGGCCTATAAAAAACCTCTGCCAAATCAAAAACGTGCGAATCAGATGATTCACTGTGGCGACTCCTGAGTAAAAGGGAAAAAGCCGAAAGGAAGACAGACCGTAGTATGAGAATCGTCCCCACCAGGCTTCACTGTGGCTTCAATTCAGTGTCTGGGGCCCATCTGACAAACTGTCTCCTGCCACAAAACCCAAAAAGACCAAATTTATTTTCATCAGTCCACAGAACGTTGCTCTGGTTCTCTTTATTCCAGTCAATGTGCTCTTTGGTGAATTCAAACCTGTTCACGTTTTTTTTTTTTTTTTTTTTCAGCGGTGGGACGTTGTGGGACTTCATATAGTACTCTTCTAACTGTAACAGGACGGACTCACAGGTCACTTTAGACCTTCTCTGATTGTTATGAGCATGTAAATATTTGTGTGAATGTAAATATAAAAATAATGGAAGAGAGTCACATGGTGTGACTCAGCTGTTTGGGTCTGGAATTTTTCACAAGGGGACCTATTTGTGCATGCGAGGCGGGTCAGGTGATTGTGGAATTTTCCAGAATGGAAAATTCCCAAACAGTAGGGAATCTATATTAAGGACCTGTGGCCTACTGGCTACAGTCTCCTCCAGGCTCTTCGAGTCTCCTCGTGTCTCTTCAGGCAGATCATCCAAGGGGGCTCATTTCGGCAGATCAACTCATCCAAGGTGAACCATGGAACGCGCATCAACCAAGGGTCGCCGTTCGGGACTTGGTGGCCAAAGTCCATCATCCACGTTCACACACAGCCCACGC
The DNA here is from genome assembly GCA_024760905.1 of Plotosus lineatus. Taxonomy (NCBI): domain Eukaryota; kingdom Metazoa; phylum Chordata; class Actinopteri; order Siluriformes; family Plotosidae; genus Plotosus; species Plotosus lineatus. The sequence continues at coordinate 50,437,782 of CM045737.1, read as the reverse complement.
GAGGATGGTCATCCGACACGCGAGATGGCAAGGCTTTCCCCGCCAGCACATGCGCCATCTCTAAATTTACCCTGCTGCGGGCGCTTGGTGACTATGGGACCCTTTAATTTGTATGTGGTTTAGTTCCAAGTTGTAAGTTATGAAGTTTGTCTTATTTTGTTCATATTATTAAATTGTACATAGTTTATGACGTAGTCTGTCATGCTCTGCTGGTTTCACGGGGCAGTTTCAATCTTCTAAATTTTCCTATCCGTAACGCTGATCTTCATGGATCTGATTGGTGGTCGAGTTCTTGCCATTTTGGATCTTCATCCATTCGAATGGTAGTTTTTCTTCCACGTCTTTCAGGTTCTGGTTGGATTTTAAATCATTTGGATCATTTTATCTGAGCAACCGAACATTTTCTGTTCTTTATATGTTTCCTTCTCTCCAATCAGAATTTTAATGAAGGTCCGCTGTTCTTCTGAACAATGTCTGGATCGACCCGTTTTCCTCAGAATTTTAGAGAGAAATGGTTATAATCTGCAGGTACAACATCCGCTGCTTCCTTCCTTAAATAAGGACAATGATTTGGCTCCTGGTTTTTTAAATAATGAATGATGTCACTAATTCAATTCCACAGAATGGGCAGCACGCGGGTCAGCACTGTCGGTTCTGTTGGATTCTATGACTCCACTACACCTGATGGTACATTATTTACCAGTAGAATGAATGCTCATGCCTGGTGACTTTGCATCGTGATACTAAGCATCCCTCACCTGTGTCTTCTGCTCTGTATGCACTGCACAGGAACTAGAATCCCGGGGATCTTCAGAGGAAGCTCGATTGATTAAACAGTTTCATTTGAAACTTTATTGACAGCAGAAGGCACTGGGGTTGCACTTTGATTGCATTTGATGTGGTTTTTATAAGAGAGCAGTCAGGTGCATTTAGCCTGTTCATGCTAACAACATGGTTTGAATTACTCTGGCATCATAGAAACACTTTTGAAATAAACGTGATTAAGTTCCGGGGTTGTGGGTCACTTGTTAATATTTGTTGGTTGTGGTTTAACTTGCTGTGTACTTCGACACTCTGTTTGTTGTTGTCATGCTAAACAATCCACCTGTGGTTAGCATCCCCAAACTTGTTAGAATTAGAACAGTTTTTAGGGAACACTGAGGAAGGAAGTATTTGCTGTGTTTCGCTCTGTATGAGGTTGGATTAATTATTTTTACTGAATAAGCAACAGGGATGGCAATCTGAACAAACCTGCAAGACACAGATGTTGAGATTTCAGATGTCATCAGGTCTCGGGTTGCTTCAGTGAGTCTCGTAGAAGTCTTATTAAAACCGCCCACTAAAGTTCTCTTTCCTCTGTCAGCTTCCAGTTCACAGGTTTCAGAAGGATAACGGTCATTTTCAGGTAAATGTGCACAATGAAGGGATGGACACTTTCTAAAAGTAATTTTATATATAATAGTATTTTTTCAACACAACCGGCCGGTATACAGTGGTACCTCACTTTACGAAAGACTCACCAAACGAAAAATTCAGGTTACGAAATGCATTTTCCTAAACTTTTTGTCTCTGAATACAAAACAAGTTCACGTTATGAAAGCGCCATCTTAAAAATTCAAACACGCCATTCAAACATTCAAAAAAATGCACGAGTTGCTTTCCCATTGGTTGTCTCCCAACACCCCGGCCTGCTGGCCTCCCATTGGCTAGGAGGGAGCTGAATCTCCATAATACAGTACTGTACCCATAATGCTTTTTGTGTGCCTTCGCTCCATTGTTCGCACACGCGTGAAGGAGAGCATTATTTTTCGTTATTAATCTGAAGAGCTGATGAATGAGGAAAATGAGAGAGAAAAAAGAGTAGAAGAGGTAACCATTGAGGAGCAGGATGTAGCAAAGATCAGTAAGGGTGAAGTGAGAAAGGGCATTGAAGAGGATGAAGAATGGAAAGGCAGTTGGTCCTGATGACATACCTGTGGAGGTATGGAAGTGTCTAGGAGAGGTAGCAGTAGATTTTCTGACAAGAACATTCAACAAGGTCCTAGAGAGTGAGCAGATGCCGGAGGAGTGGAGGAGAAGTGTCCTGGTGCCCATTTTTAAAAACTAGGGAGATGTGCAGAGTTGTGGCAACTACAGAGGGATAAAGTTGATGAGCCATACAATGAAGTTATGGGAAAGAATAGTGGAAGCTAGACTAAGGGCAGAGGTCAGCATTTGTGAACAACAGTTTGGTTTCATGCCAAGAAAGAGCACCACAGATGCAATGTTTGCTTTGAGGATGTTAATAGAGAAGTACAGAGAAGGTCAGAGGGAGCTACATTGTGCCTTTGTGGATCTGGAAAAAGCATATGACAGGGTGCCAAGAGAAGAACTGTGGTATTGCATGAGGAAGTCTGGAGTGGCAGAGAAGTATGTTAGAGTGGTGCAGGACATGTATGAGAGATGTAAGACAGTGGTGAGGTGTGCTGTCGGTGTGACACAAGAGTTCAAGGTGGAGGTGGGACTGCATCAAGGGTCAGCTCTGAGCCCCTTCTTGTTTGCTATGGTGATGGACAGGCTGACAGACGAGGTGAGACAAGAATCTCCATGGACTATGATGTTTGCCGATGACATTGTGATCTGTAGTGAGAGCAGAGAACAAGTACAGGAAAATCTAGAGGTGGAGGTATGCCCTGGAAAGGAGAGGAATGAAGGTTAGCCTCAGAAAATCGGAATACATGTGTGTAAATGAGAAGGACCCAGGAGGAACGGTGATGTTACAGGGAGCAGAGATAACGAAGGTGGAGGATTTTAAGTACTTAGGCTCAACAATCCAGAGCAATGGAGAGTGTGGAAAAGAGGTGAAGAAGCGTGTGCAGGCAGGCTGGAATGGTTGGAGAAAAGTGTCCGGTGTGATGTGCGATAGGAGATTGTCAGCAAGAATGAAGGGAAAAGTGTACAAGACGGTGGTGAGGCCAGCGATGTTGTATGGCTTAGAAACAGTGGCGCTGAGTTAAAGGCAGGAGGCAGAGCTGGAGGTAGCGGAGATGAAAATGTTGAGGTTCTCTCTGGGAGTAACGAGGATGGATAGGATCAGAAATGAGTATATCAGAGGGACAGCCCATGTAAGATGTTTTGGAGACAAAGTCAGAGAGGCTAGACTGAGATGGTTTGGACATGTACAGAGGAGGGATAGTGAGTATATTGGCAGTAGGATGCTGAGGTTGGAACTACCAGGCAGAAGGCCTAGAGGAAGACCAAAGAAGAGATTTATGGATGTGGTGAAGGAAGACATGAAGGTCGTTGGAGTCAGAAAAGAAGATGCGGAGGACAGGGTGAGATGGAGGCGGATGATTTGCTGTGGCGACCCCTGAAGGGAGCAGCCGAAAGTAAAAGAAGAAGAAGATTAATCATGAGCCCCAAGAAAATGATTCCTGGTGAGACTGAAAAGAAGAAACGGGCTCCGTTATCAATAAAAGTAAAACATCAGATGATAAAAAAAAATGAAAGTGGAATTTGGTTGAGTGAAATCGCACAGGAGTATGCCGGGAAAACCCTCTACAATCAGGGCTATCTTGAACCAGAAGGAGGCATTAAAAGCTGAGATACAGTGACTGAGGCGATTATTTCGGAAAAAGCAACCGCTATATTTAAAGACCTTGTGTGTGGGGGCGGGGACTTTAAAGTGTCGCATGGGTGGTTTGAGAGATTTAAAAAAAGGTAAATAATTTTATTTTATTTGTAACACATTTCATACAAAATTGGTGTACTTTTATACATTTTAAAGGATTTATGGGGTAGTCTTGGGAGCCTTGGAAAGAATCACGTGTTTTACAAGTAAAATGCAGTTCACCTTACGAAAAAAGCGCCTCAACGGATTAATTTTGTAAGGTGAGGTACCACCTGTATTTTTATTTTCTGCGTCTGTTAATGCTCAGGCGGGGTTTTTATGTACAATTTCAGCCCAACTGGCCGAGTTACCGCCAACAAAGATATTTTTATGGCTGGCCTAATTATCTCAGTGACCTTATTTTGTCATTGTTTGTACTTTTAATACGGTTTCCTGATTATTTTTACATATTTGCAATAAAAGTCATTAATTGATTCATTCATTAAAAAGCAATAATTTATTCAACTTTTAACACTTTACCACTTTCAAGCAATAGAATAAAGATTCCAGTAGAACTCGGCGCTAGCCGTTAGCCTCAACTCGTGTCCTCCAGCTTGTTTTTGCACAAATGGGCGTCGTCAGATTTCTGACCAGCTCCCTTTTCTTTGTGTTCGTTTTCCTTTCCAGTGCTTATAGATTTTACCTTGTTTCATAGCTGATGGGTTTTTTTTTGTTTGTTTGTTTTTGTTTTTCCACCATGACCTTGTTGTATCACATTTTGAATTCATCTGCCTCGCTGTAAATAAACGGCTAATCTACACTTGCAGCCGCCCGCCAGCGCCTGCCTGACAACTTGTGTACATTCATAAACACAGAGATTGAATGTAAGAGTTTGTTCTCTGCAGAGGACCATCGAACCCGGAGCTTATACTTTTATGGTAAAAGGTTTGGAACAGCCTGGATGTCTTTCAGCATTTGATTTGCATGTCAAATTTGTTAGATATGATTTTTTGAGAGCTGGTTTAATTACCGCATGTTTCTTCCTGCTTAACATGAGCATGTGATATATATATATATATATATATATATATATATATATATATATATATATATATATATATATATATATATATATATATAATGCCATATTTAAAAATGTAATGCTTTGATTTGATTTTATTTTTTCCAACTAATTATAAATGAAAATTTCAAATCCTAGCCAGACCAGAGAGTTGACTGTAGAGTGTTCGTATATGAATAGAAAATAAATGACTTTTGGCCATGTATAGTGTAATCCATGCCTTTGATCCCACTCGCCATGTTTAATTGAGAATCTTTGAGCACGCCGTTAAAAAAAACACTGGTGTAATGATTTGAGTCAGCAGCAGTGCAGTTTAGTAATCTGGATCACACGCGCATCTGCAGCCACCGCCCCCCCTTAATTGATGCAGTTAGTTCGATTGATCAGACCATTTAGACGACGACCAGGGCCAAAAAAACCTCACTTTAAGCTAATGGATGTTGGAGTGCGGCTCATGCGCTGTACCTGGATTGTGAGCTAATTTGCTCCGAGCCTTTTCTCCAAGTCTGCAACATTTTGTCTTCCTTGCATAAGAAATGCTTCTCCTTTTTGTTTTTCCTCATTCATCATCATCATTATTATTATTATTATTATTTATAGGTTTTGAGTCGGGATAAGACCTTCCAGTCAGACGGCGAAGGAAATCAGGTGTTCAAAGGCCACAGGTAAATGGATCATCACGTTTAACACTCATCTAATCCAGGATAGAGAGAGAATGAAATCTGGGTTGCTCTTGCATAACTTTTGATGTTCTTGTGAAAGCATTTTGGCAAACTTTTTATTTGGGATTTTAACCCGAATCTCCTCAGTTTTGTCAGAGCCAATTCCCAACTGCTCCTTTATGGCTTGACAGCTGCCACCCTGCGAGACTGATGCCTAAGGCTGAGAGCGCTGATATGCATTGCTGATGTGTTGTTGGTGGGAAAAGGTTTTTTTTTTTGCTTTGTTCTGTTTTCTACGCCTAGTAACTGCCAGTCATGTGATCATGCTCACGCATGGGTGGACTATCCCATGTTATCTCCTAATGGCTGAAGCATGACTGTTTCATAGACTGTTCAAGCGGAGAATAAATGTGATAAACAATAGACCATCAAATAGTTATTCTGATACACTGTCATTACTGAAAGTCCCAGCCAGGCATTCTCTCTGGAGGAGTTGGCAGATCTTTTGCTGATCTTTTAGCTCACAGTCTAATTGGTCAAAGGATGTCCACGTGTAATCAGCGTGCTGCCAGTAACCTCCACATAGGCGATTGGATTGCTCTTGGAGACATCTCCAAAAGTGAGTGTGACCTGTGGCGCAGGTAAATTAATACCTGCATGATCGCTTGTGTCGGCTCTCTTGTCCGATTATGATGGCAGTGGGAAAGAACATGTCAGGAAATTAGGGGGCCTTCAGAGTGACGTAGACTAATCAAATACCGTGGTACCTTGACTTTCGAAATTAATCCATTCCGAGGGCAAGCTGGTAAGTAGGAAATGTTCATTAGATAAAACAAAATCTCCCATCAGAAATAATAGAAAACCAATTAATCCATTCCAAGCCCCTCCCAAACTCGTATAACCTGAAACAAACACGCATATTTGACCTACTATATTAATGATAAACATTGGGCAATGGTGGTCTCGTGGTATAGGGCGCTGGATCGCTGATCCAAAGGTTGGGGGTTCGAGTCCCACTCTCCACAAGGTTGTCACTGTCCCCCCAGTGCAGCTAACTGGGTTATCAAAGGTGGGCCAGGTCTCTCACTGTCTATGTTTAGAGGCATGTAAAAGAACCATTGCTGACTTTCGTAAAGAGTAGCTGCAAAGTCGTCAGCGTGTTTCTGTCCCTTGCTAAAAGGGTTGTGACAGGAAGGGCATCCGACGTAAAAACCTCTGCCAAAATCAAATGTGCGAATCAGATGATTTGCTGTGGCGACTCCCGAGTAAAAGAGAAAAAGCTGAAAGGAAGACAGATATTAATGATAAACATGTAAAAACAATAACTGTTTCATAATAATAATGCATGTACATTAATAATAATAATAATAAAACTAGAATAAACAATTAGTCAGCAAACCCTTCCGATCATCGACTGTGGCAAAGATGTCACATGGGCAGGCACGAGATGATGCGTGTGATGGGGGGGGTTTTCTTCCTATAGGGAGCATCACAGAAAATAATTTTATGCAGTGCTTCTCAATTTTCTTAGAGCACGGAGGAACAGACGTGGAAGAATACGAGGCTAATCGGCCCGGAAAAGCCACTTCCCCAGCAGAGCTCGTAAATCAGAATTTTGCGAGTTGGATGGGGCAGATATTTGGTGGGATCGAAGCTTGTATCCTGGAAAATTTGTTATAAAAGACACTCATAAGTCACGGTATCCCTGTAATTTCTTACATCATTCACATTAGCCATAAGCCATACATCCACTAGGGGGGTAGTTCAGCGATAATTAGGTACAAACGTGGGAATGGTGGAGTAGACGGTAATAATGTACTTTATGTAAAAATAGGAAAATGCAGAGTTAGTGTGGAAGGCAGAGACCGTGAGCTATGAGGTCATGACATACATTTCTGCATGCAACTTTTCCTCCAATGACACAGGAACCTAATTGCGCATCCTCTACATTAGGTGGCAGCGACGCTCTCATTGTGTTCTCCATGGTGTAGGGGAAAAGCACCAAGCAAATGATATGAAGTGCAGTAAACACTATTTATAGTCACGTGTGAAATGTTTTTTTCCTTCCTAGAGGGGGCATCACAGAAAATAATTGAAAAGCACTGCACAATGCGTTCTGGGAGCGCGGAGGAATACATGCGGAAGTCTACGAGGCTAATCGGCCTGGAAAAGCCATTTCCCCAGCAGAGTTTGTAAATCCAAATTTTGCTCGTTGGATGAGGCAAATTTTTGAAGGGATCGAAGCTGGTATCATGGAAAATTCGTTATAAAAGACACTCGTAAGTCAAGGTACCGCTGTAAATCAGAGCTCTAGAACTTTATTTCGGTGTCAAAACAGTGACTGGTTGGTAGTCACCCTCGATTCGACCCCCCCCCCCCCCATTGGTTTAATTAATTTGGAATGGGTGCTGGAATTGAATGCCTGGTAACCAGTCATATGCCTGTGGGAAATTCCGGTAACTGATCTTCATCCCTCAAATTTTCTTCCCTTGTCAAGTACGTTCACCCACGACCAGTGAGGGTAAGAGGAAGAGCATGCTTCCACCTGATGATGTCACCCAACCCCTTTGTTAAACTGCTGTGCATACGTATACAAGAGTGGCATGGAGCAAAGCATTCCCCGTCCAACCCTGTGCACGCAAGAGCCCACAGATGCCTATGATTGGTCAGTTATCACTTAAGCGACAGGAAAATGAGTATATTCTTCCTTCCCTTGAGGGCTCAGCCAATTAGTTGTCATGGGCTTCTAGACACATGGATGGCTGCAGGTGTCATCCTGGACTTGAATTTTCAATCTCCAGGATGATAGCGGCAGATGGGCTTGAAATAAATCTGATTATTAACCGCAGTCCATTTACAGCTGGTGCTTATCCATAGCCTGCTGCCACTGCTGTGTTTTGAACTTTTTTTTTAAGCATCCACACAGGTGACGAGTGACAAGTGAATTGCTTTGCTGCTGATGTGTGTGTGTGTGTGTGTATATATATATATATATATTAATGATATCATAGCGATGCGCATAGTGTTTTAGTGAAAATCTAGATGCAGTAGGTCAGTAAATTTCTGAGCAATTAGCAATATGAACCGTGGTTTTGTTTTTAGCGGGAATTTCCATATCCTATATAAAAACAAATTCTACTGGCTGAAGACCTTCGTGACAATCCATGCTGCCCAATCATGGCATGGCGCTCATTAGACCTGGCTCTCCACACACTGAATAACTGTAGATCAGAGCACGGAAACACGATTGTGTCAGGATTACATGCCAGGACCGCTGTGGTCGCCCCTTTTTTTTTTTTTTTTCCTTCCCCTTAATGAAAGCATTACTTCCGGTTCAATTAGCAGGATTAGCCGAATGTTTTTTACCGTTATGAAGTTTTACAAATACATGTCCAAAAAAACAGTTTTACTTCAGAGTATCGCAATGCGTATTGTTTGCATGTTGGAACTGGTTTAAACCGATAAACTGGTTTTATTGCGCAGCCCTATTCGTTTGTTGTTGTAATTATAGTAAGTATAGAACAAAGATGCTCAAAAGGATTTATATAAATACAAACGCATGAGAAACGCTGACTGTTTCAGAAACATCAACTCGGTCATTTCTGGTTATTATCGTTATAAAATTGGTGCAGTCAAAAAGCGCACAGTGGTAATGAGCTGCTCTTCCATGTTGCTGTGGGCGGAGTCAATAAACTTGTGTTCAGTGTTTCCTTATGGAAAACATGTTCCTTATAATTTAAGATTTTGTCCTTTATGTGAGAACAACAATATCTATGAAATTGAAGATGAAATCCATGTAATACTTTATTGCAAAGGCTACACGGGTATAAGAAATACATTATGAAGTAAATATTTGAAGTATCCCTTATCACAACACAGTTTTATTAATATTATGTCATCAACTGATGTTAATGCAATACGTAACCTATGCTTATTTCTTATCCATGTTAAGAAAATCAGAAATTCAACTGGTCTACAACAATAGTTCATGCTTTAATTTATTCATTTTGTCTGTATTTTGGGCTAAAGGCCTTTTATTGAATAAAATGTCTGTCTGTCTGTTATGGAAAACATATGGCGGACTCTGTGCTTGGCGGCATCTCTCAATCACTGGTGTCTTTAGGCCCTGATTGGTTATCTCTCGTATCCCGTCTTGTGAAAATTCAGAGCCGTTGAGCTTTGTACCTGCCCACTGTATGCCTCGTGTGAAAATTCCAGACCTCACTGCTCCTTTCAATGGTGTTCATTGACTACATGGTCACTCATCACTTCGGAGTTTTAAACTGTGAAAATAGACAAATTATGTCTTTAGTGATTGTCTGTAAATCTAATTTGGAGGAGGATTAGGTTTTGTTATTCATATTATATATATATGTTGTTTAGACCCAGGCAGATGTTATTAAGTGTGAAAATTATTTTTCTGAGCACAGTCATACAATTAAAAACACAATAATAATAATAATAATAATAATAATAATAATAATAATAAATCGGTGCCATCCACTGAAGCCAGAAAGCTGTTTTCACAGACAAGCAATAAGAGACTGGTCTGACTTCAGGTGGGAAAGGTTTATGCGCATCTTAATGTACACAGCTGGTGCATGCACTGTATCCCAGATGCAAATCTTTGCTATGTGCAGGAACCTAGTGACGTGCCTGTCGGTGTCCATGGACGGTACGCTGCTGCTGTCAGGCTCCCATGACGAAAGTGTCAGGATGTGGGACGTTCAAAGCAAGCAGTGCATCCGCTGCATCAACCACAAAGGTAAGTTCCGCCCACTCGCTCTGGCAGCTTCTCCTGCTGGCTTCCCTGCATTTTAAATCACACCACACTCTTCACCTCTTCTCATAAACATCCGTCAGTGCTTAGTCATGTTTCTTGTAGTTGCCAGATGACTCTTGCGCCCTGCACTCTTGGAACGATTCCATCGATCACAGCTTGTTTCTGAGCGTCTCGCTGTCCCAGTTTCATGGCTGTCGTTTCACATGGTTTGGGGGAAGTAGGATTTTGTGCATGGCTTATGTGTTTCCATTAACTGCTGCTTGGGGGAAAATTAAACAGGAGACATTGAGTCCATCATCCAACCATGAGGCACATCAGCCGCCATGTTCAATGCCATGCGATCACCAGTCAAAAATACAGTGGTACCTTGAGTTATGAGTGTCGTTTATACCAAACTTTCCATGATATGGGCTTCGATCCCACCAAAAATCTGATCCATCCACCAAGCAAAATTTTGATTTACGAGCTCTGCTGGGGAAATGGCTTTTTGGGGCCGATTAGCCTCGTATTCCTCTGTGCTCAGAGAATGTCTTGTGCAGTGCTTCTCAGTTATTTTCTGTGATGCCCCTTATAGGAAAAACAACCCCAAGCACGCGACTATAAATAGTGTTTATATTGTTTGCACGGTGCTTTTTCCCTACACCATAGGGAACACAGTGAGAGCGCTACTGCCACCTACTGTAGAGGATGCGCAATTACTCTTAATTTTAGTACAATATGGCAAAAAAGCATGTTTCCCAGGATCATACCCCAAGGGGGGGTGCGCCCCACTATTTGAGAAACACTGGCTTTGTGGGAGCTCATCACGAGCCTTTCATCACTGGCATTTGTTGCGTGCACATGCAAAAAATTCTCCTCCTCCTGCTTCTCTGTTACGCACGACCTAGTGCCTGCCCACATGAGCTCTTTGCCACAGTCGATGATCGCAAAGGTTAGTTGACTTATTTTTTATTCTAGTTTTATTATTATTAATGTTAATGTGCATGTATTATTATTATTATTAAATATTTATTGTTTTTACATGTTTATCTTTAATATATTAGGTGAAATATACATGTTTGTGTCAGGTTATAGGAGTTTGGGAGGGGGTTGGAACAGATTAATAGGTTTTCTGTTATTTCCGATGGGAATACGCAATAGTCAGGAGGTTCTGACATGTTCGTTGTTTATTATAAAGGGCCAGGGGTGAAATGGTGAAGGTGCATCAAGAGGTTGAGTTTGAATCTCAATTTATCCCTCTCACTCCCATTCCCCCTTTCCTGTTTTTAAACAAAATGAAAACATAAGCCAGGTAAAGGAAATGAAATGTGCTGTATGGTTAACACAGCCAACTTATCAGAAAGTGAGCGGAACTATTACTTGTCGGCTACGACGTCCAGCATCAGCCATGGCGTTAATTGTATATTTTTCCTCATCTCAGAGCATGACGTGGACGAACGCTTTTGGTCTTTAAGCCCTTGAACACTTGTGCGAGAGCCCTGAGATTGCATTGCTTCTAAGTTGATGGGGTGAAGCTAAAATGCCTAATCTAACCACCATACTGTTAAACTGAGGACAGTCACTACTAGTCCATATATGAGCTGTGAAAATGCCGCAACATCATGCGCCAGGGACCGAAAGTGATTTTTCACTCTGTTATACACCTTTGTTGGTGAGCCTCTGTTATTTTTACGCCTCGTGAGCTATGTCTGGACCTTTCTTATCTCGTGCTTGCAGAACTCGCGTTATGATTGGTTGTAGTGATCGTGCGCTAGCATTAGCAAACTCGGTGTACTTGGCACTATGGCAGCCCCCCCCCCTTCCTTTTGACGGTGAAGTCAGGTAGGACTACGAGTCACATCTGTCAATAGTGAGCAGTTTCATGCCATGATATACGTTTGAGTGGTATCGCTGTGTGATATCTGCAACTTATTTAAAAATACGAGCATTTCAATAGGATATCGGAACGACGCCCAATACTGGTATCGGTATCGGTCAAACCCTGGTCTTAACCATAAGCATGTCTCTGTCCACCCAGCAGAATAAATGGGTACCAATAAAAATACTGAGAAGGTAACCTGTGATGGATCGTCATCCCATCCAGGAGGAATTCAAGTTCTCGTCGCCTTCTGGAAACCAGGATGAGCTCAAGCAAATGTGCGTTTTCTCTTTTTCTCAAACCTCTTAAAACTATAACAGAAAAAAAAAAAAAAAAAAGATTTAATGTGGAAAAAAGTTTTTTTTTAAAAAAGGTCCAAATTATTCATAAGGTTTAAATAATGTTTTTTTTTTAATTAGCTACAATATTATCTTCAAAATGAACTGATTTTGGTTTAACATTATAAAGAAGAAGTGGTGCAGGATTTGGTTTAAGCGACGGATGCATGGGGAATTAATTCATTAAATTAATGCTTTAAATTATGCAGACAACTCTGAGCGGCGCCCACGAACGGATGCTTGATTAGCACACAAAGACATTTCTGCTCAAGTTGAAGAAAAAGACATGCAGGTATAAAGGTGAAATGTACAGGAACCCTACATATTAAACTCCTAACTGCTTATACGGTGATCCGCGGTTTCGGAAACTCGTGAGTGTTGCTGCAGTCTGAATACAAGACTATTAAATCCTCCGACTGTTCCGGTGCAAATCAAAGCCTTAAATATCAGTATTGTAAAAATAGCAGTGTTACTATATCGTTCTTTAAAGTCCAGCCCTGAGTTTTTAACATGACTGTTATTTAATACAGTTCCATTCCTCCCCTCGCATTGTCTTTTAACTTTACACCAGAATTATGTATTTATAAATAAAGCTATTAAAAAAAAGATTAAATGTCAGAGGATCATTTAAAGCCCATTGGGTGGGATCTCCCAGGGATTCCCTTTGGATTTCTGTGAACCCACAGAGTGGGGCGTGGAGCTTTGAGGCTACTTGCATCCAATCACTAATAGCTATGACCCCACCCACATCAATTACTTTAGATTAAGGGCCCACCCTTCTATCACTTGCTCATTACCATGGTACCACCCACCACTAATCATTAGAAAGCATGGACTCAGCAACCATCAAATGCTCAATACTTTGGTCCTATTTTCCACCAATCATGAATAGTCATGGTCCCACAAACCAGCCATTACTATAAACCATGGTCCCACCCACTGTCACTCGCTCATTACCATGGTCCCATTCACCACCAATTAGTCATAAGCATGGTCTGCCCAACACCAATCTTTCTCCTGGTCGCAACAGCCATCAAACTCTCATTACCTTGGTCCCATTCACTATCAGTGAGTAACCATGATCCCACCAATCACTCTTGCCCTTGGTCCCATCTATCACCAAACATTAATAGTCATCATGACATCCACCATCAATCACAAGTAACAATGGTCCCACCTACCCCAATCATTAATTAGTTTGATCTTAGCCATCACTGATCACTTGCAACAATGGTCCCACCCATGAACGATCATTAATAACTATGGTCGCATGCATACTTGTCATCAGCTGTGTTCAGATGGCAAGTTGACCCAAAGCGAGATGTTCTGTAACAACTTCCAACACCTCAACACCGGTGGCATCACCCATTGCTGTCCAGCTGGAACAAATTGTTTTGACACAGCCAGTTGTGCAAGTTTAAGGCGAAATAAAAAGAAAGCCTCCCAAGCTCTCCTATTACTCTGAAAGCATATAAACATTCATCATCAGATGGTCTTTACTTACGGAGTTATAATCTGTAATCTGCGAAATTGTGTTGTGATAGTTTGTCTGGTTGAAGAGGCTGCCATTTGTAGTCGAGAGTAAAAAAATTTTAAGCGGTAGTAGAAGTCTCAGTTCCAGCAAGGTAAGAAAACAGCAATAATAACAGTATATGGATAATAAATAAACAAATCAAGATTTTCTGTAACATCTTGAACCAAATATATTAAATATAAATTTATAAATAAACAAATGAACTTCTGAATAAAATAAACTCTGCACATAACACTACATTAATTTTATACACATCACACAGGCGTCTGCACATATACATTCACAGAATTTGGCAGACGCTCCTATCCAGAGCGAATTACAATTATCATTTTTTTTTTAATATATTTGAGCAATTTAGGATTGGGGGCAGTGGTGCTCTAGTGGTATAAGGCGCCGAATCGCTGATCCAAAGGTTGGGGGTTCGAGTCCCACTCTCCACAAGGTTGTCACTGTCTCCCCCAGTGCAGCTAACTGGGTTATCAAAAGGCCGGCCATGTCTCTCACTGTCTATGGTCTGAGGCATGTAAAAGAACCATTTCTGACTTTCCACAAGAGTAGGCTGCAAAGCCGTCAGCGTGTTTCCGCCCTGCGATGGCCTGGCGAGCTGTTCAGGGTGTACTCTGCCCTCGCCCTGAGTTGGCTGGGATGGGCACCAGCCTCCCCGCGACCCTAATTAGGATGAAGCGGTTACAGAAAATGATGAACAATTTAGGATTAAGGGCCTCGCTTAAGGGCCCAACAGTGGTGACAGTGGGGATTGAACCGCTGACCTTTGAATCAATACTGCGTCACATTAACCACTAAGCCACCACTGCCCACAATCAACGCACGATGTACATCTCAGTACATTTAAAGCACAACACTTTCATGTGAACTGTTTATTCAACATCATTCCCGTCACACTTTTCACAGTAAAACAGCACTTGGTATATACAGTGGTACCTTGACTTACGAAATTAATCCATTCCAAGGGCAAGCTTGTAAGTCAAAATGTTATTTAGACAAAAAAAAAAATTCCCATAGGAAATAATAGAAAATCAATTAATCCGTTCCCACCCCCTCCCAAACTCACATAACCTAACACAAATACGTATGTTTGACCCAATATATTAAAGATAAACATGTCAAAACAATAAATATTTCATAATAATAATAATTACATGTACGTTAACATAATAATAATTATTAATAAATAGGGATGGTATTGCCTAGATTTTATGTATTGCAATATATTGTGATTTCTAGCATGTATTGCGGTATGCAGGGATCCCTCATTACTTTGCACTTCAATTCATGTGGCTTCAGTGCATCGTGTTTTGTTTTTTTTTTATATTTATCGAATTAAAAAATAAGGAAATTAAGGAATAATAGGGTAGAACGGTAAGGAGAATGCCGCAAAAACAAGGCCAATTATGCAAAAAACAAACATAAAACCCAAAACCCCCCCAACAAAACTGCTTACATTTTTATGTGAGGTGTGCATTTGTGTGCGCGTGCACATCTGTATATGTGTGTATTTATATTTTATGCAGCATTTATAGCGTTGAATGTGTTTTTATTGACATTATATATACATACATGTACATATACGGCTGTCGGGGGGTGATCCTACTTCGCGGAATTCGAAGATGGCGGTGGGGGTTCTCAGTCAGTCCCAATTAACTACGGAAAGTGAGGGATCCCTGTATTGCAAGAAGAATTTTAAATTAAAAGTGAGCCTGTTCTTGACAGTATTTATTCTTTATTTCAACAAGAGAAATCCACAGCATTAAACTGGAATAATCACCTCAGCATGCACCTGATCACACTTTAATAAAAATGTAGATTTTGCACAACAAGAAAACTGAAATGAACGAGTTATGCACTTTAACATTTTCAATCTGAGATCTGAACAACAAATCAAGAATTAAGTCATTTTTAATAAACATTAAACTTACAACTGCATTCAACAGCTAATATTCGAGATTATTGAGAGTAAGCAATTGTTTCAAAATCTCTTAAACTTGAATACATGTAGCTTCAGAACCCTCGGACAATATTACAGTCTAATATGAAAGAATAAACATGAAATCGCGGGCAGTGGTGGTCTAGTGGTATAAGGTGCTGGATCGCTGATCCAAAGGTTGGGGGTTCGAGTCCCACTCTTCACAAGGTTGTCACTGTTCCCCCCCCAGTGCAGCTAACTGGGTTATCAAAGGCGGGCCATGTCTCTCACTGTCTATGGTGTGAGGCATGTAAAAGAACCATTTCTGACTTTCGACAAGAGTAGGCTGCAAAGCCGTCGGCGTGTTTTCGCCCTGTGATGGCCTGGCGAGCTGTCCAGGGTGTACTCTGCCCTTGCCCTGAGTTGGCTGGGATGGGCACCAGCCTCCCCGCGACCCTAATTAGGATGAAGCGGTTACAGAAAATGATGAACAATTTAGGATTAAGGGCCTCGCTTAAGGGCCCAACAGTGGTGACAGTGGGGATTGAACCGCTGACCTTTGAATCAATATATTTTTATCTAATATATTTGTATCTTATAAAGCTGTATCTTAATACTGCGTCACATTAACCACTAAGCCACCACTGCCCACAATCAACGCACGATGTACATCTCGGTACATTTAAAGCACAACACTTTCATGTGAACTGTTTATTCAACATCATTCCCGTCACACTTTTCACAGTAAAACAGCACTTGGTATATACAGTGGTACCTTGACTTACGAAATTAATCCATTCCAAGGGCAAGCTTGTAAGTCAAAATGTTATTTAGACAAAAAAAAAATTCCCGTAGGAAATAATAGAAAATCAATTAATCCGTTCCCACCCCCTCCCAAACTCACATAACCTAACACAAATACGTATGTTTGACCCAATATATTAAAGGTAAACATGTCAAAACAATAAATATTTCATAATAATAATAATTACATGTACGTTAACATAATAATTATTAATAAATAGGGATGGTATTGCCTAGATTTTATGTATTGCAATATATTGTGATTTCTAGCATGTATTGCGGTATGCAGGGATCCCTCATTACAGAAAATGAACTGAACTGAAACATGAAATCTCTATTACAAACTTTGTGACATATGAAAACAAACTGGGTATATTAAAGATGCCAGTAACTTCTCAAAAAGGTAAATCATTAAATAAACATTTACCAACTTTAAACACTAATAATCAGTACAGCATCTGAATACTGGAATATAAGAAGTGCAGTTAGAAATCCACTCGGGTGTAAATTCAACTTTGGTAAATTGAAATGATGTTTGTGTCCATTGTTCTCAAATATATTTGTCATTTGTTTAATTTAAACCAAGTTTTGTTTTGTTTTTTTCCCCAAAACACCAGAGTAGCCACATGCTTTGGCTTCAGACTTGCCCTTTTGTCTGTGACAATGGCACCAGCTGCTGAAAACACCCTCTCAGAGGGAACACTGCTGGCAGGTATGCATAGATAGCTCTTAGCCAGTCTCACCACAAGAAGGAACTTGCTTTCATTTTCTCTCCACCAGTCCAAAGGATTAGTGCCCAAGCCCCCAAGTGCGAACTCATTCCTCTAGCTGTGGCCATCTAGCTTTTAGCCCACGATTAGCTTTTACCCGCTATTAGCTTTTTTTTGTTTGTTTTCTTCATTGCCGTAATAATAACCTCCGCTTTTCTGCCCTCTTGTTGTCTTATTGTGGTTGTGAGTGTAAAAATAAACATGTGAAATTATGTTCGTTATTGTTATAACAAACAGAATTATATGTAATAATTTCACTACCTGGACATGGAGACGCAACTGCACTGTCGACAAGCCTCTCCCTGCAGCCCATTGCTCAAGCACCCATGTGTGAGCTTGTTCCTCTAGCAGTGGCCATCTAGTCTTTAGCCCGTGATTAGCTTTTTTGTTTTCTTCATTGTAGTAATATTAATAATAAGTTTCGCACAGAATTGTAGTTGGAAAGTGTAACTGCGCATCCTCTACAGTAGATGGCAGTGGGGCTCTCAGTGTGTTCCCTATGATATAGGGATAAAGCAATGAGCAAATGATATGAAGTGCTGTAAATACTATTTATAGTCACGCACAGGGCACTGGGGGGAGGAGTCTTATGGGGCGTCACAGAAAATAATTGACAAGCACTGCACAAGGCGTTCTCGGAGCATGGAGGAACACGCGTAGAAGAATACGAGGCTCATCAGCCCGGAAAAGCCATTTCCTCAGCAGAGCTCGATGGATGGGCAGATTTTTGGTGGGATCGAAGCTTGTATCATGGAAAATTGATTAAAAAGACACTCGTAAGACAAGCTACCACTGTAGCACATGTACACGGCGTTCTTCACTTTGGGTTTATTTCCCCTTCAATTCTTTACAGTTTCTGTAAATCTCAAACCGAGCTTGTTTTGTTGTCTTGTTGACTCTTTTCAGTGTTGAGCTTAATTTGACACCATTTTCTTCTATCTCTGCAGGGTTTTTGGGTCATTTATGCAATTTGTTGTTGGTGGGGTTTTTTAAACAGAAAAACCTTAAACTGCTTCAGAATTAAGATTTTTTTTTCCCCTTTTGAGCTAAAAAAACCCTCAAATCTTTTCAATTTGAGTATTTATTCAACTCTTTTCACCACAAGCATTTGATCTTGAAGGCAATTAATCCCACTTTCATGCTTATTCTCCAGATGCTGCTGATCCCTGCCCTCGCTCCCTTTTATCTGTTTTCATTAAGGTCTGAAACTCAGGATGTATGTAGTGGAGCAGCAAGCGAGACCCAAACAAATCAGGCTGTTTCACGGACGGACATGCGTTTCACGAAATGATTCTTGGAGAGTTTTTGTGCATCGGTGTGTTGCAGACTGCTGATGATACGAAGATGTACCTCCTTTTTGCACGTCACCACGGGTACGCCTTCTTTTAACCAGCCACTATTTCAGTAACGTCTGGAATGGTGAAGGGGGAATCATTATCTGCGTAGAATGGGGCAGCAGGCACGTGGTTCACAAAGTAAGAGCCAGTCATTAAAAACACTGTTCACGCTCAGCACCGGTGAGGTCCGTCAGACGTCGCTGGCTGTGTTGACGAAACTTGTGTGATTGATGTCTCGACAAGGCAACTTCTATCAAATAGCTCCTCCTGGAAAGACAGGAATTCAAGAGGTCCAAAATATATCTAAACTTCCAGCTCCCTACAAATAGTGTACATGATCATGAATATTCTGTTTGTGCAGGGGTATTGTGAGATTGCATAAATACAGAAAATATTACAGTGGTACCTTGATGTACGAAATTAATCCGTTCTGAGGGTGAGCTCGTAAGTGTTAAATGTTCGTTAGATAAAACAAAAATTCCCGTAGGAAATAATAGAAAACCAATTAATCTGTTCCAATCCCCTCCCAAACTCATATAACCGGACACAAACACATGTATTTGACCTAATATATTCAAGATAAAACTGTAAAACCAACAAACATTTCATAACAATACATGTACATTAACAATAATAATAATTAAATAAGAATAAACAATAAGTCAACTAACTCTTCCGATCATCAACTGCAGCAAAGATCTTACGTGGGCAAGGAGCAAAAGAATTTTGTGTGTGCACGTAAGGTCCGTGCCTCTCAAATAGTGAGGCGCATGACCCTGGGGAACATGTTTTTTTACCTACTGTACTCGAATTAAGTGTAATTGTGCATCCTCTACAGGAGGTGGCAGAGCGCTCTCACTGTGTTCCCTATGGTGTAGGGAAAAGCACCGAGCAAAAACATGAAGTGCAGTAAACACTATTTATATTGGCGCGGGGGGCACTGAGGGGTGTTTTTTTTTTGTTGTTGTTTTTTTTCTTCTTCCTATAGGGGGCGTCAAAGAAAAAAATTGAGAATCATTGCTCGAGGCATTCTCAGAGCGTGGAGGAATACACGTGGAAGAATATGAGACTGATAGGCCGGGAAAAGCCAGCGTTTGTAAATCAAAATTTTGCAGGTTGGATAGGGCAGATTTTTTGGGCGGAATTGAAGCTCATATTATGGAAAATTTGTTATAAAAGACACTCGTAAGTCAAGGTACCACTCTATTCTCTGTGTCTCCAGACCGAACAATCAAAGAAAAAAGTAGGGAACACAGTGAAAAGGATGTGACGCCTGAAACGGAGATAGTCGGGACACTTAATTAAGATGTCTGACCAGTTTTTGTCTCGTCCTGTCGTGATCTCCTCTCTTCAGATTGGACGTTCTAATCTGATTCAAAGTGCATTTTTCTAGGAATCTTTGCTCGGTGTTTTAAGGAAAAGTCTGATTCCTGTAGGCCTCAAAATCTTCTGATGAGTCTTAAACTTTTTTTCCCTTTTTTTCCCCGTCTGAATGGCGTGTGTGATTCACGTCTCTCTTGCAACACCACTTTAGGTCCTAGCTGCAGTCAGTGGACAGATAAGAGCCGGTACATTTCCCAGCAGTGTTTCAGAATATATTCAAGTAAAAATTCAAACAAAAAGTGCAGTGATGCTGTAACTTTCAATACAAGCACAGATGGCGTCTTCATGCTCTTGATTCTCAGAGATGTGTCGTTTTTTTTTTTGTTTTGTTTTGTTTTTCTTCCCCCTCTGTTACACTTGATCCCCCCAGTCTCGGAAAGACGTCTTTGAAGACAGTATAACAGTGAAAGCAATGTATGTCGTGTGAGCTGTCTATCAAATGGGTGGGTTACCATCATTTTCGCCATTTGATCGATTACTGTTGTTACTTTCTGCATCTTTTGTTGTCGAAAGTTCAGTTCGGCTTTCATTCATTCATTTTCACATTCTAATTAGGGTTGCGGGGAGACTGGCTTCCATCTCGGCTGACTCTGGGTGAGGGCAGAGTACACCCTGGATTGTTCGTCAAGCCATCGCAGGGCAGAAACACTTTGATGGCTATGCAGCTCCTTTTTACAAACGTCAGCAATTGTTCTTTTACGTGAACCTCACACCACAGACAGTGAGAGACACGGCCGGCCTTTGATAACCCAGCTGCACCCGGGGGGCGGGGGGGTTGAACCCTCAACCTTGGGGTCAGTGATCCAGCAACTTTACCACCGGGACACCACTGCTTGCTCACTTTAATTTAACTCAACTTTATTCATATCACAGCAATTTCACAAAGGAGCTTTCCATAGTAAAATAAATAAAAAAATAATTTATCTTTGAGCCGAAGGGAAAACCGTCGTGGAAACCATCTTCAGGGGACTGTCCTCCTTGTACCCTGAGCTGTGGCGGATTAAGCAGAGGTGAGACGGTTTGAGTGGGTACAGGGGCTACTGCTGTGTCATCCAAAACATAAGCAAGCCAGTCAACCCCCCCAGACTCTTGACTGAGTGTTCAGGGCTGTCTGACCCTGTAGCAGCTTCCGTCTGTGATCTGTCTCACAATGAGAGCCGTGATTCTAGAGACGTGATGAAGTCAAGTTTTACAGGTATGTCCAGGTTGGTGATATTTGCAGGGACTGATTTGTATTTTTCAGACTCACTCATACTTCCACACCTCACTCCGTAATCTTCAGCATCGTAAACGAAGTCCTTTTAAATAAAGTTAGGCTGTTGTGTAGAGCGGCCTGTAAGCTGCTGTGAAAAACGCAGTACGAACCAGGGCAGCTGACAGCCCAGTCAGAGTCTTCGGGAGTTAGTCACTTGTGTGAGTTCTTTTCCATTGTTGGCGCCATCAGCTACATGCATAGCTTTTATGTGCTCCCCAACCCCCACCATCTCTGTGGGAGTTGACTGTGCCAAGAGGCTACATCTGCAGTGTGCTGGCAGAGCTCGTCTGAAACCCACATCCCTCCCTCTCTGGGCTTCTGTAACGTTGGGATTCTATGACCCGAACTGGCATAATGCACAGTTTATGAATGTGAGTTGCGGTCAGAGTGGCTGAGGCCATTAGCGTAACTCTAGCTGTCTGTGCCAGCAAACAATGAATCGATAGTTGTAACTGAGTGAGAGATAATTAGCCAACACTGATAGCGCACAACAAGGAATAAATACACACGGCCACCCACACAACACACAGTCTCTGATTTCAACAGTGGGTTTTTTTTTTGTTTGTTTTTGTTTGTTTTGTTTTGTCTCAATTCATATCTTGCGTGTTTAAAAAAAAAAAAAAAATCCACGAATGAAGTTGACGTGTCAAGTTTTGATCACCTGTTTATTTGTTTCAAGATCCCTACGTGAGCTATGAGCTGAAACATCACCCCAGCCCTCAGCTTGCGGCGCCCACCTTTCCCCTTTCGATCTTTATTTATGAGCATCTCAGCTGTTAAATTGGAAATTTACATTTACATTGCGTTCTCACTGATTTGGTGAACGTGCGACTTGAGAGTGAGGCTCAGGCTAAGAGACGAGCCTTTGGGTGTTCGGGATTAAAGGTGAATTTCTCGCAGAGGCTTTCAGTCACCAGTACAGGGTGTTGTTCATCACTCAGTAACTAACGCTTCGTAGAACATCGATATACGATCCTGTTTTCTCAAGGAATCGTATCGGTTTCCTTTTTTCATAGTCCGTCTCTTTCGAAGCACATCGTCAAACGCCGTCAGTCTCTCAGCGCCAAATTGAACAACAACTCGCACTACTTAACCTCCCTGCATTGCAAAATCAATTCCGTCTCGTCATCTGGAAGGCGAACGGAAACAGGCAGCTCATCCTAATTCTTGTTTTAAAATATGGACTCGTTTTCCATTTTCTTCTGGGAAAACCCAACATGCTTGACGTGTTGATGCGTTTTGCGGGGCTGTGAATGCTAAAGTCAACTTTCTGAAAGCGTTTCAATTCTTTTTTTTTTTTTTTTTTTTTTTTCCTTTAACATTCTTTTATTTTCTCAAAATGGTGGAAATAATGATCCGACAAATTCAAAACTGCTGATTGTTTCAAAATGCTGCTCTGGCAAACAATTGCAGGCCGGGGTGGGGATTGGGTTGGGGTGGGGGTTTATAATTCGTACCGACGTCTTGCAAAAAGATTTTTTTTATTTATTTAATTCCAGTTACTTTTATTAATCAGTGTCATGCGGTTCTCGAATTGAAAGTACAAAGCCTTTAGCCAAAGTGAATGTGAAATATTAATAAGTTCACATTATTATTTAACAGCTTGTATTGATGTTGGTTGTTGTTTGCCTGTGGAAGATGAAGTATTGTACGCGAGCTGTGTGTAATTATTGCCCCCCCCCCCCCCCCTTATATAAGAAGTGTGGTGCTCAGCAGTGTACTGTTATCCGCTTTTCTGTTGAAAGAAGTTTGAAATTGTTCAAAACAGCGGTACAATGAGTTACAAGTGTCTTTTATAACGAATTTTCCATGACATGAGCTTCGATCTACCAAAAATCTTCCCCATCCAACCAGAAAAATTTTGATTTTGATTTTGGGGAAATGGCTTTTCCGGGCCGATTAGCCCCGTATTCTTCCACGTGTATTCCTCCACACTCCAAGAACGCCTTGTGCAGTGCTTCTCAATTAGTTTCTTTGATGCCCCTTTCGGGAAGAAACCCCCCCCCCCAGCGTCCTGTGCAGAACTATAAATAGTGTTTACTGCACTTCATACCATTTGCTCGGTGCTTTTTCCCTACACCATAGGGAACACAGTGAGAACGCCACTGCCGCCTACTGTTGAGAATGCATAAAATACACTTAATTCTAGTACAGTATTGCAAAAAAAAAGTGGGGCTGCTGGCGGCGTAGTGGGTTAGGGTGCTGCGCTCATAATCATGAGGTTGTGTGTTCAAATCCCAGTTAGACCCCCACTGTGCTAAGACCCCTGGGCAAGGTCTGAACCACAAATGTGCCTCTGTTCACCCAGCAGTATAAATGGGTACCAGTAAAAATATACTGGGAAGGTAACTTGTGATGGACTAGCGTCCCATCCAGTACGAGTTGATCTCCTGGTTGCTTCATGCTACAGAAACCGGGGATACGCACCAGTCCTATGAGCCACTATGGCTCAGGTGTAAAAATCCCAAAGAACTTTACCTTACCATGGCAAAAAAGCATGTTCTCTAGGATCATCCCCCCACCCCCCCCACCCCGCCCATCACACTGCACCCCACTATTTGAGATGCACTGGCCATGTGGAACCTCACCACGAGCTTTTCCTTGCTGGCATTCGTGGCACTTATTTTTGTTTTATTATTTAATATTAATTATTATTAATGTTAATGTGCATGTATTATTATTAAATATTTATTGTTTTTACATGTTTATCTTTAGTATATTTGGTCAAATATACTTGTTTGTATCAGGTTATGAGTTTGAGCTCGTCCTCAGAACGGATTAATTTTGTAAGTCAAGGTACCACAGTAAAGGGACAGGAACGTGTCCAAGAACATTCTCTATCAGTGTATTAGTAAAAATGTGAAATTTCGAGTATAATTACCGGGAAACGTTTGTAAAGTTTGTTTAGTTTCCTGTAAATGTCAAAGAACTCCCAACAAGATCTGTGCTGTACCTTTTGGTGTAAGGTTAAATCAGCCAGTTTGCCCTTCTGAAGTTTGCAGACAAATCAAAGACTTCCTCTTTTTTTCCCCTCTTTTTACTCGATACACAGTAACTTCAGAAACCTTCCAAATTTCAATGGTGAAATAAAAAGATAAAGTTCATCAGATGATTATTTTGACACACGAAACTCGGTGATGCAGTAGAGGTGGTGCTCAGGTCCGTTGGAATCCCCGACCTCATCATAAACCCCTTGATGCTAAAGAAGTGGACATGTGATTTCAGTAAGATATATAGCT
The DNA here is from genome assembly GCA_024760905.1 of Plotosus lineatus. Lineage (NCBI taxonomy): Eukaryota > Metazoa > Chordata > Actinopteri > Siluriformes > Plotosidae > Plotosus > Plotosus lineatus. The sequence continues at coordinate 50,413,225 of CM045737.1, read as the reverse complement.
ACCACGCACACACACGGCTGGAAGACCATCGCAAAGCGCTGAGGTTTCCGGATCAGGTGATCTCGTCATGTGGTGATGTCAGGTGATGGCACGTTCCTCTGACCACGTGATATTTTTCTTCAGTGCTTCCTTAAATCATGAGTGTAGACTCATCCAACCAAAACTCTTGAAACCATTCAGGTCAGGTGGCGAGGCTCCCCCTAAAAGATAAGGTGAGAAAGTCAACCATCTGGGGAGAGCCCGGAGGAGAACTACTGCTCCTCAGCGTGGAGAAGAGCCACTTGAGGTGGCTCAGGCATCCTGTTAGAATGCCTCCCGAACGCCTTCCTGGTCTGGGGTTTAGGGCATGTCTGACTGGGAAGAGACCCTGGGGTCGACCCAGAACACTCTGGAGGGATTATGCCTCTTGGCTGGTCTGAGAATACCTCAGTGTCCCCCTGGAAAAACTAGAGGACGTGACTGGGGGGGAGGGACATCTGGACCTCAATGCTTAAGCGACTGCCCCCGCAACCCGATTTCGGGTTAAGCAGAGGAAGATGATGATGATGATGATGATGACTAAAAACTTTACTGACTGTGAAAATGAAAATTTTGATCCTCTGTAATGATTTTATTTGTATTTATTTTTAAAATGTGGGCAGTTTTATCGGGTCACCCTGTATGTCCGGTATTGCCTTCCCTTACCTTCCCCTTGTATGGAGGTCTTTTACACAATTGCAGGTTATCACCTCCAGATTCTCTTGCGTTAAATCGACACCCACACAGTCTCATTCTTTGATTTCCACCACCCTTTGGCATGAAACTTGGTGCGCTGAGTGGAAATTAGCTTCCCCTCCAAACCCCCACCCCACCCCAACCCGCTGATTGAAAAGTCTGATGATGGAGTATTTGAAGCCTTTGGAGAACTCGGCCGCGATTAACATTTAAACGAAATTCATCCAGTGCCTGTAAGGTCTTTCAGTTCCCTTCAAAGGAGCAGGAGGAGAACGCTACGCACTGATGTACATAAACCTGTTTGGTGCACCAGTTTCAGAAGCCGTCCGTGTCGCGTTCAATTTCCATTTAAAGCTCAATCTGTGCTTGATCTTAACCCAAGACGTTGACATTTAAGTTAATATCATTTCTGTCTCTCCTGAGGGGGTTCAGCATGTGGAACGTGCAAGTCCGATATTCCACTGGTATTCCCAATGTTGGAATATAATACGGCACAATATGATGAGGTTTGACTTTTCGGGGTGTTCTTTCTTTGGGACCGTAGACAGTGTGTTTGGAATCTGTGCCTGATTTGGGATTTTTTTATGGCAGTTTGGGACACAAGGCATCTTTACCTGTTTACAACTTTAAACAAACCTAGTCAACATTAGTTTCTCCATTTTTATCAGTTTAATATTTAAATGTGTGTGTGTGTTTATTTTATTTATTTTATCGTCATTGGTAAGTCCATCTGTCAAACTGTAGTCATTTCAATTCCAAGCCAGTCCTCCGAATCGGTTTGAGATTTCACCCTTAAGTTACTTGTACTATGTAGTGTAATTGTGCCTTTTGATATTTGGGCATTTCTGCAATTGATGTTTTCTGACATGTGGAGGCCAGGAGTGGTGGTAGTGATGGGGAGGTGGGGGTGGCGGTAGTGATGGCAAGTTTGGGGGTGATGGTAGTGATGGCAAGTTTGGGGGTGGTGGCAGTGGTAGGGGGGTTTTATCGGTGGTAGTGGTGGGGAGTTTTGGGGTGGTGGGAGTTGGGGTGGTGATAGCGGTGGGAAGTGTCTTCTCATCTCCTGATGAGTCTTGTTTAAATTCACAGCGATGCAGTTTGCCAGTGTTTGTGATCTGTAATGAAGTTTATTATCTCTCTCGTATTATATGAAAAGTGCACCATAAATACGCAGTAATGATTTATTGTAAACGTATTTTTCGAGCCGGCCCCAGTGTTACTGTGTTTGTGGTTTATAATGATTTTGACTTTTCCGTCTCACCTCAGTCCCTCGGCCTGTAAATGCTGTCATACAGCAGCGATTCGTCTTTTTGTAGCAGCGTCTGAGAATCATTTGATAGATCTACAAAAGTTTGATGAGTGTATTTGCATATCTGTATTATATCTCTGCAGCGGAATCTTGAGAGAGACGCGCACAGAGGCGCGGCCGGCCGGTCATTAATAAATCATTGCACGTTCACAGAAATGTTTGAAAAGAGCTGGTCAACCCTGAAATTCTCCTGCCACCAAGGAATTGCACAGATCATCTACATCATTAACGGTGGACGATATCCTGCAGTCAGACTTTGTTCTTGTGCAAACGTGCTCAGATCGTTTTTATCAGGTCTCTGAACGGTCAAGCCAGGGCTGGACGTGTGGTGGTGTGATCGTGGCGCGTTCATTTCTCGATGTTGATGAAGGGGAGATATTGTTATTATGACGTTTTTAACGTTGAGAAATGTCCTGAAATTCATTCGAGTTGTACAAACCCTGATGAAACGATTGTTACTCTGAGCTTTAATGAACGCAGAAGCAGCTCCGGTTCTATTTAAAGCCGGGTAGTGGAACTGGCCTTTCACGCATGTAACCAGGGATAACTGGTTGTAAAAGCTTCGAGTTCTGAATCTCACACTCCTGGCTTACAGAAGAGCCGTTAACTTCTCAATTCTCATGTAAAGCAGATTTGAAAATGGTTGGTTTCACAAAAAAATAAGTAAAAATAAATTATATTTAATATCATTATTATTTCTTATAAGGTAAAGTCCGATTGGCTTTTTACACCCGAGCCATAGTGGCTCATCAGGGCGGTGCTTATCCCCGTGTTCTACACCGTGAAGCTACCAGGAGTTTGACTCCTGGATGGGATGCTAGTGCATCGCAGGTTACCTTCCCAGTATATATTTTACTGGTTCCCATTTATACTGCTGGGTGAACAGAGGCACACTTGTGGTTGAGACCTTGCCCAGGGATTGCTTAGCACAGTGGTGGTCGAAATGAGATTCAAACACAACCTCCTGATCATGAGCGCAGCACCCGAACCACTACAACACTGGCCCCACCATTGCTTCTTATAAAATAAATAAAAGTTACTGACTATTGTTCAAACGCGCACACACACACACACACACACACACACACGCAACCAGATCTGGACACAATATACTAGTCCTTCTAAAAAAATTAGCATATTGTGATAAAGTTCATTATTTTCTGTAATGTACTGATAAAAATTAAACTTTCATATATTTTAGATTCATTGCACACCAACTGAAATATTTCAGGCCTTTTATTGTTTTAATTCTGATGATTTTGGCATACAGCTCATGAAAACCCAAAATTCCTATCTCAAAAAATTAGCATATGATGTTCAGGTAGTGTAAACGAGCTATTAACCTAATCATCTGAATCAACCAATTAACTCTAAACACCTGCAAAAGATTCCTGAGGCTTTTAAAAACTCCCAGCCTGGTTCATTACTCAAAACCGCAATCATGGGTAAGACTGCCGACCTGACTGCTGTCCAGAAGGACATCATTGACACCCTCAAGCAAGAGGGTAAGACACAGAAAGAAATCTCTGAGCGAATAGGCTGTTCCCAGAGTGCTCGATCAAGCCACCTCAGTGGGACGTCTGTGGGAAGGAAAAGGTGAAAGAAGGGCCGATTCCAGACCTTGGGGGACCTGTGGAAGCAGTGGACTGGGCTACAAGTGCCGCATTCCCCAGGTCAAGCTACTTTTGAACCAGAAACGGCGGCAGAAGCGGCTGACCTGGGCTACAGAGAAGCAGCACTGGACTGTTGCTCAGTGGTCCAAAGTACTTTTTTCGGATGAAAGCAAATGTTGCATGTCATTCGGAAATCAAGGTGCCAGAGTCTGGAGGAAGACTGGGGAGAAGGAAATGCCAAAATGCCTGAAGTCCAGTGTCAAGTACCCACAGTCAGTGATGGTCTGGGGTGCCATGTCAGCCGCTGGTGTTGGTCCACTGTGTTTTATCAAGGGCGGGGTCAATGCAGCTAGCTATCAGGAGATTTTGGAGCACTTCATGCTTCCATCTGCTGAAAAGCTTTATGGAGATGAAGATTTCAATTTTCAGCACGACCTGGCACCTGCTCACAGTGCCAAAACCACTGCTAAATGGTTTACTGACCATGGTATTACTGGGCTCAATTGGCCTGCCAACTCTCCTGACCTGAAGCCCATAGAGAATCTGTGGGATATTGTGAAGAGAAAGTTGAGAGACACCAGACTCAACACTGTGGATGAGCTTAAGGCCGCTATCGAAGCATCCTGGGCCTCCGTAACACCTCAGCAGTGCCACAGGCCGATTGGCTCCATGCCACGCCCGCATTGAAGCAGTCATTTCTGCAAAAGGATTCCCGACCAAGTATTGAGTGCAGAACTGAACATAATTATTTGAAGGTTGACTTTTTGTATTAAAAACACTTTTTTTTTTTTTTTTTTTTAATTGGTCGGATGAAATATGCAAATTTTTTGAGATAGGAATTTTGGGTTTTCATGAGCTGTATACCAAAATCATCAGTATTAAAACAATAAAAGACCTGAAATATTTCAGTTGGTTTGCAATGAATCTAAAATATATGAAAGTTTAATTTTTATCAGTACATTACAGAAAATAATGAACTTTATCACAATATGCTAATTTTTTTAGAAGGACTAGTATATTGTGTCCAGATCTGGTTGTGTGTGTGTGTGTGTGTGTGTGTGTGTGTGTGTGTGTGTGTGTGTGTGTGTTTGAACAATAGTCAGTAATTTTAATTTATTTTATAAGAAGCAATGGTGGGGCCAGTGTTGTATTGGTTACGGTGCTGCGCTCATGATCAGGAGGTTGTGTTCGAATCTCATTTCGACCACCACTGTGCTAAGCAATCCCTGGGCAAGGTCTCAACCACAAGTGTGCCTCTGTTCACCCAGCAGTATAAATGGGAACCAGTAAAATATATACTGGGAAGGTAACCTGCGATGCACTAGCATCCCATCCAGGAGGAGTCGAACTCCTGGTAGCTTCACAATGTAGAACACGGGCTTTTTACACCCGAGCCATAGTGGCTCATCAGGGCGGTGCTTATCCCCAACGGACTACCTTATAAGAAATAATAATGATATTAAATATGTGTGTATGTAAATCATAATTTGTTATTTTTACTTATTTTTTTGTGAAGCCAACCATTTTCAAATCTGCTTTACATGAGAATTGAGAAGTTAACGGCTCTTCTGTAAGCCAGGAGTGTGAGATTCAGAACTCGAAGCTTTTACAACCAGTTGTCCCTGGAAACGACCACATTGAAGGGGATGATGTGGTTTTTATGTTTGTTGTACGGTTGTTATTGATGGTATAGACGCCCGAAAGCACAAGAAGATGACGGCTAATTACCTTCTCCACGGTCTGGATGAGGTTCTCCAGTCTAATGCCCTCCATCCTGGGTCACTGACCCAGAGCGAATATGCCCTGTATATGGTAATTGGTCCATATAAGAAAACAATCTCATGTTAGTCCTGGTTCCTTTGAGCTGCATGAGTATTGTGTGTTTACGGCTGGATTCTGACTTTCAAAAAAAAAAAAAAGAAGAAGAAGAACTGAGAAAGAGAACTGAAACAGAGGCGGATTATCTGCAGGTTTGTGGCAGTGTTTTTTTTTTCTCGAAAGATTCCTGGATGCCTGGATCCGATCTCCATGTTGACATGCTTAGCACAGTCCTGTTTGTGGGTTCCCCTCCCCCTAATTAGACCACATGGGCACTGACTATGAGATCTGTCTTTTCATATTTATATATAGGTGTGTGTGTGTGTGTGTGTGTGTGTGTGTGTTTAGTTTCACCACGGATGGTGCAAGAACCGTTGTAGTGCTGTCTCATGTGGTTCATATTAATTTTTGATGTGAGTCTCCAGAACCAGATTGTTCTCTACTGTAACCCAGTGCACTGTTTCCTGTCTTCCCCCCTTTACTCTACACCTCATTTGTCGAAACGTTAAATCTGCCTATGGTTGCAGGAGTCCAGTGCCTACCAGCAGACACTGGGCTAAGGTAGGGTTCACCCTGAGCAGCTCTCCAGACCGCCACAGGGCAACACGAACGCAACCATTCACAGTCACTCTCGCATGTAGTGCTGATTTGGAACAGCCATTTAGGAACATCCTTATGTGCATGTCTTTGGACTGTGGGAGGAAACCGGAGTACCCAGAGGAAGCACATGCAGACTCCATATGGAATGGCCCAAGCCTTGGGACTCAACTCCAGGACCTTCTTGCTGTGAGGCAGATGTGCTCACCATTACACCACCGTGCTGCCCCGTTCCTGTAAAAATATACTGGGAAGGTATTCAACCAAATCGGAATTCGACCAACCATCTAGAACGAATTGTGGTTGAGTACCGAGGCTCCACTGTATTTGGAGAGTGGTGGCTTTCACAGCTCTGGGGTAAAAGCTGTTTTTGAGTTTGGTTGTTCTTGTGTTGATGTTTTTGTACCACTTTCCAGAAGGAAGTCGTACAAACAATCCATTTCCCAGGCAATGGTGGGGCTGGTGGCGTCGTGGTTAGGGTACTGCACTCATGATCAGGAGGTTGTGTGTTCGAATCCCAGTTAGACCCTCACTGTGCTAAGACCCCTGGGCAAGGTCTTAACCACAAGTGTGCCTCTGTTCACCCAGCAGTATAAATGGGAACCAGTAAAATATACTGGGAAGGGAACCTGCAATGGACTAGCATCCCATCCAGGAGGAGTTGTACTCCTGGTCACGTTACGCTACGGAAACCGCACCGGCCTGATGAGCCGCTGGGCTCGGATGTAAAAAGCCCAACAGACATTGCAGTAAAAAAGGTAATGTCGATTTGCTTTCGACATTTTCGTGAATTCTTTCAATTCACCTGCCCACCTATGATCGAACCATCAGCTGTTGTCAGATTTGTTGAAAGACTGATATTGCGGACACAAGCAGGCGGAGTAAGGTTCCTTCAGAAGGTTTGTGTTCTCAGCTTTAGTGATGGGGCGAAGAGATAGGAGATGGATTGTTTTGGAAGCCTTCTACATGTTTAACCTATGTGGGAGAAAACTCTCAAAGTTTGCCAAAATTGGCTGCTTCAGATCATCCTGAGGTGTGAGTTTGAGTATCAAAGTTGGTGTGGTTGTTGGCTCTGCAATGGTCTGATAGAGAAAGAGAGCATTTCAGGGTGTACCCTGCCTCCATCCAGTGTCAGCATTAGAACCTAGTTTTATTAAGCGGTTTGGTGAATGAGGGAATCAGTAAATTGACATCTTCAGGATTAGCCATGAAGAACACCCATCCATCAATGATTAAACACCTCGAATACCTTGTAGTTTTGAAGAACCCATTTCAGAGGCTTTGGATCAGTTTTCGGTTTCCTGTACAGCGTTTTTCTGCCGCTCAACATCCAGACCTAAAGTAAAGAGGCTGAGGTCGGCCGGGTGAACTGACGTCATAGAAGCCAGAAAAAAGTCGATTTGCTCTGCTATAATTACCTGGCAATCAGCGAGGGCTAAACCATCATTTGCACACACTCATTTCCACAGAAAGATCACGCTGCTCTCCAAGTCTTGATTTGGAAATGATTATCAGTGAAGCCTTGTGCTCAGTCGTCTATAAGCGGATATATCACATGCTTAAAGTTAAAGGGATCCCACTGTAATAGAAGTTATTCACAGATATGATTATACTTCACAGGATGAGTTCAGAAGTGTCTGTGTCTTGCAGGAAATGGAATTTTTGGAGGTAGGATGTATGTTATTGCAGGGATTTTAGACCTATAAAGAAATTTCTCACAACACACCTGGGACTGTACGCTTAAGGGGGAGATATGATGGGTTGTTTCCAGTTTTTTTTTGACCTATAAATATTGACATGTGATGAATAAGCGTGTTCGATGACACCAACGTATGAAATCATGAGATTCCTCTTTGGGCTGCTGGAGCTCGACAGAAATACATTTTCACCTTTTATTTTTTAAATTTAATTGTTTGCTTATTTATTCATGTATTGTTACGGTACATCAGTACAGTAGTGCATCACCGTGTGCTGGTCTTTCTGATTAGCTAACCTTGTCCTCCAGGACTCTGATGGGCTCGTTTTCTAAAACTCCGTTGCTTACTCTGGGTTTACAGTGAGAAACGGTGTCTGTGATCTCCACGATTCAAAAATAACATGGAGTTTCACGGTTTATGAGCACGCTTGGAGACTGGGGTCTAAAAAAGAGGTAGGGCGCATCCAAGAGATGAAACTTAAAGGAATCTTGTTGCCAAGTTAATCAAGATCACTTACAATGGCACATCAAGCTCTGTTAAGCTCCATGGTGATCGACTACAATTCCACATTCTATCATGACTGACATCATTGTAATATATCATTATAATCAACCTCACCAATTCACCAAGTTCCTTTGAGGTCATCACTAATTCCCCAGGTTCCCTCGAGGTCATCACGAATCCTCCGGGCATGGTCAAGGTCATCTGAAATCCCCCAGGCACCCTCAGGGTCATCACGAATCCCCCGGGCACCCTCAAGGTCATCACGAATCCCCCGGGCACCCTCAAGGTCATCACGAATATCCCCCGGGCACCCTCAAGGTCATCACGAATATCCCCCGGGCACCCTCAAGGTCATCACGAATAGCCCCCGGGCACCCTCAAGGTCATCACGAACCCCGGGCTCCATCGAGATAATCATGAACCCCCAGGCTCCATCGAGATAATCATGAACCCCCAGGCTCCATCGAGATAATCACGAACCCCCCACCGGGCACCCATCAAGGTCATCACGAACCCCCCCACCGGGCACCCATCAAGGTCATCATTTAGTTTGCATTTACATTGGCAGACACATTTATCCAGAGCGACTTACAATGATCACTTTCCTACATCTGAGCAGTTGAGGGTTAAGGGCCTTGCTCAAGGGCCCAACAATGGTGATAATGGGGATTGAACTACTGACCTTAAGATCAGTAATGCATGCATTAACCATGAAGCCACCACTGCCCATCATGATTCCACTTTGTTCCCTTGCGATCACCATTTGATCGAACACCCCCTCCACACACACACACACACACACACACGCACCCTCACAATTCTTTCAGATGGTGGAAGTTATGGACATCATGCTCTATGTAAACTCAGGGTTATGGTGAAATGTTGTTTGTCTATGAATTCCTGGCCTCTGCCTTTCACTGTGCATCATTTGTGAAGATTTCGTGCAGGTCATTATAGGATACAGATTTATCTGTATCTGAGGCTGCTGTAAAGAGGCTCAAATTCTGGCATGGGAAACCAATGGGACTGTAACTTATAAGCACTTTATCTCCAGAATGTTATGACTTTGCTCTGACCTTGACATTTCAAAAACGAATATTCTCCGAGACTCGTGTAGGGTAGCATCCCCAACGAGTACACTGGTACCTTGGCTTACGAAATTAATCCGTTCCGAAGGCAAGCTTGTACATCAAAATGTTTGAGATAAAATAAAATTGCCATCGGAAATAATAGAAAACCAATTAATCTGTTCCAACCCCCTCCCAAACTCATATAACCCGACACCAACATGTATATTTGACCTAATATACTAAAGATTAAAGATTAAAGATTCGTAATGTTGGAACTATGCAAGAATGTTGGAACTATGCAAGAATGTTGGAACTATGCAAGGAAAAGATAGGGAGCTGGCTGACATGATGCAGAGGAGGAAGGTGGACATACTGTGTGTTCAGGAGACAAGGTGGAAAGGTAGAAAGGCTAAAAGCTTAGGAGCAGGGTTTAAACTGTTTTATAATGGTGTGGATGGGAAGAGAAATGGAGTAGGAGTCATCTTGAAGGAGGGGTTTGTCAGGAATGTTCTAGAAGTGAAAAGAGTGTCAGACAGAGTGATGAGTCTCAAGTTAGAAATTGAAGGCGTGATGGTCAATGTTGTTAGTGCTTATGCCCCACAGGCAGGATGTAAGCTAGAAGAGAAGGAGAGATTCTGGAGTGAGTTAGATGAAGTGATGCAGAGTACCCCCAGAGGTGAAAGAGTGGTCATTGGAGCAGACTTCAATGGACATGTTGGTGCAGGCAACAGAGGGGACGAGGAAGTGATGGGCAGGTTTGGTATCCAGGACAGGAACACAGAAGGACAGATGTTGATCGATTTTGCAAAAAGGATGGAAATGGCTGTGGTGAATACTTTCTTCAAGAAGAAACAGAAGCATAGGGTGACTTATGAAAGCGGAGGTAGGAGCACACAGGTAGACTACATCTTGTGTAGGCGATGTAATTTGAAGGAAGTCAGTGACTGCAAAGTAGTAGTGGGTGAGAGTGTTGCCAAACAGCATAGGATGGTGGTGTGCAGGATGACACTGATGGTGAGAAAGGTGAAAAGGCAAAGGCAGAGCAGAAGACAAAGTGGTGGAAGCTGAAAAAGGAAGAGTGTCGTGTTGTCTTCAAGGAGGAGTTGAAACAGGCTTTGGGTAGTCAGGAAGTGCTTCCAGAGGACTGGACAACCACAGCCAATGTGATCAGGGAGACCGGTAGGAGAGTACTTGGTGTGTCCTCTGGAAGGAAAGTAGATAAGGAAACTTGGTGGTGGAATGAGAAAGTGCAGGAGTGTGTACAAAAGAAGAGGTTAGCCAAGAAGAAGTGGGACATTGAGAGGACCGAAGAGAGTAAACAGGAGTACAGGGAGACACAGCGTAAGGCGAAGGTAGCGGTGTCAAAGGCCAAACAGAGGGCGTATGATGACTTGTATGATAGGTTGAACAGTAAGGAGGGAGAAAATGATCTATACAGGTTAGCACAGCAGAGAAATAGAGATGGGAAAGACGTGCAGCAAGTTAGAGTGATAAAGGACAGAGAGGGAAATGTATTGACTGATGACAGAAGTGTGCTGGGAAGATGGAAAGAGTACTTTGAAGAGCTGATGAATGAGGAAAATGAGAGAGAAAAAAGAGTAGAAGGGGTGACCGTTGAGGAGCAGGAAGTAGCAAAGATTAGTAAGGGAGAAGTGAGGAGGGCATTGAAGAGGATGAAGAATGGAAAGGCAGTTGGCCCTGATGACATACCAGTTGAGGTATGGAAGTGTCTAGGGGAGGTAGCAGTAGATTTTCTGACAAGAATATTCAACAAGGTCTTAGAAAGTGAGCAGATGCCAGAGGAATGGAGGAGAAGTGTGCTTGTGCCCATTTTTAAGAACAAGGGCGATGTACAGAGTTGTGGCAACTACAGAGAGCTAAAGTTGATGAGCCATACAATGAAGCTATGGGAAAGAATAGTGGAAGCAAAACTAAGGGCAGAGGTCAGCATTTGTGAACAACAGTTTGGTTTCATGCCCAGAAAGAGCACCACAGATGCAGTGTTTGCTTTGAGGATGTTAATAGAGAAGTACAGAGAAGGTCAGAAGGAGCTGCATTGTGCCTTTGTGGATCTGGAGAAAGCATATGACAGGGTGCCGAGAGAAGAACTGTGGTATTGTATGAGGAAGTCTGGAGTGGCAGAGAAGTATGTTAGAGTGGTGCAGGACATGTATGATAGATGTAAGACAGTGGTGAGGTGTGCTGTCGGTGTGACCGACGAATTCAAGGTGGAGGTGGGACTGCATCAAGGGTCAGCTCTCAGCCCCTTCTTGTTTGCTATGGTGATGGACAGGCTAACAGATGAGGTTAGACAAGAATCTCCATGGACTATGATGTTTGCAGATGACATAGTGATCTGTAGTGAGAGCAGAGACCGAGTGGAGGAAAATCTAGAGAGGTGGAGGTATGCCCTGGAAAGGAGGGGATTGAAGGTTAGTCTTAGTAAGACAGAATACATGTGTGTGAACGACAAGGACCCAAGAGGAACTTTGAGGTTACAGGGGGCAGAGATAAAGAAGGTGGAGGATTTTAAGTACTTAGGCTCAACAATCCAGAGCAATGGAGAGTGTGGAAAAGAGGTGAAGAAGCGCGTGCAGGCAGGTTGGAATGGGTGGAGAAAAGTGTCCGTGTGATGTGTGATAGGAGAGTATCGGCAAGAATGAAGGGAAAAGTGTACAAGACGGTGATGAGGCCAGCAATGTTGTATGGTTTAGAGACAGTGGCCCTGGGGAAAAGACAGGAGTCAGAGTTGGAGGTAGCAGAGATGAAAATGTTGAGGTTCTCTTTGGGAGTAACGAGGATGGATAGGATCAGAAATGAGTACATCAGAGGGACAGCACATGTTAGATGTTTTGGAGACAAAGTCAGAGAGGCTAGATTGAGATGGTTTGGACATGTACAGAGGAGGGATAGTGAGTATATTGGTCGTAGGATGCTGAGGTTGGAACTACCAGGCAAAAGGCCCAGAGGAAGACCAAAGAGAAGATTTATGGATGCGGTGAAGGCGGACATGAAGGTCGTTGGAGTAAGAGTAGAAGATGCAGAGGATAGGGAGAGATGGAGGCAGATCATTTGCTGTGGCGACCCCTGAAGGGAACAGCCGAAAGGAAAAGAAGATACTAAAGATTAACATGTAAAAACAATAAATATTTCACATAATACATACATGTACATTAACATTTAATAATAATGAATAATAAATACTGTACTAATAAATCAATAATAAACAATAAGTCAACTAACCCGATCATTGACTGCGGCAAAGATGTCACGTGGGCGTGAACATGTACACGTGAGCAGGCATGAGGCAGTGCATAACAGAGAAGGAGGAGGAGAATTTTGTGCATGTGCACGCTACAAATGCCAGCAAGGAAAGGCTCGTGGTGAGTTCCAACAAGGCAAGTGCTTCTCAAATAGTGGGGCAGGGCGTAGTGTGATGCCAGGGTGGGTGCGTATGACCCTGGGGAACATGCTGTTTTGCAGTATTGTATGAGAATTGAATGTAATTGAGCATCCTCTACAGTAGGGGGCAGTGGCGCTCTCACTGTATTCCCTATAGTGTATGGAAAAAGCACCGAGCAAACGATATGAAGTGCAGTAAACACTATTCATAGTCGTGCGCGGGGCGCTGGGGATAATGTTTTTGTTTTTTTTTCCTTCTTACTATAGGAACATCACAAAAAATAATTAAGAAGCACTGCATGAGGCATTCTCAGAGCGTGGAAGAATACGAGGCTAATCAGCCCGGAAAAGCCATTTCCCCAGCAAAGCTTGTAAATCAAAACTTTTCTCATTGGATGGGGCGGATTTTTGGTGGATCGAAGCTCGTATCATGGAAAATTTGCTATAAAAGACACTCATAAGACAAAGTACCGCTGTGTAGTGAAAATTCAGGTCTGTATGGGGTCAGGATTTTGTTTCTAGACAAACAAACCAAATAAGATTCCAGTACCGTCACAGAGGTAATGAGACTTGTTATGCTTATGCTTCATTTTTTTAAAACCTTGTTGTTTCCCAGTGTGTAACCCCAATGTGATCGAATTTCAGGGTGAACATTACAAAACACAGATAAGGACATTAAACCAAAACTGTCCAGGCAAACAATACAGAGAACAGCAAAATCCAGACTCTTGCATCCTCTGATTCTCTGCCTTCCATAATGCATTGCTACGAGCCGCTTCTAGGCATTTTAAATATACATAAATATTCACCCCCAGGTTCAGTGGGGACGTTTGTGAGTGAAGATTCCTGAGGTCTCCTGTTTAATTCTCCTACTACATCACATTTTACATATTTAATTAATAATATGATATCCAACTATAATAAGGTCTCACTCTTTTATTATTTATGGTGTAATGTCATTAGCATATGTTAATTTAAGATGTATACCTGCAATTTCTACTCCTTCTGTTTTCTATTATTTGTACATTTTTAAGTGTGAAAATGGTCGTCTTCCTCTTCTCTTGGCTGTTCCTGATAGGAGTCACCACAGCTGATTGTCTTTCTCCATTTCGCTCCGCCCTCTGTATTTCTCTCCATCAAACCAATCACATGTACGTCCTCCGTCACCACCTCCATAAATCTCTTTAGCCTTCATTTTGTCCTCCTACCAGGCAGCTCTATCCTCAACATTCTTTCGCCAATATACTCCTCTCTCTCTCTCTCTCTCTCTCATATATATATATATATATATATATATATATATGTCTGTCTGTCTGTCTTCCTTTCGGCTTTTTCCCTTTTACTCGGGAGTCGCCACAGCGAATCATCTGATTCGCACGTTTGATTTGGCAGAGGTTTTTACGTCGGATGCCCTTCTTGTCACAACCCTTTTAGCAAGGGACAGAAACACGCTGACGACTTTGCAGCTACTCTTTCGAAAGTCAGCAATGGTTCTTTTACATGAACCTCTCACCATAGACAGTGAGAGACATGGCCCGCCTTTGATAACCCAGTTAGCCGCACTGGGGGGGACAGTGACAACCTTGTGGAGAGTGGGACTCGAACCCCCAACCTTTGGATCAGCGATCCAGCGCCCTATACCACTAGACCACCACTGCCCCACTTCTCTCTCTCTCTCTCTATATATATATATATATATATATGTGTGTATATATATATATAAAATATACACACACACACACGCACAGAGTGATACTTTAATGTGTTGTGAGGGTGAGCTCGTAAGCCGAAAATTTGTGAAATGAAACAATTATTCCCATAAAAAATAACAGAAAACCAATTAATCCGTTCCAACCCCTTCCCAAACTCGTATAACCTGCCACAAGGTACTACTGTATTTTTAATCAGTGGCTGTCCGAGTTTGTAACTGTTATTAAAAAAAAAAACAGCGATCTAAATCTATCCAGTGCTGTTGATCTCAGAAAAGTCCGTAGTGTTGATATTTCGATAGAGACAGAAAGAGGCCTCTATTGCTTTATTGATCCCTGAGGGCTGGAAACGTGCTGATCCCGGATATAAATCTCTCATTACAAGGACAGAAGCAGTCAGACAGGAAGTCAAGTGAATATTTTTTAACGTAATGTTTACGGAAAGTGACTTGAGTCATTTGTTTTGATGGACTGCTGAGCAGAAACTTGATGACGTTGTGGCGTCTGCTGTTGAAATCGACAAATTTAAGAAACAGGAAGGTGGTTTATTTTCTCTCCGCCGTTTGAAAATGTTTGCATCAAACACATCTCAAGTTGTTATTGGTGCTTATCAGTGAGAAACTGTGAGGAACCCGTCGAAGAGGATGGGGGCTGTGTGCAGAACGCCACTGTCGCTACTCGTGCTGAAGGAAGACGACTAATCCCCCGAATCTTTTGAAGAAACGGTTACAGAGTCTCAGAAGTGTTTACCTGAATCTCCACCAGACTCTCGACACTGTGATGAGATAACGGGCTCCGTCCTACGGCCTGTTTTATGGATCTGGTTTCTAAGAGTCAGTAAGAAAGAAAGATCTGTGCTTTAGTTGGACAGATGGGCAGTTTAGATGATGTGGGACTTGTGTGTCTGACTGGCGGTAATGGGCAAATTAAACAGGAGGGTTTGGTACTTGAAACGCACTTGAGCAATTGTTTCACTCATTAAATTTGAAGGGCGTCACTTTGAGTTCATGCACATCGCTGATTTATTATCCGAAGTTTGCTGTGCACTTTTGCACCCAGACAGTTTTAACTGTCAAAATTTCTGGAATGTTCTGGAATTCTAGCATGTTTATTTTCTCAGTCATATGTAGGGCTGTCACGACTAATCGCTGCAATTAATATATTACATTAGAAAAAAAAAAAACCCTCAACTGAGCTCCACATTGGCAACTCGTTCAGATCTGGCTACGTAATTATTAATGATGATAAGTCAGTAATCACGGCGGAGTCAGACGTAACTGATGTTATCAATCAATACAACTCGGACGTGTCGACGGGATTCTACACCCAGGTCGAGAAGTCGTGAAGCCTGACCCCTCGGTAATATTTCCAAATTTCATTTGATTCTGTCCAGGATTCACGAAGCGCTTGGACTTTCAATGTTTTTAATTCTGATGTCATAATTCTGTCTCGGATCAAAAATTCAAAATCAGGTTCTATGGAATTCCACAAGAATAAGTTCACCATTTGATTCTGATCAAACTAGAACTTTTAGAGCCAACTGTCACCACACCAACAGCAACAAAAACATCTACACCTCCACCATCACCTTCTTCTTCTTTCTTCTTCTTCTTCTTCTTTTCCTTTCGGCTTTTCCCTTCAGGGGTCGCCACAGCGAATCATCTGCCTCCATCTCACCCTATCCTTTGCATCTTCTTCTCTTACACCAACGACCTTCATGTCCTCCTTCACCACATCCATGAATCGTCTCTTTGATCTTCCTCTAGGCCTTTTGCCTGGTAGTTCCAGCCTCAGCATCCTATTACCAATATACTCACTATCCCTCCTCTGTACATGTCCAAACCATCTCAATCTAGCCTCTCTGACTTTGTCTCCAAAACGTCTTACATGTGCTGTCCCTCTGGTGTGCTCATTCCTAATCCTATCCATCCTCGTTACTCCCAAAGAGAACCTCAACATTTTCATCTCTGCTACCTCCAACTCTGCCTCCTGTCTTTTCCCCAGGGCCACTGTTTCTAACCCATACAACATCGTTGGCCTCAACACCGTCTTGTACACTTTTCCTTTCATTTTTGCCGATACCCTCCTATCACACATCACACGGCCACTTTTCTCCAACCATTCCAACCTGCCTGCACACGCTTCTTGACCTCTTTTCCACACTCTCCATTGCTCTGGATTGTTGAGCCTAAGTACTTAAAATCCTCCACCTTCCTTATCTCTGCTCCCTGTAATCTCACCGTTCCTCTTTGGTCCTTGTCATTCATGCACATGTATTCTGTCTTACTGAGGCTAATCTTCATTCCCCTCCTTTCCAGGGCATACCTCCACCTCTCTAGATTTTCCTGCACTTGTTCTCTGCTCTCACTGCAGATCACAATGTCATCTGCAAACATCATAGTCCATGGGGAATCTTGTCTAACCTCGTCTGTCAGCCTGTCCATCACCATAGCAAACAAGAAGGGGCTGAGAGCTGACCCTTGATGCAGTCCCACCTCCACCTTGAACTCTTGTGTCAACCGACAGTACACCTCACCACTGTCTTACATCTCTCATACATGTCCTGCACCACTCTAACATACTTCTCTGCCACTCCAGACTTCCTCATGCAATACCACAGTTCTTCTCTCGGCACCCTGTCATATGCTTTCTCCAGATCCACAAAGGCACAATGCAGCTCCCTCTGACCTTCTCTGTACTTCTCCATTAACATCCTCAAGGCAAACACTGCATCTGTGGTGCTCTTTCTTGGCATGAAACCAAACTGTTGTTCACAAATGCTGACTTCTGCCCTTAGTCTAGCTTCCACTATTCTTTCCCATAACTTCATCGTATGGCTCATCAACTTTATCCCTCTGTAGTTGCCACAACTCTGCACGTCTCCCTTGTTCTTAAAAATGGGCACCAGCACACTTCTCCTTCATTCCTCTGGCATCCTCTCACTCTCTAAGACCTTGTTAAATGTTCTTGTCAGAAAATCTACTGCTACCTCTCCTAGACACTTCCATACCTCCACCGGTATGTCATCAGGACCAACTGCCTTTCCATTCTTCATCCTCTTCAATGCCCTCCTCACTTCACCCTTACTAATCTTTGCTACTTCCTGGTCCTCAACAGTCACCTCTTCTACTCTTTTTTCTCTCTCATTTTCCTCATTCATCAGCCCTTCAGAGTACTCTTTCCATCTTCCCAGCACACTTCTGTCATCAGTCAATACATTTCCCTCTCTGTCCTTTATCAATCTAACTTGCTGCACGTCCTTCCAATCTCTATTTCTCTGCTGTGCCAACCTATATAAATCATTTTCTCCCTCCTTACTTTCCAACCGAGCATACAAGTCATCAAACGCGCTCTGTTTGGCCTTTGACACTGCTACCTTTGCCTTACGCTGTGTCTCCCTGTACTCCTGTTTACTCTCTTCGGTTTTCTCAATGTTCCACTTCTTCTTAGCTAATCTCTTCCTTTGTACACACTCCTGCACTTCCTCATTCCACCACCAAGTCTCCTTATCTACTTTCCTTCCAGATGCCACACCAAGTATTCTCCTACCTGTCTCCCTGATCACATTAGCTGTAGTTGTCCAGTCATCTGGAAGCACTTCCTGACCACCCAAAGCCTATTTCAACTCCTCCTTGAAGACAATCTGACACTCTTCCTTTTTCAACTTCCACCACTTTGTCTTCTGCTCTGCCTTTGCCTTCTTCACCTTCCTCACCATCAGCATCATCCTGCACACCACCATCCTATGCTAATCACCATCACCAACAATAAAAAATTATCAACACCAGCAACAACTACACCACCAATGAGAACTACACCACTGCCAACAAAAATAATTAAATGCGCCACCATCAAAACAAAAACAACTACACCATCAATTACACCACCCACAACAATAACAACTACACCATTGATGAGAACTACACAACTGACGACAAAAAAATGCACCACCACCAAAACAAAAACAACTACAACAAAAACAACTACACCACTAATGTGAACTACACCACCGACAACAAAAATAACTACACTGCCATCAACTACACCACCACCCCAACAACAAAATAACTACACCACTAACAACAAAAATAAGTACACTACCATCAACTATACCACCAACAGCAAAAATACCTACATTACCATCAACTACACCAACAACAAAAACAACTACCGTACACCACCGCCAACAAAAATAACTACATTACCATCCAACTACACCACCACCAGCAACTATCATACACCACCACCAACAAAAACCAACTACACCACTCGACAATAACAAAAATAACTACACTCCTAACAACTACACCACCACCACCATAAACAACTACTTCAACTACATCAAAAACAACGAAAAACATCTACACCTCGCCATGATTCTGATCAGCGGGGACTTTAACCACGCCCCTCTCTCCGCCTCTCTTCCGACGTTCACGCAATACGTGAAGTGCGCCACAAGAGACAATAAAACACTGGACTTACTGTATGCAAATGTGAAGGACGCTTACAGCTCCTCCCCTCCCCACTGGGACGCTCAGACCACACCCTGGTCTCCCTGCTCCCCCAATACACACCCAGGGTGCGAAAGGAACCTGCACAGAAGAGGTCTGTGAAAGTGTGGACCGAGGAGACCAACGAGAGGCTTAGGGACTGTTTCCAGACCACAGACTGGAGCATGCTCTGTAACTCCTTTGGTGATGACATCGACGGCCTCACACACTGTATCACCGACTACATGAACTTCTGCGTGGACAGCACCGTGCCAACACGGAGAGTACGGTGCTTCTCCAACAACCACCCATGGGTCACCCCTGAGCTCAAAGTCCTCCTGAACCAGAAAAAGAGGGCTTTCATCTCGGGGGACAGAGAGGAGCAGAAGAAGGTCCAGCGTGAGCTCCAGTGGAGGATCAGGAGGGCAAAGAAGGACTATGGGAAGAAGATGGAGGAGAAGCTGGCTCAGAACAACGTGCGGGACGTCTGGAGAGGACTAAAGACCATGTCTGGATTTGGGCAGAGTGTCAGAGGGACAGCTGATGGTGACCAGCGCTGGGCGGATGAACTAAACTGCTACTTCAACAGGTTTGATTCTCCCCCCTCCCCCTCTGCACCCCTCCCCGTTCCCCTCCCCTCTTCACACGTCTCCAGACCAGCTGACACCCCCCCCCCCTCCCCAGGCCAACTTCACTTGACTGCTACAGCCCGACAGACACATCCCCTCCCTCTGCAGCCCACCCCAGCCCCCTCTCCCTCACATCAGACCAGGTGAGGAGACAGCTGAGGCGACTAAATCAGAGGAACTCTGAGGGCCCTGATGGCCTCAGTCCCAGGCTGCTGAGGACCTGCGCAGATCAGCTCTGTGTGGTACTATGCTACCTGTACAACCTGAGCTTCAGCCTGGAGAAGGTTCCAGTCCTCTGCAAGACCTCCTGTGTGGTTCCGGTTCCCAAAACAGCACAAGCGAAGGAACCAGCCCACTACAGACCTGTCGCCCTGACCTCCCACCTCATTAAGATCATGGAAAGGCTCCTCCTTGAACACCTCCGCTCTATGGTGAGCCCCACCCTAGACCCGCTGCAGTTTGCCTACAGGCCCAACATCGGAGTAGAAGACGCCGTCATCTACCTTCTGCAGCGGGCACTCACCCACCTGGAGATCGCCCGGCAGCGCTGTGAGGGTCATGTTCTTTGACTTCTCCAGCGCCTTCAACACCATCAGGCCAGCGCGCCTGCGGGGAAGCTGGAGAACGTGGGAGTGGACGGGCATCTTGCTGCCTGGATTATTGACTACCTTACTAACCGTCCACAGTGCGTGCGGCTGCGCGGCTGTAAGTCAAAGGTGGTAGTCTGTAGCACGGGGCACCGCAGGGCACCGTCCTCTCACCCTTCCTTTAACATCTATACCTCGGACTTCATATATAACACAAACAGCTGCCACCTCCAGAAGTTCTCGGACGACTCCGCCATCGTGGGCCGTGTGTCAGAGGGGAACGAGCTGGAGTACCGGTCGGTCATCGTCGACTTCGTGGACTGGTGTGAGCGCAACCACCTGTGCTTGAACACTAGGAAGACGAAGGAGATGGTGGTCGACTTCAGGAGAAGCACTCAAACACACACACACACACATTTACTAGTGAACATCCAGGGACAGGACATTGAGACAGTGGACAGTTTCAAGTACCTGGGTGTTCACCTTAACAATAAACTGGACTGGTCCCACAACACCAACGCCCTGTACAAGAAGGGCCAGAGTCGCCTCCACCTTCTGAGGAGACTCAGGTCCTTCGGAGTATGCAGACCTCTGCTCAGGACATTTTATGACTCTGTGGTAGCCTCTGCAATCCTCTACGCTGCCATCTGCTGGGCCCCGGGCAGCACAGAGCGGGACAGAAAGAGACTGAACAAGCTGGTCAGGAGGGCCAGCTCTGTCCTCGGCTGCCCACTGGACTCTGTGGAGGAGGTGAGTGAGAGGAGGATGGTAGCAAAGCTCACATCCATCCTGTCCAACAGCTCTCACCCACTGCACCAGACTGTCGAGGAGCTAAGCAGCTCCTTCAGTGTACGACTGAGGCATCCTCAGTGCAGGAAGGAGCGCTACCGCAGGTCGCTCATTCCCACCGCTATCAGACTGTACAACGCCACTTTGTAACTGTCTGTGAAAATACCGGTTATGTGCAATAAAAACCCCCGTGTACTTTAATCAACCACATCTACCCCACTGACTGTGAACCATATCAACCCATCTACTCTGCACTCAGATACATTACACTTTAATATAGGCCAATCTATAAAGTTGCTCCATTCTTTTCTTTTATTGTTTAGTAATTTATACTATTTATGTATCTATTTATTTATTTACTTATATAATATATATGTATGTGTGTATGTTCGTACTTGTATCTATTTTTGCACCCCCTACTGATAGTACCTCAAGAGCCTGTAACAGTGAATTTCTCCATTGTGAGATTAATAAAGCTGTATCTTATCTTATCTTATCTTACACCACCATGATCACCAAAAATAAAAATATCAACACCAGCAACAAGTACACCACTGATGACAACTACGTCACCACCAACAAAAACAACTACACCATCAACTACACCACCATGATTAACAACAAAAACAACTACCTTATCTCCACCAACAAAAAAAAAAAAAATAGCTACACCTCCACCATCAGTAACAACTACCCCATCAATAATAGCTACACCACCACCACCCCCTGTAAAACGGCCGAGTGAGTTCTGGTTCTGCTGCGGCTCTCTTCCTCTCTGCTGTTGGTTGTTTGTTTTTTATTTTTATTTGTGATGTGTATATAATTATATATTAAATTTGGTTTGTTTACGTATGTGAGAGTTTTCAATGTTTTAAAGATTTGTTGGTATTTGAAAGCATGTTATTTTATATTTAATGTGATGATGTCATTGATGGTGTTTTGTCAAATCATAAAGAGAAATAATTTCTTCACTTGTTTTTTTTTAAATCTTTGATGTTTGTGTTGTTATTTAAAATGTAAAAGTGCTGCTCTGTCCACTCAGCATTTCTTATGATGCTCGTAACTCTAACATGTCGGTTCAACTGATTTATCAGAAGTGAAATAGGATGAAGTAGGAATTTACACGATGGCACTTTTACTTATTCAGGTTCTGAGTACTCTGCTAACATTGAGATGCACTGTGTGGGGTCCCCCCCCCCCCTTTTTTTTTTTTGGTCCACAGGTCAGGTGACCAACGCTGCTATTATTCCTGCCCCCGGCAACATGTTTCTCCCTGACAGTCGACCGTGCATCCCGTTACCGCGCTTTAGCCGTCACCTGAACAACACTGAGCAAGCGGAAGGAGTGGGAGGGATGCGTCTCAGGCTGGGTTCCAACTGCCAGGTATTGTTTATGGTTAAAAATATGAGAGAGAGAGATTTCCTTTTGGCTTTTACCCTTTATCACGGGTCGCCACAGCGAATGATTCGCACATTTTGATTTGACATAGGTTTTCACGTTGGATGCCCTTCCTGACACAACCCTTTAGCAAGCTCCTCTTTACGAAAGTCAGCAATGGTTCTTTTACATGAACCTCTCACCATAGACGGTGAGAGACATGGCTGGCCTTTCATAACCCTGTTAGCTGCACTGGAGGGACAGTGACAACCTTGTGGAGAGTGGGACTCGAACCCCCAACCTTAGGATCAGCGATCCAGCACCCTCTGCCACTTGGCTAATACTGCCCCTACTTTTATGATTAAAAATATATGCCATTAAAATGTAATTTATTCAAGAAATTCAAGTAAATAAAGGTATTATTATTTATTATAAGGTGTAACCGATGTCCTGTTATTGGTGATGGTGTGTTATAGCTTTGAATAATTAAAAATGTTAATTTATCAAAATCAAAAGTCAGCTTTCCTTTCGGGTCTCTTGTCTTTTTTTTTTTTTTTCTCCCCGTACATTTATTTTCTATCAGATCTCAAACCGTGTCTTTGTTGTAATATATTCATTCTTGTTACTCAGAATATTTCCTTGTTTCTGATTGGTGGAAATCTTTGGAAGTTTTCTGCGAGCCAACATGTTCTGTCGGTGCCCTCAGATGATTTTCAAGTTGAACATCATGTACTGAATTTCTTGGCTGTTGCACTCTTCCCAGAGAGTGCGAGCCAGATAATGGCTGCGTGGTTTCACGACTTTAGGTCCGTTCCCTGTAACATGCTATTAAATATATATTAAATATAGAATAATAAATATAAATATACTCTCAAGTAAGTCCTCAGAATCGGAACTTTTCCTCCATGTTTTATTGCTTTTTCATGAATTTGTCTAAAATTATTCGGAAACAGAGTAGCATGCTAAAGCTAACGGAACTTCATGCTAACTTCCTTTGACCACAATGCACTTTCACTTTCACACAACGCCCTTTATTAGACCGTTCTGCACTGACAACTCTGACCGCTAACATAGTAATGTCACCGTTTACTTGATATGGAGAAATATTGAGATCTCAGGGCACATTTATCATGAGGATGACACCCACCACCCTTGATAGAATAATTTTCCACAACATACTTCAGCTCAATCAATAATAGTTGCTTCTCATTGACTACAGTTAGTGGTCATAACGTTTTGGCTTATGAGTAAAACAATAAACTATTTCTTGAACTATAATCGTGTTTATATTTGGAGGCAGAAGTTTGCCTACCCTCATCATGGACGTGAATGTTCTGGCAGTATCGGGCTTTCAGTAATTCCTTTTGAACTGTTTTCTTTTTTCCTGGAGCAGAAGGATGATACAAATTAATAAAAAAAAAAAAAAAACAAGAATTCTGTGCACACGGTTTTTTTCCTTCCTAAAATAACTTCACTAATTCTGTTGTGCTCAAACTTCCAGAATGTCTTTTACTTTTCCTGTTCACGATCATGACTAACTACAGCCGGTTCGACAACAGCTCCCACTGGATTGACCATCAAACAGTACGGGGGTGGGGTGGGGGTGGGGTGGGGGGTTTCAGCTCCGAGCAGATCAGAGAAAGAGGATTATAGACTTACACAAGTCAGGATTGTCTCGGAGCTGTTTTGACACAACCACAGATTCCAAGATCTTAAATTTTAACAGTGGTAGATATTTCCACATACATGATTTGGATGGTCATGAGGAACCTTTTTCACATATGTATTGGCCCCCCACAGTCCTGACCTGAACCTTATTGAAAGTGTTCGGGATGTGCTGGAGAAGACTTTATGGAGGGGTTCAGTTTTTCCCTCATTGCTGTGAAATGAACCCGACAATGGAAGGAAATAAACGTTCTGGTGCTTAAGTTTGTTGAAACAGTGGAGACTATGTGCTGAGATCAGGCTAAAGCCCTCCATGAGAATATTAGTGTGTGACTTCTTAAGTGTAATAATAATCGAAGGGTGTGTCTGTTTTTTTTTTTCTTGTAAAGTATGCGTTGTATGATTTTTCTGCTAAACAAAAATTCAGTCAGTCATTTTCTGAACCGCTTAATCCTAATTATTGTCGTGGGGAGGCACGCACCCATCCCAGCCAACTCCTGGCGATAGCAGAGTACACCCTGGACAGCTCGCCCGGCCATCGCAGGGTAGAAACACGCTGATGGTTATGCAGCTCTTTTTTACAAAAGTCAGCAATGGTTTTTTTACATGAACCGCCACCACAGACAATGAGAGAGACAGCCGGCCTTTGATAACCCAGTTAGCTGCACTGGGGGGGGACAGTGACAACCCGGTGATAGTGGGGCTTGAACCCCCACCTTAATATCAGTAATCCAGCACCTTTACCACCAGGACACCACTGCCCTAAAGAAAAATTAAAAGATAATTGAAAGCTGAATATTGGTTTGAGGTTCATGTCCATGATGAGCGTAATTGAACAAAAACTTCTGACTGCAGCTGTGTACTTGGAGAAATGAAACTCTCAAACTGAGACACGTGGTTTTCATATTTGTAATTGAAACCATAATTTGTGTGAATTTAGACTAAAACGACAAAGTATGATGGATGTTACAGTATTGTTCACACAGTCGTTTATGGCCCATCGGTAATCCACTCAACATCCAACCCGATTAAAGGCCCATGAATTATGTGGGTTTTTTTACGGTTTAAATTACTCACCACCTGCTGTGGGTTTACACGCTCTTATTTTTCTTTTAAACTCTTTCAACTATCTCATTCGCACTGTTTACTTTGCCGTCTGTCCTCCACGTATCCTCCTGTGCCCCTGCCTCCACCGTTCTCAGGCGCTGATGGGTTTTTCCTCCCTGTGTTTACTTTAAGTGTTATTCTCGTAATTCGGGAATCTTGTCGTCTTTCCCTGAATAAGGCTTTTCAGAAAAGTACATACTATTCCTCCTCCAGCTTCAGTCGCCCTCATTAACGTACCAAGCAGTTCACAGAGATACATCACTATTAATTTGTCCTGCGGAGATGTTTCTTCATTTCCTTTGTCCGGTTATTTAAAGGAAGGTTGTTGTTGAAAGATGTTTCGGGTGATTTTATTCGGATTTAAATGAATTAAATTCCATCTGGACGTGATTACCAGTGTGAAGTTGACTATCCTCGTGTAATAGCATGTCCTGAAGTTAATTATGTAGAGTATAAGTTATATCCTCTGTAAGTACTCCTCCGTTATCGGGGTACTTTTAGACCTTATCTGGAAACAACTCGTCATATTTTTTTATTGATTTATACTTAAGTTTAATGCTGTAGAAAATCCACGAGATTATGGTGCAGCAGTTAAAAACAGTCGTTTCCTGATCTGCCCCTCTTTTCTCTCTCTCTCTTTGAATATTACAGTGGTACCTTGACTTACAAGTGTCTTTTATAATGAATTGTTCATGATACAAGCTTCAATCCACCAAAAATCTGCCCCATCCAACCAGCAAAATTTTGATTTACAAGCTCTGCTAGGGAAAGGGCTTTTACTGGCTGATTAACATGTATTCCATTGCGGTCCAAGAACGCCTTGTGCAGTGCTTCTCAATTATTTTCTGTGATGCCCGTGAAAAAAACATTTCACGCCCCCCCAGTGCCCTGCACGCGACCATGAATAGTGTTTGCTTGGTGCTTTTTCACCATACACCATTCTACACCATAGGGAACACAGTGAGAGCGTCACTGCCACCTACTGTAGAGGATGCATAATTACACTTAATTCTAGTACAGTATGGCAAAAAAGCATGTTCCCCAGGGTCATACGTGGAAACCCCCCACACCCCCCGGCATCACACCGCGCCCCCAAGGGGAGTGCGCCCCACTATTTGAGAAGCACTGGCCTTGTGGG
Source organism: Plotosus lineatus (assembly GCA_024760905.1). Lineage (NCBI taxonomy): Eukaryota > Metazoa > Chordata > Actinopteri > Siluriformes > Plotosidae > Plotosus > Plotosus lineatus. The sequence goes on along the minus strand of CM045737.1, from coordinate 50,387,010 downwards.
AGCTCACTGGCATTCGTGTCATGCACAGGCACAAACTTCTCCTCCTTGGTTACGCACCACCTCAACGCCTGCCTCATGACATCTTTGCTGCAGTCAATGATCGGAAGGGTTAGTTGACTTGTTTATTATTTTTAATTTTATTTTTATTTTATTAATTATTATTAATGTTAATGTACATGTATTATTATTAAATATATTTTTTTACATGTTTATCTTTAATATATTAGGTCAAATATGTGTTTGTGTCAGGTTATGAGTTTGCGAGGGGGTTGGAACAGATTAATTGGTTTTCTGTTATTTCCTATTGGAAATTTTTGTTTCATCTAATGAACATTTTTACTTATGAGCTCGCCCTCGGAACGGATTAATTTCGTAAGTCAAAGTACCACTTTATTATTATTATTATTATTATTATTATTATTATTATTATTATGAAAAATAGAGCACTGTGAGCGCACAAATCTCTGCCAAGCTCATCAATCTCCCCATATGAACCAAATGTTAAAAACTATCCTCTCTTCCAATTTTAAAGAATCCTTAGAAATTCCAGGATCTAGAATTTGATCCGGATCATCTCCAAAAAGAGACACGGAGTCTGAGATGCTATAGTGGCTGTACTTCATTATAATGTCCGGTCTAAGCCTGTGGATTTAAACGAGTTCCACTGCAGTGCTTCGGGCTGCTGATCCTGCTGAATACAGACAAGTTGAACCACTTCAGAAATGCTTTCAGTGAGATTTCACTTGTTTATTATTAATCACGCAAGGTTCGTTTTTGCCCTCCAGTAAATTTCTTTCAGAACAACAGCATCATTTTGTCTGTGTTATTTTCTGGTTATTATTCCAATAGCAAAACACAGAATTAGCAGAGAAATACAAGTCTTCCTTTGGAGTATTCCATGTCAGAAAAGGGAAACGAACAGCTTTATATCTTACTATTATATAGTTTAAATGTACTCCTTCCCTATATATACATATATATATATATATATATATATATATATATATATATATATATATATATATATACATATACATACACAGTTGGCCCCAAACCTACGAAATTAATCCGTTCCAGAGCCTTTTTCGTATTGCGGGGATTTTGTAGATTTCCAAGACTCCCAAGACTACCCCGTAAACCCTTTAAAAATGATAAAAGTACACCAATTTTGTATGAAATTTGTTAAAAGTAAAAGAAAATTATTTATTAAACAATTTAAACATTTTATTAACATATTTATTAATTAAACCATTATTAAACATTTTTTATTAACACACACACACACACCTGTGTCTCTCTCTCTCTCTCTCTCTCTCTCTCTCTCTCTCTCGCGCTGCGGGCCACGCCCACAAAACGTGGAATTCAAAGCGCATTCCCTGCTTGGCAAACTCAACTTTAATTTGATTCCTTGAGGGATCGGAATTCTAGATAAGCTCAAATGTGCCCACATTTATTTAACATTTACTGAATTAAACAACTTAAAAAACTAAAGAGTGAAGGGGGACAGTCACAACCTTGTGGAGAATGGGGCTCGAACCCCCAACCCTAGGATCAGCGCCCTATACCACTAGGCCACCACTGCCCTGGTTATAATATATACCATATTCGGGGGGAAATATTTGTGACGCGCTCCACCAAATGTGGGTGCTTGTCGCAAGTGACACACGGAGCTTTTGAGACTTATCCCGATTTCCGATCTTTCAAGTAGACAAGTGCGCTTTGAATACTTGCTCAGTACTCAACATTCACTTGCTTATATATATATATATATATATATATATATATATATATATATATATATATATATATATATATATAGTCATCCTTTGAATATCGCGGATAATGTAGACCAGACCTGGCTGTGATATTCAAAAAATCGCGAAGTAGGAACGCCCCTCTCATTTCTACCATGTCTCATTTCTATATGTTTTCATGTCTATACAATATCAAGAAGTGTATATTAAATGTTACACAGTTATATGCATATGTAAAATACTGTAATGTATCATTTAAATAGAATTTATATATAAATACTTTAAGTACTGTACTCACCTCTGACTATAGCTCTTCTCCATGGTGCAGGATGTTCACAAACACTCTTAAGATCACAAAATCACAAAAAATCCCACGGGAATGTGCGAGGCAACAGCGTCACGCGTCTAAGCCAATCAGCTTGATTGAGTTGAATGGGCGGTCCCTGCCTGAACTGGGGAGGAGGGGCACTTCAGTCTATCGTTTGTAAACAATGGACGCAGCCTGCCTTGGGTCCCTGCTTTCCGCTTGCTCACAAGCGAGTTTCAGCACGAATTTTGAATTTTTTAAGTTTTTTTTTTTTTTTTTTTTTTTTTTTTTTTAATACCGCGATGTACGAAGACCGCGATGCTCAAATCGCGAAGTGGCAAGGGATGAGTGTGTGTGTGTGTGTGTGTGTGTGTGTGTGTGTGTGTATTATATGTGTATATGTATGTGTATATATATATATAGTCAGCCCCCTACTTACGAAATTAATCAGTTCCAGCGCCTTTTTCATAATGCGGGCGTTTCGTCAGTAGGGATCGCATTTTACATGTTAAACGCCTGATTTGTTTCAAGGCTCCCAAGACTACTCCATAAACCCTTTAAAAATGATAAAAGTACACCAATTTTGTATGAAATATGTGTTAAAAGTAAAAGGAAATTGTTTATTAAATTATTTAAACATTTTATTAACATTTTATTAACATTTATTAATTAAACTATTATTAAACATTTTATTAACACATACACACACCTGTCTCTCTCTCAGAGACACAATACAGTATGCATTAAATGTGTATTGTATACACATTAAATGTTCATTGTGGCTCTGCGGGCCACGCCCACAAGACTTGGAATTCAAAGCACATTCCCTGCTTGACAGATCGGCGGTCCAAACTCAACTTTAACTTGATTCCTTGAGGGATCGGAATACCAGATGAGCTCACATGCGCCCCATTTATTAAACATTTACTAAATTAAACAACTTAAAAAACTAAACTAAAAACTAGAGTTAAGCCTCCTTCTGTCTCTGTCTCTCTCTCTCACTCACACACACACACATGCGCGCACACACTCTCTCTCTCTCTGTCTCACGCACATGGACGGGATGTTTTATTTCAAGCGGAATTACAGTACCTGTTTGAAAGATCACAGGTCCTCACTGTATTTCCACTTTAAGATCTCCTTCTGGTTCAATATCGTCCCGATTGTAGAGGGATTTCGGCGATAACGAAATACTGTATAACGCTGCATGATCAATCTCAAAACAAGCCAACAGTCAACTCTCTTTCACGTGTGTGACAAACAGGAAGTTTGGTTAAGTTTCAGCTGCGTCATCCCTCCTAGCCAATGGGAGGCCAGCGGGTGGGATGTTGGGAGACGGCCAATGGGAGAGCAACTTGCGCATCATGTGAAATTTTGATTGGCGCGTTTGAATAGCGCTTTTCGTAAGAGGAGGTTGTTTTCCTATCCCGGGGATGAAAACTTAGGAAATTTTTTTCGTAACCCAGGGGCTTTCGTAAGTCGGGGGCTGACTGTATGTATGTATGTATATATGTGTGAGTGTGTGTGTGTGTGTGTGTGTGTGTGTGTGTGTGTGTGTGTGTGTATATATATATATATATATATATATATATATATATATATATATGTATGTATGTATGTATGTATGAAAATTTTAAAACTCCCACAGAGCATCATTAAATCTGTCATAAAAATCGAAAATATATGGCACTACAACAAATCTGGCTGCAGAGGGCTGTCCATGAAAAGTCACAGATTGGGCAAATGAGTATTAATCTGAGATGCAACAAATAGACGCAATTTAATTCTGTGGGGCCTTGAAAGCTTCAAAGTGGACACTGGTGTATTTGTTCACATTTCACAGAGCTGGTCGTTATGGAAGATTGACCAGAATAAAAGCCCTTGTTTACAGAAAATTACACATTTAGAGTTTGCCAAAAGCATGCCGGAGACTCCCAAAGCATACAGGAGAAGGTGCTCTCGTCAGATGAATCTAAAATTGACCATTTTGATTCATCTTCCACAAGCCTAATACCTCTCATCACCCCAAAAACACCATCTCTATAGTGGAGCATGGTGGTGGCAGTATCATGCTGTGGGGATGGTTTTTTGTTTGTTTTTTTTTATCACCAGAGTCTGGAAAACTGCTTAGAATTGACGGAAGTTGTTTGGATGGTGTTAAATACAAGCACATTCTTGAAGGTGTTGAAACATAAGCAGGTTTGCTTTGAATTGGCTTTGAATTTGAAGTGGCTCCATGTGCCAAGCTCACCCCCTGGGAGACCTGTAGCTGTAACTGAAATTGCAAAAGTTGGCTCTACACAGTACTGACTTAAATGGGGGTCGAGGGCATAATTTTGAGGAGGAACAATGTGATTTTTGTCCTGGCCGTAGCACTCTTGACCAACTCTATACTCTCCACAGGATCTTGGAGGGGACATGGGAGTTTGCCCAATCTGTCCCCATGTGTTTTGTGGATTTGGAAAAGGCTTTCGACGTGTCCCTCAGGCTATCTTGTGGGGCGTGCTCCAGAAATATGGCCTTCCTGACCTATTGCTACGGGCCATTTGATCGCTGTATCACTGGAGCCAGAGTTTGGTCCGTATTGGTAACAACAGGTCAA
>CM045737.1:50359847-50377347 GCA_024760905.1 Plotosus lineatus | reverse complement strand
GTGAGAATAAATAAGATCCGCATCTCGGCTGGTAGAGAAAAAATATAATAACAAATCCTGACGGATGGGAATGTGTGTTCAGCACACAATAGCTCACTGGACTTTGTTTATGAAGCTGTATACAAACTGATTCCGAAATCATTCGTGAATATATTTACAGACAAAGCTTTACTCATGTTATGGCGAATCCAGTCTGATTCGGTGCCGTAACGTCATGGTCCACCTCACCGCAAGAAGGTTCGGCGTCTGAGTCCTGGGCTCAGCGAGTGCATTTCATGATTAGAACAAACACACAGATTTATATGTGAATGATTGCAGTCATGCTTGTAAATAACAGAAGTTACAGTCATTCTGCAGGTTCTAAACCGACTCCACATCCACCTCCTTCACCTCCTCAAACCACTCCCCCCACCCCACGCCTCCTTCACCTCGTCAGACCACTTCCCCACACCTCCTTCACCTCAAACAACTACCCCCACACACCTTCGCCTCCTCAAATCACTTCTCCCCACCCCACACCTCCTTCATCTCCTCAAACCAAACCCCCTACACACACTTCCTTTGCCTCCACAACCCCTCCAGACCTTCACCTCCTCCAACTTCTACCCCCAAACACCTCCTTTGCCTCCTCGGACCACTCCCCCTCACACACACACCTCCTTCGCCTCCTCAAACCGTTTCCCTGCACCCCTCTTTGCCTCCTCAAACCACTTCCCCCCCACCCCACACCTCCTTCACTTCCTCAGACCACTCCACCCACCTTCTTACCTTTCGAAAACAAAAAATAGTCTGATTGCATTTAGATTTATAGCATTTGGCAGGCGCTCTTATCCAGCGACCTGGTGTTATCATTTTTTTTATACAACTTGAGCAATTGAGGGTTGAGGGTTTTGCTCAAGGGCCCAACAGTGGTGGCAGTGAGGATTGAACTGCTGACCTTCGGATTAGCAACCTATTGCATTAACCGCTAAGCCACGACTGCCCCGTTGATTGCGGGTTCAAATCCCATTAGTTGCCACCGATGTTCAAGGCTAGAAAATCAAAAAATTTAAATTACATTTAAATAAATAATGGGGCCGGTGGTGTAGTGGTTATCGTACTGCCTTCAAAATCAGGAGGTTGTGTGTTTGAATCCCAGTTCGACCCCCACTGTGCTGAGACCCCTGGGCAAGGTCTTAACCACAAGTGTGCCTCTGCTCACCCAGAAGTATAAATGGGTACCAGTAAAAATATACTGGGAAGGTAACCTGCGATGGACCAGCGTCCCATCCAGGGGGAGTGTCACGTCACGCTACAGAAACTGGGGATAAGCACCGGCCTGATGAGCCACTTGACTTGGGTGGAAAAAGCCCAACAGACTTTACTTCCTTTTTTTAATAGCAAATGTGGTCCACATTCAGCTTTGTGGTTTATTTTAATCGACAGTTTTAACCAGAAACAGATTCCACGAGAGAAAACGTGCCCCTTCTCTTAGGTCTCCATAGATCCCAAACGACGGCATTTGTTTAATTAATCGCTTGTTTAATTACCTGCTTAATTAATTACCTGTGCTGTGCCATCAAAGTGCGTAAAAAGACATTAAAGGGAAATTGTTTGAACCGTAATTCCCTGAGCTCTTATTACTCCACATGCAACCTGCTGATTCCAGGAAGGATTATGTCGGAAGTGTTGGATATAAAGGAACCTCCAAGGTTCTAAAATCCAGTTGTGTTACACGCGGGTAGTTCTAGTCTTCACATCTGCTTTATATGATTCAGACTCCTTTTACCCATCAGCCCTCTCTTCACAACCGCAGAAACGACCCCTCGCCCTGATCACCCTTTAGAAGTGAGTTTTTATAGGTGAGAATTTTCGAGCTTTTTATCACCACAGGACGTTCTCCGCCGTGCTTAACTCGGAAGAACCCGGCGTGCCGTTAAGTGGATTAACGGAGCTCAATCAAAACAGTAGCGGAATCCTGCAGGCGAGCCGAGAGCCCACGGTGTTAATTTGAAGGAAATGCTGAAATAAATAAATAAATTAATGTAGAGCACAAGAGTTTTTCTAAATCAACCAGAACACCCCCTCCCCAACCCCCACCCCTTCACGTCCTCCCTACAGCACCCCCCACCCCCTCCACCCCCTGCTTCTTAATCTGTGGGAAAATTGCGTTGCTGTCCTCTGACGTTTGCATGCGCTGCGAATTTTCCACAATAAGGGAATGTTGATATCTGCTCTGCTAGATTAGGGATTTTTTTTTTTTACTTCATTGGGATTTGATGACCTCATCGAGAAGCCCAAGACTTTTTTCGAACCTGACAAGAAAGTTAAGACGTCCTCTATTTTGGTTCGGGATTGGGCTTCGTTTCTCTTAAAGCCTATCCATGTCTGATATTTATTTCTCTGCAGAGTTAATGCTCAGCAAGTAAGCATCTGGTCGGCCAATTTTCTTTTGAACCACAGATGACCTCTTTTTGAAAAAAAAGTACCGAGCGTGATTGCAGGCTGAAGGAAAATGAACTCGCTTCCTTTCTGCCTTCTGCCTGGCGGAGTGGCGATGCCGCTCACACGAGCTGCTCTAATACTGTACCAGTGCTCGTCTGTTTCAGCCGGTTCTGCACGAAGGAACCAGGTTGAACCTCAGACCCAGTGAGGAACCGGTCGAGTCATAGGGTCGGATTTTCTGGGTTAATGCTCCGAGTATTTTTTTCTTGTTGTTAAACGAACTCCTGTTGTGTTTGGTGTTCTTTTTCAGAGTGTGTTCGGTGATGGGGAGAACACGAAGGTACGCGTGTCGGAGTTGGAAGAAGAAGTCAGGACACTGAAGAAGATCAACAAAGACCTGTACGAGTTTTCCGCGCAGCTCCTCACGAAACCTCACTAGAGGAACCACAACGTGGGTTTTAACCAGAGACGAGTTTGTTCACGTCGTGGCTGTTAATGAATAAAACTCCAGATCAATGACGTATGAATTTGGCCCCTCACTGTGGGGTTTGGTCTCTTGTGCGATGGCTCGAACTTTGTATGATAAGCTTTCTTTCTTTTTTTTTTTAATAGTCACCCTGTTCATGTTTTCTGTTTCTTTTCTTTATGAGATGTTCTGCGAAACTGACTGTCGTGTTTGTAGTAAAACAGGAAACAGAATCGTTAATAATGCAAAACAATGATATTGGATTCCTCAGGTTTAATTTACACACTCGAGGTTTAGCAAAAAACAAATAACCAAACAAACAAATAAATAAATAAATAAATCTTCACGTTGCTTTATAGTTCCTCTGTGTTTCCTCCCACACTGGTTTGTGTTATGTGGGTTTTTTTTTTTTTTTAAATCAAACACCGAGCCAAACATCCCTTTCGATCGAAATTTTATAAAGAAATTAAACCACCGCCCCCTCTGCTGGTGGGTTTTCAGTCTTTCGGTGGTTCTGGAGCCGCCATTACACCCTCAACAAGTTCACCCGTATAACCACCTTAATTATTCACCATCTTACAAATCCTATTGATGTTGTTTTTCTTTCTGTTATTTACCCTCATGTTGTCCCTCTTACGATGTCTCTGGCACATCCGCAGCTTTACAGACCACACATTTAGGTGCAGAATGACGCATTCGAAGGTGGAACCGTGCTATCCGCTCTCCTCTGTATGTGCATTCACATAGGTCTGTGATTGGCTGGTGATTACTTTGAGTGACAGGGAGATAAATGTATGCCCACCCCCAAGAGCTCAGCCGCTGATGACTGACTGTTTGTGCACGCATGGATTCGAATGTGCAATCTTCAGGTTGATAGTTGGGCAGCGGTGGATCAGGCTCTGGGTTACTGATTCAAAGCTCAGCAGTTGAAGCCCTAGTACCGCCAAGCTGCCAGCATTGGGTCCTTGAGGAAGGTCCTTAACCTTCATTTGCTCAGTTGTATTTAAGTAAATGACTCTGGATAAGGGCGTCTGGCAAATGCCACGAATGTAAATGTGCTACTTATACATGTGCCGCTCGGGGACCTGTGAACTTTTGATTCCATGGCAAGCCCCACGCATTGCTGAGAGACAGATTTGTAGCTCGTCTATATATTTATATACAGTATATATATATTGTGTGTGTGTGTGTGTGTGTGTGTGGGCAGTGGTGGCCTGGTGGTAAAAGGTGCTGGATCACTGATACTAAGGTTGGGGGTTCAAGCCCCACTCTCAGCGGGTTGTCACTGCTGTCCCCTTAGCGCATTAACTGGGTTATCAAATTCCGGCCGTGTCTCTCACTGTCTATGGTGTGAGGTTCATGTAGAAGAACTTGGTTATCACTTTTATATTATATAACTGAGCAATTGAGGGTCAAGGGCCTTGCTCAAGGGCCCAACAGTGGTGGCAGTGGGACTTGAACTGCTGTCCTTCGGATCAGTAACCTATCGCCTAACCACAAAGCTACCCTATATATGGTGTGTGTGTGTGTGTGTGTGTGTGTGTGTGTGTTAAAGGATTGACTTTTCATGGAAATTTCATTGCGAGTTCATCGTGTAATGCCGGATTCCTGTTCTATAAAAACCTTTCTATACCTTTTCACTTATTTGCAGGAGAAAAGAAAACATTTCCCTGTCAAGAGACGTCAACTCATCTTTCCTTCCCTGCGCCTTGTTCTGCTTTCCGTGACCTCGAACATCCAGTACATCTGCTGTTTTTTTTTACTTTCTCCTGAATCAATAAAAAAAAGCCTTTAAAGTCGATCTCGAACACCTTAAATATATACAGTATATCATTTATTTCTGAAGGAAAGAAAACTTTCTGATTCAGCAGAAGGAAATTCTGCTGTGCCGAGCCTGTGACGCCCGGGATTTTTATCTAGTTAACTGGTTTAGCCTTTTGTGATGTCGATCTGAAATTTGGAATCTCATCGACTGAAGCAGGATGTGAAGAAAACTGATAACCGCCGCCTGCGCTCATCACTTTCCCTTTTGAATTAAACGCTTTCACCTGTTCGTGTTCGCGGCACGGCGAATTGCTTTAGTTCGCACACACATCGCCCTCAGTGTCGTCTCACGCATTTATGCGGCAAGAGTTTATTCAGGATTGACATTGTGTGAAAGTGGGAAAAGAAAAAAAAGCTTCTTCAGGTTGTAATGTTGGTCTTGATTTTTGCCTTTTTTTAATTGATTTATATATATATATATATATATATATATATATATATATATATATATATATATATTTATTTATTTATTTATTTATTTATTTTTTCATAGCAGTGGGTTCCGACCTTCCATTTGTCAAACTTTAGTTTGCGGATCTTACCGCGTGCTGAAGCCGGGGATTTCAAACTTGTTATGCTGGCTCACTACTATGAGTGCTAGTATGAGTTTGTGTGTGTGTGACCTTGACCTACTTTTCAAGGTCACACAGGCAAAGCTATTTTCAGTTTCCATACGTTTACCTGCCGCACGCTGACACTGGGACTTTAAAACTTGATGCACTTGTTCTATGTCAGTATTTCTGAAATGGTCCTTTTGGCAGCGTGTGGTCTATATATATATATATATATTTTTTTTTTTTTTGTATTGATGCCTGGTCTACCCGTATCTTTAAATACATTTATCTTAGAGGCAGAACTAATGCTTGAGATCATCTTCAGTAGTTAAAATAATGGAATGTGACTAATCTTGATTAGAACCGACGCGACGATTCGCATGTCCTGTTGATTACCGAAGTGTGACCAGCTGCAATGTACATTACAAATTAATACTGTTTTCATCTATGGTGCTAAAATTTACTAGAAATAAATACGTAATGAGCATACAGTGGTACCTTGACTTACAAATTTAATCGGTTCCAAGGGCGAGCTCGTAAGGTGAAAAGTTTGTTCGATTAAATAATTATTCCAATAAGAAATAACAGAAAACCAATGAATCCGTTCCAACCCCCTCCCAAACTCATATAACCTGCCACAAACATGTATATTTCACCTAACATCAATTCAGTTCATTTTCTGTGACCGCTTCATCCTAATTAGGGTCGCAGGGAGGCTGGTGCCCATCCCAGCCAACTCCGGGCGAGGGCAGAGTACACCCTGGACTTCTCGCCAGGCCATCACAGGACGGAAACACGCCGACGGTTTTGCAACCTACACTTGTCGAAAGTCAGCAATGGTTCTTTTACATGAACCTCACACCATAGACAGTGAGAGACATGGCCGGCCTTTGATAACCCAGTTAGCTGCACTGGGGGGGACAGCGACAACCTTGTGGAGAGTGGGACTCGAACCCCCAACCTTTGGATTAGCGATCCAGCGCCTTTATGTCACCTAATATATTAAAGATAAACATGTAAAAATAATAAATATTTCATAATAATACATGTACATTAACATTAATAATAAATAATAATAAAACAAGAATAAACAATGTCCACTAACCCGTCCAATCATTGACTGTGGCAAAGATGTCACGAGGGCAGACAGTAGGTGGTGCATAACAGGAGGAGGAGAATTTTGTGTGCGCGCACACTATGAATGCCATTGAGGAAAGGCTCGTGGTAAGCTCCTACAAGGCCAGTGCTTCTCAAATAGTGGGGCACACACCCCTTGGGGAGCGCGCTGTGATGCCAGGTGGGGCACGTATGACCCTGGGGAACATGCTTTATTGCCATACTGTACTAGAATTAAGTGTAATTGCACATCCTCTACAGTAGGTGGCAGTGGCATGCTCACCGAGTTCCCTATGGTGCAAACGATATGAAGTGCAGTAAACATTATAGTCATGCATGGGGTGCTGGGGAGGCATGAAATGTAGTTTTTTTTCTTCCTATAGGGGGCGTCACAGAAAATAATTGGGAAGCACTGCACAAGGCGTTCTCAGTGCGGCAGAATACATGCGGAAGAATACGAGGCTAATCGGCCTGGAAGCCATTTTTCCCTGCAGAGCTTGTAAATCAAATTTTTGCTGGTTGGTTGGGGCAGATTTTTGTGGATCGAAGCTCGTATCATGGAAAATTCGTTATAAAAGACACTCGTAAGTCAAGATTTCGCTGTATGTTGTTTTATAATCATCGTTTTAATATTAAGATTTATTTATTTATTATTTTTTGCTCTATTAGGAGAGCAGAGATGCAACACAGGAAGTGAACACCTGGCCTTAAACTTGTGGTTGTTGTTGAACGTAAGTTGGTTCTCTTTATGAATAAACACATGTTTATATATTTATTTATACATTGGGTATAAATAACCCGACTTCAGCTGAACTTCCCTTGACAACGCAGACATCCCCAGTGGAAGCGGATGAGGGTTTAATCCAGACGGCGTTGCTCATATCGACACACTTCCTTTAGACAGGAAGAAGAAATGAGGAGGAAACTGTTTCCTATCCTCCACTTCCTGTCCATCGTTTTCCATCTTCAGTAAATTAACTGTCGCTTAATATCTGTGGAGGGTTTCATGGTTTATAATTAATAATAATTATAATGGGGCCATTTAACAGCTAACCCCCACCATCACAGATTCATTCATTCATTCATTTTCAGAACCGCTTAATCCTAATTAGGGTCTCAGGGAGGCTGGCACCCATCTCGGGCAACTCTAGGTGAGGGCGGGATATACCCTGAACCAGGTCATTGCAGGGCCAACGTACATGCAAACATTCACAATAACACAGGCAATTTGGAACAGCCAAATCTATTGTAGATGTTTTTGGACTGTGGGAGGAAACCGGAGTACCAGGAGGAAACTCACACAAGCAATATGGAGAACATGCAACGTACACACAGAACTCTAAACCCCACCCCCATGCACTTGCCACCATCTCCAATCAGCCTGAAAAACTTCTGAGGAAAACCTGTTTTTAAACTTCTTTTCCTTTCGGCTTTTCCCTTTTTCAGGGGTCACCACAGTGAATCATCTGAGTCGCATGTTTGGCATAGGCTTTTACGTCGGATGCCCCTCCTGACACAACCCTTTAGCATCGGCGGAAACACGCTGATGGCTATGCAGCTCCTCTTTACGGAAGTCAGCCTTTGATAACCCAGTTATCTGCTCTGGGGGGACAGTGACAACCTTGTGGAGAGTGGGACTCGAACCCCCAACCTTAGGATCAGTGATCCAATACCCTTTACCACCAGGCTACCCCTGCCCTATGTTCTCATTCAGAGAGCATGAACTAAAAAAATCCCTTTTTGAACAGCTGTATCTTGAGGGTCATGTGAGAGATGACCTTGACTTTTTTTTTTTTTTTTTTTTTAATTGTCGAGGTAGTACTGTGGAAATGCAAAACTTTAATTCTGCAGCTGGCTTCATTTCATCACCAATGCGAGTTGCTTTTTAACTTTGTTTGCATTTCTCTGGTGAGGGTGTTATAAGGCGAAAGTTTCCCAAGTCCTGAAGGTCGGGTTGTCTTTGCTGTATCAGTTTAATTAACGGTGCGAGTCCAACTCGCAGCACACACAAAGTTCTAATGATCAGTGAGCACCAAGTAGGAACAAACATCGTTCCCCGTGTTTTCAACATTAAAGTCACAACATATCAGAATACTTTATTAATCCTGGAGGAAAGTATGTTATATAACACTGTCCACCAGTGTTAAACCAACGTCGATGAGCCCTGCATCGGCCGTCATGAGATTAATACCATCTTCATCTTTATTATTTCTGCTGAAATTGTTTCCCTTTTTCTGTTTATCACTCCATCTCAGACTTCACACTTTCGACCGACCGCTGTTCCAGATGTGAGAGTGAGCATGAATGTTTCTGTGAGTTTTGACCCCGTGATGGCCTGGTGAACTGTCTGAGGTGTACTCATCGCTTGCCCAGAGTCGGCTGAATTGGGCGGCAGCCTCTCCGTGACCCTAATTAGGATGAAGTGGCTTAGAAAATGAATGAATGGATATCATGTATATCCAACAGTTTATTGCTCTTGATGTGGAGTCGGGTTTCATTTCCTTTTCAACTGTACAGGACATGATGTGTCCAATTCAAGGTTTATTGTTTTTTATACCACTAGTTTACCCTGAGTCCCCTCAATGTTGCACATAAGACATAAATATTGCATGTAAAATAATATTTAGATCAAATACAGTGGTATCTTGACGAGTACACTGGTACCTTGACTTACAAATTTAATTCGTTCCAAGGGTGAGCTCGTAAGTTCGTGAGATAAAACAAAAATTTCCATCAGAAATAATAGAAAACCAATGAATCCGTTCCAACCCCCTTCCAAACTCATATAACCTGCACAAACATATATTTGACCTAATAAATTAAAGATAAACATGTAACAATAAATATTTCATAATAATAATAATAATAATAACACTACATGTACATTAACATTAATAATAATAATAATGAAACAAGAATAAACAATAAGTCAACTAACCCTTCCAATCATCGACCGCAGCAAAGGTGTCACGTACGCACGCATGAGGGGATGTGTAACAGGGAAGGAGGACAATTCCGTGTACGCTACGAATGCCAGCGAGGAAAGGCTCGTGGTGAGCTTCCACAAGGCCAGTGCTTCTCAAATAATGGGCCGGTGTGATGCCGGGGGGGGGGGGGAATGACCTTGGGGAACATGCTTTTTTGGCCATACTGTATTAGAATGAAGTATCCTCTGCAGTAGGTGGCAGTGGCGCGCTCACTGTATTCCCTATAGTGTAGGGAAAAAGCACCGAGCAAACGATATGACGTGCAGTAAACACTATTTATAGTCATGCGTGGGGCGCTGGCGGGGTCAGGGTTAGAAATGTGAAATGTGTGATTTTTTTTTTTTTTTCTTATAGGGGCATCAGAGAAAATAATTGAGAAGGACTTCAAGGTGTTCTCGGACTGTGGAGGAATAAACGCGGAACAATACGTAGTAGTAATACTTTATGGTCATATATATACATTAGTGTTCAATATATAATGAAATGATTATTGGTACATGTGAGCTAAAAAGTTACATTATTTATAAACAACGCAAAATAAGTAATAAAAAAAATTGCGAATGTAAAGGGCTCCTAAGATATAATTACATTATACGAAAGGTATAATAATGCACGTTGAATTACCAGAATTAATGATCGTTCAGCAATCGAATAGCACTGGGGTAAAATGAATATAGAGTACAATTAGTATCTGCACGTATAGACATGTATCAGTTGTCTGACCGCATGACTTGAAATAACTCGTTTGCTGGATGATGTTCGTCTTTTGTAATATTATGTGATTTCTTCGGAAGTCGTGCTCGATAAAGTTCGTCTAATGTTGGCAGAGGAGTTCCAATAATAGTACTGGCGGTCTTAATGATCCGATCGAGTCGCTTCCGGTCATCGGCCGTCGTGTTGTCATACCAAACAGTGAACGAGAACGTCAAGACACTCTCTATCACTGCTCAGTAAAATTTCACCAACAGACTTTGCCCAATGTGGAAGCTTCTCAATCGTCTCAGGAAGAAGAGGCGCCGCTGTGTCCTCTTAACGATGATATCAGTATTTTCTACCCACTTTAAGTCTGATGAAATAGTAGTGCCCAAAAACTTAAAACTGTCGACAACCTCATATCCGTTAATAGAAAGTGGCACGATCTTAGATGGTTCCTGACAAAAATCTATAATAACCTCCTTAGTTTTCTGCAAGTTTAATAGTAAATTATTCTCAGCTCACCATTCTACAAGTGAATTCACCTCCTCTCTATACGAACTTTCATCGTCCTTGATCAAACCACCTAGTGTGGTATCATCGGCCTATTTCATCATGAAATTAGTACTAAATTTAGTGACGCAATGATGTGTGAACAGGGAGTACAACAAGGGGCTTAAATTACAACCCTGAGGTGATCCCATATTAATTACTAATGAGGAAGACAAATTAGGACCAATCTTTACTACCTCTGAACGGGATAAGAGAAAATCAAGAATCCACTTGCACATGGACGGATCGATTTCCAATGTAATCAATTTATGGTATCATTTAAAGGGGCAAATTGTATTAAAACTGGAACTATAGTCTACAAAAAGTAATCTACAATAATTTTGAATTTTCTGATCCAAGAATTTACAAATTTTAAACAATGCTAATGATATGGCATCTTCTACTGAAAGGTTAGATTTATAAGCGAATTGATACGGGTCTATGGATGATGAAAGATGTGTCTGAATAAATTTCTGTACAATAGTTTCGAAACTTTTCATAATGATCGAGGTTAAGGCTACAGGATGATAATCATTTAAACAGATAACTGGTGATTGTTTAGGGACAGGAATAATGACTGATTTTTTAAAAGCAATAGGAACATGATTAGATTTCAAAGACCAATTAAAAAGTACAATGAGAATACCACAGAGTTCGTCTTTGCACAAGCTCAGTAGGCGCGGGCTAATACCATCAGGCCCAGGCGCTTTACGAATGTTCAGACGACCCAACACAAGGCGGGGGTCATCAGTGGAGACATCAAACGGCAGCGGTAGTACACTGCCCTCTGGCATCATTGCCGGGTCCACTGGCCAATCAAATCTCGCAAAGAATTCATTTAACTGGTCAGGCAATGTGACGTTATCAGGAGGCGCTGACTTTGATTTCGGTTTGTACCCTGTGATCTTGTTTATCCCCTGCCACAGTTGCCGAGTGTCAGTGACGGAAAGTATACTTTCAAGTCTATCCCAGTACCATAGTTTGGCCTGTTTCACAGACTTACGAAGGTCATACTTGGTCTTTTTGATGGCGAACGAGTCACCAGATTTAAATACCAGTTCATTTGCACGTAATTGTGTGTTCACACAGCGATCAAACTACGGTTTCGCATTCGGGTATGACATCACTGACTTTGTTGGTATACACAAGCCTTTGCAGAACTTGATGTAATCCGTTATAACATCAGTAGCTTCATCCAGGTCGGCTGCACTCTCAGTAAACACATCCCAGTCCGTACAAACATAACAGCCTTGAAGTCGTTGAATAGCCACCTCTGTCCACTGAGGGACTACCCGTGTCATAGGCTTCTCATGTTTCAACTGTTGTTTGTATGACCGGACCAGATGGATCATGTGGTGATCTGAGTCACCAAGAGGAGAACGTTTCGGAGACCAGTAGGCGCCTTTTATAGTCGTATAACAATGATCAAGAGTTCTGTCCTTCTGTGTTGTGCAAACCACATGCTGGTGGTACTGGAGGTAACCCTTTCTGAAGATCCAGGTGCTTGAAATCACCGAGTACAAAAGAGAGAGATCCTGGGGTTTTTGTTCTCATACGAGGCGAATCGGCCCAGAAAAGCCATTTCCCCAGCAGAGCTTGTAAATCAAAATTTTGCTGGTGGGATGAAGCAGATTTTTGGTGGATCGAAGCTCGTATCATGAAATATTCTTTATAAAAGACACTCGTAACTCAAGGTACCGCTGTATAAAGTAATAAATAAAATCTATAAAAATAAATAAAATTAAACCTGATGGATTGTGGGTAAGAAACATCGGGCACTTTACAGGCTCATGTACGCATAAGGTAAGGGGACGTACACTCGCAGAGCGGTTAGCATATCTGTCTCACTGCGAGAAGGTTCTGGGTTTCGTTCCCTGGCCTAGCGAAGCATATCTGCCCGGGGTTTGCATGTTCTTCATGTTCTTGCATGGGTTTCCTCTGGGTACTCCAGTTTCCTCTTACAGTCCAAAGACATGTGTATTAGGCTAATTGGCAGTTCCATATTGCCTCTCGGTCGGAGTCTGCATGGTTGTGTGTGTGATGGTCTGCTGGGCTGTTTAAGGTGTACCCCGCCTTCGCCAAAGTTCCAGCCCCCTCAGGACCCTCATAGGATTCAGGGGTTGAGTGAGTAAATACTGTCCATTGAGAATGAAGCTAGTTGAGCTTTACAGAAAAACTCGGGGGGGTAATTAAACTGATTCATCATTCACTTTCTGTGACACCTTAATCCTAATCAGGGTCACGGGGAAGGCTGGCACCCATCCCAGCCGACTCTGGACGAGGGCACAGTACACCCTGGACAGCTCACCAGGCCTTACAGGCTATGCAGCTCCTCTTGTTGAAAGTCAGCGATGGTTCTTTTACATGAACCTCACACCATAGACAGTGAGAGACACGACCGGCCTTTGATAACCCAGTTAGTGCACTGGGGGACAAAACCTGGTGAGAGTGGGGCTTGAACCCCTAACCTTAGGATCAGTGATCCGGCACCTTTACCACCAGGCGACCACTGCCTCTTGGGAATTAAACTGTAATTCAGCAATGTGAACAACTGCACGTGTTTTAATGGGTGCCCTTTCTTTTTTTTTTTTTTTTTTTTTTTTTTTGGTCTGAAATGCGGCTGATAGGAAAAAGTAATCGATTACTTCATTCCTTCAGAAGTGTGAGATCCGAGTGTGAGACCGTGGGCTGTACTGCCCGTAACGTCTCGTCATTTTTTTCAGATTTGTGTACAAACCCACATTGTCACGGACTTCAAAATAAACAGTCTCACCCGAAAGGGAAGAGGGCGGGAGGATAAGGTCGAGTTCTGCTCAGCTGCTTCATTAAGCAGAAATTTGCTTTGTGTTTGTTTTATAAACGAGATCTGGACCTTTTTATGTGACTTCAGTTAATCCCCGACTTCTTTCTACTTGCAGCGATGACGGTAGGACCTCATTAGCTTTTATCAGACGGTGGAGGCGTGTCCCAGCGAGAGCAAATTGAAAGGGAGTAAAGAAAAGAACAAAAGGGCGAGTTCTCATCCTAACACCGGCTCTGCTGAGGACAGTACTGACCGTGGACAGGCTTCAGACGAGGATGATGTTTTAACTCGACTCACTGAGGAGCTGCTCAGGTTCAAAATCTGCGTTTATCTGTACACGTCATAAAAATCCTCATCATGGCGAGATCGTGTTCCCTCGGAATATTACTTTTTGTATTGTTTTTGTTTGTTTTAGCTTATGTTGCTAGTTAGAAGGTTCCAGGTTTGAGGCCCAGAGCATTTCTATGGAGGCCTTGCTCGGGTTTCCTCCTGGTGCCGCGTTTTTCCTCCCAAACCCCAAACACATGTACATTAGGTATTGTTCCAAGTTGCCCCAGGTGGGAGTGTGAGTCTGAATGGTTGTTTGTGTGTCGGCCTACGGTGGACTGGTAAGCTGTGTGTCATGTGTCATGGTGTTCCCTGCCCTCACCCCGAGTCGGCTGACGTAGATTCCAGCCTCCCCGTGACACACTGAAGGAATGTTTCCGTCTGATATTTGAATTGATATTCCGTGGCTTTGCTCCGGTTTGTAGATGATCTGCAGTGATAAAATCCACCAAAAGTTACCACAACAACTGCACCGGAGGCCCTTTGAGGCAAATTCACGCTGCACCCGTCTCACGTTAGGGGCATTTTCACTGTGGTGGGACGGAGTGGACATCATCAGGTCAATGTAAAGTGCTTATAATGGTGAGATGGGATGGACCTTACCATGCAGAGTCAGTTGAGCTCTCTCTCTCTCTCTCTCTCTCATCCCCTCTCTGTCTCTCACTCTCTTTCTCTCACCCCTTCCTCTCTTCTCAGCATGTTTTTGCACAGGAAGTACATGCACACGCCACACAGAAATGTCCACACCCAGCCCAGGATTTGAACTCAGGATGTTCTTGCTCTCAGGGAGATGTACAAACCACTCCAGCACCGCACCGCTCGAGTAATTTCTAGCGTAAATACACTGAGTGCTGGGCTGAAGGAAAAGGATATTATGAAGGGTGTAGTATCGTAATGTTAGAAAGCTGTGTGAGGCATTTACCTGGCAGCCTGGGTTCTAATAAGCACCTGTGTGTGTGTGTGTGTGTGTGTGTGTGTGTGTGTGTGTGTGTGTGCATCACTATTCAGATGCACTTACACACGGCTGAATTACAATTGATTTCTTTCTGGATGACACGTTAAACCCACCTGTCTGTTATGGATTCCTTCAGAACCAGAGCAGATCTCCTGTAGAATGAACCCAGTGCGATGGGACAGAAGACGAGCAAATATGACTTTAGCTGTGACCTGTGTAGAATGTTTTTTGGGGGGGTGGGGTGGAGTTGGGGCAGTGGGGGAATATACTCCTGGGAAAAGTCATTACAGACGCTCCCCCACTTACGTTCATCTGTTTTACATTTTTTCGATTTTACGTTTGTTTTTTGTTTGTTTGTTTTTTTAAGTCAAATTCTGAGTTTAGACATTCCTACATAGTACGCTGATGCAATGACGTAATGACGCTGTGTCCATTGTTTACAAATGACAGACCTAATATGCCCTCCTTCCCAGTTCAGTTATATATATATATATATATATATATATATATATATATATATATATATATATATATATATATATATATATATATATATCAGTTATATAGCGTGTGACCCTTGTGTTAAGACGTCGTCTCTGTGATCTTTGTGTTTATACTGTTTTGCGGACTTTTGTAACCCTAAGCAAATATGATTGGTCAGAAGTGTAAGCCTACTAGAATGGGTGCAAGTCTCATACACAGATGAATTAACTATCTGCTCAGATCGGCACAATCTACCATGCATACTCAGTTAAGCAAAGAGAGTTGTAATATGAATGAAAACCCAAATCCAGAAAACAAAGAGAACTCTCCGCTCTGCTGGTGATTCACATCAGTGCAGGCTGTGTTCTAAACAAGTTCAACAGCACCCTTGTGCACTTGAAAGACCAGAAGTCTGTATAACCCACAGCAAGTACACTACTTTTGCAAGTACACTACTTTCGGTATTGAGCGCCTCACATATTGTAAGCGTTGATCGGCTGTTTTAAGCTTCATGTAAAGTGCCTCGGTATAAATAAGTGACTTATTTGAAATCAATGTTAATCTTATTTGATATTATTTTACAATTTTATGTTTATAATAATTGATTTAGGGGTGTTTTATGAGATACGGTAATGGTATTTATGGATGTATTGTACAGTATGAGCGTCATACGTCACTGTAACAACTTACGTTCAGCCATCCGGAACCAATTAAAACTGTAAGTCGGGGAGCGTCTGTATTAGGAAAGGTTTAAGAGGATCAGTACAAACCTCTTAATTTAAAAGGACTCAGACTTCAGTATTGTAAAAATGAAAGACCTTAAAGTTTCAGATGAGGGCGGCGGCACGGTGGCCTTGTGGTTAGCACAGCCGCCTCTGAGATGGGCGCCACCTCCCTGCAACCTAAAGTAGGATTAAGCCGCTTAGAAAATAATTGGATGAAATCTTCCTAATCAGTTCTGGGTATATTAAATAAAGATGAAATTCAGCGGTGGGCCAGCGGTAGAGCGTCTGATTACTGATCTTCAGGTCATGAGTTCAAACCCCACCATTACCGGGTTGTCACCTGTTGCAGCTAACTGGGATATCAACGGCCGGCCGTGTCTCACTGTCTGTGGTGGAGGTTCATATAAAAGAACCATTGCTGACTTTCGTAATGAGGAGCTGCATAAATGTCAGCGTTTTTCCGCCCTGTGATGGCCTGGCGAGCCATCCAGGCGTCCAGGGTGTACTCTGCCCTCGCCCAGAGTCTTACAAAGTAAGATCCTGAAATGAGGAAAAATAACTAAATTGGGTTGCATGGTGGTGTCGTAGTTGGCACTGGGTTCGAGTCCTGGGCACAGCGAGGGCGTTTCTGTGCGGAGTTCATATGCTCTACCTGCCATCCTTCCATGGGTTTCCTCCAGGTACTCCGGTTTCCTCCAACCATCGAAAAACATGCACATTAAACAAACTGGCTCTTCCAAATCACCTGTTGGAATGAGTGTTGTGTGAATGGTTTTGTGTGTGTGTGTGTGTGTGTGTGTGTGTGTGTGTGTGTGTGTGTGTGTTGTCCTGGAGATGGACAGGTAAGATGTTCAGGGTGTACCCCATTTCTCCTCGAGGTGGCTGAGATAGGCTCTGGCCTCTCCGTGATCCTTGTAGGATTAAACGGTTTGGGAAATGAATGAATAGGTGTCGGTAGTAACATTGGTTAATGTTGAGTCAGGTTTGTTTTATCTTTTATGCCCTTATATGGAAACTTCATACGCGCCCCTGTTAAGATACGAAGTGTTGTGGAAACGTTCCGCTCTGCTAGTATCTGTGGGCAGCGTATCAGGCTCTGTAAACACCAGGGATCTCGCTCCATAGAACAAAAGCCCCCGCTGTTTCTCGCTCGGTTAATCAGAGCGCCGAAGTGTGGATGCTTAATGAAAGGTTTTCCTCTTTCCTGTCTCACCGCACACTGAAGAGAGCAGAACATCTGCATTCCTCCATGTGCTGCAAGTAAAGGTGAAGCTCCGATGATCCTTCGTAGTCGGTTACGCATTAAACCGGATCACAGCTGCATCTCGAGACGCCACTGAATCCTACTGAAGTGTTTTTGTTTTTACAGCCAAATAAACATGCTCATTAAAAACCCAGACCCCTCAGATGGCACGGAGGGGGACGTCCTTCAGAATCACACACGCGACGAGACCTTCTGTCACGGGCTGCAGACTCTGAGACTCCGAGACGTAGCAATGTAAACTGTTCGCTCAACCATCGTCATGCGACGTCCTTTTCACTCAGCCTTTCACCAATCCTGAAGATGTAAGGTTGGCGATTTCTCAGAACA
>CM045737.1:50347347-50354847 GCA_024760905.1 Plotosus lineatus | reverse complement strand
ATTCAGAAAAACTTAATTTTTTTACTGTGATATTTATTAATAATAAAATATAAACATTATACACCATACATATAAAACATCTTTAAATGCATTCTCCTTGAAACATACAGCACTGTAGTTTTCAAAAATGCCCACTAGAGGAAGGTATAGCATTAGGCATGAGATGACTGAATTTAGGTATGAACTGCATTAAGCCCGAGCAGCTCAGCCACGCCCCCAGCCGGAGTAAGTAGAAAACAGAGTTTTAGAGAGAGAGAGAGAGTTAGAGAGCGTTACAAACCAAAGAAGTGGTGATGTGATGTGAGTTAATCCTCTGGCACAGAGGTGAGCCTGCTTTTGTTTATTGGGAGTAAATGAGAATAGTGAATTCAGGTGTGAGCCACAGAGCAGCTCAGACACGCCCCTCAGCCGCAGCGGAGAGTAAACAGTTAGTTAGAGGCACAGTGCCAAAAAGTCCTCCAAAACACAGACCATAACAAAAAGAACAAGAAATGTAATAAATTAGATAAATAAAACAAACGAGAAACATGCTACACCACAGTAAATAAAATCACACATACAAACATTCTAAACATTGACTTAGGTAATGTACTGGAATAATAATTTAAAAAGACTTTAATAGTGGAGTGTTTTACAACGGTTCAGACGATTATTCCTCTTCAAGCACTTCAGAGGAAACTGTCGTTTCTTCCTGAGAAAGTCTTATTTCTTCAGAAGAAACATCCAACGTCATTACCTTTTTCTGGTGCTGAGCAGGTGTTTGAGTGACATCATAGAAACACACTAAAAAAAGACTCATTGATAACTTGTGCGCAAATGAGGAAAAAGGGGCGTTACATCATCTCAACCAATCAACAGGAAGGAGGACAGCCATTGGCTGAATTTGAATCACGTGAGTGCAAAACCGCGAGTAGTGAAGGGCCTACTGTCATAAACAGGAATCAATCCGGATGGACAGCAAATTCATCCCGGTTGTTCTCTGTGAATAAATTAAATAGTGCTCGAGTACGTGTGGAATAAATTCACTTCAGGAGGAACTCAACCCTGTTTCATGGAACCTTCACCCCTGACAGGGGGAACTGGGTCGGTTCCGTATGTAACAGCAGTGAACACCACTGGTTACACCTGAAACCGTAGAACGGTGTTGATTCACAGGTCAAAAAATACCAAAACCAGAAATTTCTACTCCGGATATAAACTTTAATGGTGGAGCAGGTGGTGTAGTGGTTAGGGTGCTGTGCTGATGATCAGGAGGTTGTGTGTTCGAATCCCAGTTAGAGCCCCACAGTACCATCTCCACTTTGATTTGATACGTCAGAGCTACGGTGTTTAGCACATTCGCCTCACACACGCAGCAAGAAGTGCCTGGGTTTGATTCCCTGTGGGGCTGGAGCCTATCTCAGCCGATACTGGGTGATGTGTATTCCGAGGAGGCTTAACAGACACAGAGGGGAAGTGCTATCCACCCCGTCGTATGAACGAGCTCACGGACATTCACGATTGGCTGGTGATCGCTGTGAGTGACAGGGAAGTAAGCTTCTGCCATCCTTCACTCTCACAAGAGCTCGGCCAATTAGCTCGCATGGACTTCCAGCCACAGATGGAAGCAGCCTGGATTCGAACAAGAGATCTTCAGGGTGAAAGTTGTGCACCTTGTCAATGTGCCGCTCCGGAACCCGAACCTCAGGTTTTTCGTGATAAATCATGAGTTGATTGTGATCACAGCCCTTGAATCTAACAGATCCGGATCCATTTCACACTCGCGGAGACACCGATCGAGGGAAATGTGAAATCCGCAGTGTGACACCGAGAAGAATTTGCTTTGCTGTGCTGATTTCTGGAAGTCATTGCTGTAATGTGACACGGTCCTTCTAACAACAGATCGTAGGCAGGCGTGGGGAATTAATTAAAGGAATAATTTAGAGAAAAAAATAATTATTTTATGATATCATGGAACAGGTGAACGCGAGTCTGGAGAGGTGGAGGCACACACTAAAGAGGAATGAAAGACGGCAGGAGTGAGAAGGAGGGTGATGGAAGAGTGCAGCAGCTAGTAGAGGTGATGATGGGAGATGAATCTAAATACTGGGGTGAACTATTGAAGGTAACGGAGCGTGGGGAAGAGAAGCGAAGGAGAGAGTGCAGGCAGGGTGGAATGGGTGGAGCTGATGGAGTTATCGGTGGTAGAAGGATATTGATAAGAGTGAAGGGAAAGGTTGAGACGAGAGTAGCGAGGCCAGATGTGCAGGGGGTTTGGAGACGGTAGCACTGAATAAAAGACAGGGGGCGGAGTTGGAAGTGGTGGAGATAAGTTTTCTCTGCAGTTTTCTCTGGGAGGGACGAGAATCGACAGGATTCACGGCTCCTCTTTACAAAAGTCATCAATGGTTCTTTTACATGAATCTCCCACCACAGACACTGAGAGACACGGCCGGCCTTTTCAGGCCTTTTTTCCTAGATGAGCCAGATAGTTGCACTGGGGGGACAGTGACAAACTGTTGAGGGTGGGGCTTGAACCCTGAAAGCAGTGATCCAGCAGCTTACCACTAGTCCAGCACTGCTCCTCAACAGGATTAGAACCAAATATATTAGAGGAACAGCACATGGAGGCGTGTTCGGAGCTCGAGTAAGAGAGACCGAGTTAAGACGGTTCCAATGATGGTTCTTGTGCAGAGGAGGGATGAAGGGTATATTGATAAAAAATGTAAGAAAAATGCATAATAAAGATGGAACATTGTTTAAAATATCTGACGAGTGACTGCAGAAAATTCTCAGGGCACACGGCATCTTCTGCAACGCACAATTTCTTAAATATACCGGACACGTCCTGTTCAATGAGAGGTTGTCTGTGGAAACATGGATGAGGGTGGAATTGTTAGGCCTTGATCACCAACAAGCCAGAAAAACAATGGTACATAAACCATAACTCTTCCCGGAGCAGATGCCCCCCCACGTTCAATCTCAGGCACATGATGATGATAGCAAGGGTAATCAACTTAATTTGCATATTCACCCAGAATAGTCTTAATTGACGCGATCTAAATATCAAGATATATTCCATTCATTCATCAAACTGCTTAATCATACTATGGTCTAAGGAGGGCTGGAGCCTATCTCAGCCGCTCTGAGATACATCTTTTACAATTCACCAGACCATTGCAATTCCTGCACACACAACCATTTATACTGACATTCACACCTAGAGTCGATTCAGAACAACCAGTGAGCCTAATATACATGTCTTTGAACTGCAGGAACAAACAGGAGCACCCGGAGGAAACCCATCCAAGCAGGTGGAGAACATGCAAACTCCACACAGTACACCCTCACCGAGATCACAACTTAAACCCAGGACCGTCTTGTTGTGAGGTGGTGGTACCGACCACTGCACTACCGGGCCACCTTGTTTGCTTGCAGTATATACTAAAAACAAATATTCACCTCAGGCTCAGTGGATATTACTTTCACTATTTAGTGATATCCACCTCGCCTTGAGTGAACAATTCTCATACAGCGGTACCTTGACTTACGAAATGAATCCGTTCCGAGGGCGAGCTCATAAGTCAAAATGTTTGTTAGATAAAAGAAAAATTCTCATCAGAAATAATAGAAAACTAATTAATCCTTTCCAAGCCCCTCCCACTCATATAACCTGCACCAAACACATATATTTCACCTAATATATTAAAGATAAACATGTAAAAACAATAAATATTTCATAATAATAATACTACATATACATTAACATTAATAATAAATAATAATAAAAAAGGAATAAACAAGTCAACTAACCCTTCCGATCATCGACTGCGGCAAAGATGTCACATGTGCAGGCATGAGATGGTGCATAACAGAGGAGAAGGAAAATTTTGTGCATGTGCAAGCTATGAATGCCAGTGAAGAAAGGATCGTGGTGAGCTCCCACAAGGCCAGTGCTTCTCAAATAGTGGGGGGCGTGGTGTGATGCCAGGGGTGGGGGGTGGGGGGGACATATGACCCTGGGGAACATGTTTTTTTTTTTTCATACTGTACAAGAATTAAGTGTGATTGCACATTGTCCACAGTAGGTGGCAGTGGTGCTCTCACTGTGTTCCCTATGGTGTAGGGAGAAAGCACTCAGCGAACGATATGAAGTGCAGTAAACACTATTTATAGTTGAGTGCTGGGGGGGGGGGGGGCAAGATTTTTTTTTTTTTTCCTAGAATGGGCATCACAGAAAATAATTGAGAAACACTGCATAATGCATTCTCAGAGCGCGGAGGAATACACATGGAAGACGACAAGGCTAATCGGCTTGGAAAAGCCATTTCCCCAGCAGAGCTCGTAAATCAAAATTTTGCTGGTTGGGTGGGGCAGATTTTTGGTGGATCGAAGCTCGTATCATGGAAAACTCATTATAAAAGACACTCGTAAATCAAAGTACCGCTGTTACAGTCAAATACACGTAATGCGTGAGAAGCAAAGGCCATCAAGTCACATGGAAAAAGGTTAGAGTAGAACAAAAAAAAAAAAAAAACTAACACCACGCCCCTGTAGCCATTGGGATTTCTTTAATACTACGCATATGATCCAGATTAATTTCACTCAAAGTGTGTTTGACATTAAAGGTGATTTGAAGAAAGTATGGCGGTAGATCAGATCGGTTGATCCTGCATGCTAATCAATACTGTCCCTGGGAAATCAGCCCACGGGAGTCAGGCTGAAAAGAGGTAGGCACTGCTGACAGCATGACAGCAGCTCCCCTAATGCGCCCAAGCGCTGCCCTGTTCGGCATCGGGAAGCCAAGCGAAAGCGGGTCCATTATGTATTCAGTGAAGGTGAGGCCGAATGAACAAATGAGATTTAATGGCTGCATGGTTGTGCAATGTCACTTTGGGGGCGTCACCCATGAAGTTTCATGCAAGCTGTACGATTTATCTGCAGTCTGGCCTGAAAGAAGCTGTGATTTTATTCTGGATGATGTCGTGTCAAGTTGTGACACAAAGCTTTATGCTGATGGGATGGTACAGCTGTCCTGGTTATAATGATGTGTTCATTGATTGTGGCTGGATGCAGCTTGCGTTGTCATTTTATTACACCAGCGTGTTAACTCCGAGCCAAAGCTGTTCGGCTAAGCACTCTTCCAATTTCCATCGTTTTTGTTATTGTCGGTTCCACTTATCATCACTGAGATTTTATCAAACATAAATCAGCATGTTCTGTACACTGGATTAAAGAGGCCGGGATCATGTTCCAACAAAATCATAACCTAAAGGGGAGTTGGCTTCCCTAATAGAATAACAAAGGGAGGGGTGGGGTGGGGTGGGGAGGGGTGGGGGGGTTGTGGTGGTTAGCATGTCTGCTTCACAGTGAGAAGATCCTGAGTTCAAGTAAAGGGCTTGGCGGGGGCATTTCTGTGTGGAGATTTCTCCCAGAGTGTTTTTCAACCTGTGCATGTGTGGGTTTCATTCAGGTCCTCTGGTTTCCTCCCACAGTCCAAAAGCATGCACAGTAGGCAAGTCGGCTCTACAAAATTGCCCAAAGTGTGAGTGTGAATGGACTGGTGAGCTGTTCTGGGTGTATCTTGCCCTCGCCCCGAACCGGCTGTGATGGGCTCCAGCCTCCCTGTGACCCTAATTAGGTTTGAGTGGTTTCGAAACTAATACAACATTCATTCATTTTCTGAACCGTTCAGTTCAGTTAATTTTCTGAACCGCTTAATCCTAATTAGGGTTGTGAGGAGGCTGGCGCCCATCTCAGCCGACTCCGGGAGAGGGCAGAGTACACCCTGGACGGCTCGCCAGGCCATCGCAGAGCAGAAACATGCTGACGGCTATGCAGCTCCTCTTGACAAAAGTCAGCAGTGGTTCTTTTACATGAACCTCAAACCATGGACAGTGTGAGGCCTCTGATGGCCCAGTCAGCTCCACTGGGGGAAAATGAAAAGAAATTTATATATATATATATATATATATTTTTTTTTTTTTTTTTTTTTTTAAATGAATATCAGCATCACGAACAATAAATAGAAAAGAACTGGTAATAAAAATGGCCTCACAGCAGGAAGGTCTTGGGTTCAATTCCCAGGCTGAAGATATTTCTATGTGGAGTTTGCATGCTCTCCCTGTACTTGTGTGGGTTTCCTCTAGTTACTCCGGTGTCCTCCCACGGGCCAAAAACCATGCATAGAGGGTGAACTGACTGTCCCACATCACCCTGAGGGTTGAGAGTAAGTGTGAATGGTTGTATATGTTTTGCCCTAAAATGGTCCATTCGAGCCATTCAGGATGTACCATGACCTCTCAATGAGTCGTCTGAGATGGACTCCATTCTCCACATGACCCTAATTAAGGTAAAAAAAAAAAAAAAAAAAAAAAAAGGTAAGTCTGTTGGGTTTTTACACTCGAGCCTCATCAGGCCGGTGCTTATCCCCAGGTTCCATAGTGTGAAGCGACCAGGAGTTCAACTTCCCCTGGATGGGACACTGGTCCAGCGCAGGGTCCCTTCCCAGTATATTTTACTGGTTCCCATTTATACTGCTGGGTGAACAGAGGCACACTTGTGGTTGAGACCTCACCCAGGAGTCTTAGCACAGTGAGGGTCTCAGTGGGATTCGAACTCACAACCTCCCGATCATGAGCGCAGCACCCTAACCAGTCCGCCACTGGCCCCGACCCTAATTAAGCGGCTTAGAAAAATGAATGTGCGATTATAAAAATATTACCGATATTAATAAAAGGCACTGAGGACAAAGTTGAATCACTTTTGACCACGACAGACATTTCGGAAGGTCACACCGAAAGAAAATGAAGTGTAGACTCGAGCGCATTATAACCGTCTCTCGTTCTTTCTAACCTTTAATAATTCATATAAACATTTCTGTGGCTTCCAAAACTACTCGATAATAAAACCCGTCTCCAGTGCAATGTTTGTTAATCTGAGAGGAAAAAAAGAAAAAAACACGTCTTTACAAGATAAATATGCATCACAAGAGCAGTCACGCACTCATTTGCTGCAGGGAGACGAGCCTATATCGGCCGCAAAGCCAAAATACATCCTGAACAGCTTGGTAGACCATCGCAGGTCTAACACCCAAATGTGCCTACCTTAGGACTGTGGTGGAAAACCAGAGTAACCCCGAGGAAACCCACACAAACTCCACACAGAAACGTCCTCGCTGAGACCGGGACTCAAACCCAGGACGTTTCTGCTGTGAGGTGGATGTGCTCGCCACTACACCACCCGAGATCAGAAATTATTCAACTGTTTCTGTACTCGAAGCAACGCTCGTTCATTGCTCATTTTCTGAACCACTTCATTCTAATTAGGGTCGCGGGGATGCTAGCGCCCATCTCAGCCGACTCTGGGCGAGGGCAAAGTATACCCTGGATTGCTTGTCAGGCCATTGCAGGGCAAAAAGATGCTGTCGGCTATGCGACACCTCTTTACGAAAGTCAACAATGATTCTTTAATATGAACCTCTCAGCACAGGCACTGAGAGACACCACCGGCCTTTGATAA